>JAYESA010000006.1:236176401-236503901 GCA_036927795.1 Iris macrosiphon
GCTGTATTGGCATGCAACAAGTGACCGGTGAACACCTACCCAATACTGTGGTTATACATTGCATGATTAAAGTGTGAGTTTTTCCTCGAAATTCAAAGCCAAAAAGAGTGACTAATAACTTCCCAACTGAGTTTGTTATAGGCCTTGGACATATCTATTTTCAGAGCAAATGAGCTATTCTAATAGCTTTGTTTGGATATAGTGTGAAATAATTCCTGGGCTATTATCACATTGTCACATATTTGCCTTCCAGGGACAAAGGCATTTTGGAATGGAGATATCAATTTGTGGAGGACGGATCGAATTCGATTAGCCAAGATTTTGGTAATAGTCTTGTAGATGACATTGCAAAGTGAAATTGGTCGAAATTCAGTATGTAGAAGCTTTTGAAGATTGAGTAGCATCAATATGTGGAAGCTTTTGAAGATTGAGTAATTTGTTCTCCCCTTCTTAATCTCTTCCTGGAGGTTACCAATCTGCTTCCTTCCCCAGTATTTTGGAGTCGGCGGGATCTTTTTCAACTTAGTTTGGATGTCTGTATACTGCGCTACAGAGTTCCATTTGCTCTCGAACCTAACCCTAACCCCATATCGAAAAACCTAACCCTAACCCTAACCCCATGTCAAAAAACCTAACCCTAACCCTAGGTCCTTATCGTGTCTGTGTCAGTATGTGTGTGTGTGCCGTGTCTGTGTCATTGTCTGTGTGTGTGTGTCGTGTCTGTGTCTGTGTCACATGTGTTCTGTGAGAGAGAGAGAAAGAGAGAGAGAGAGAGAGAGAGAGAGAGAGAGAGAGAGAGAGAGAGTTAGGGTTTACCTAGAGCTCGAGGAGGAGGAGGGGGATGCCGGAGTAGCCGCGGTGGAGAGGCGGTCGACGGAGCAGGCGGTCGATGGAGCGGGAGGGGCGGGGGAAATTTTTAGGTTTTGAATTTTCGACAAATGGGGAAAAACGAAACCGAGCCCTAATTAACCAAATTTTAGCGATGTTTAGCGATGTCAAAAAAAGACGTCGCTAAATTAAACTTTAGCGACGTTAATGACGTCGCTAAACACGTTGCTAAATATTTTTAATATTATCGTCGCTATATACGTCGCTAAACGTCGCTAACTTAGATATATTAGCGACGTGTAGCGACCAAAATTGAACTTATAGCGACTAGTGTTTTAAAAACTGAATAAACGTCGCTAAATGTCGCCAATTAGCGACGTCTAGCGACGTTTTTACATGGAGTCGCTAAATTAGCGACGTTTTTACATGGAGTCGCTAAAAAAACGTCGCTAATCCCGCTTATTCTAGTAGTGGTTATTATATTTTATTATATTGTTACCTGCACGTGTACTCTTATAGTTGGCCAGTGATCATAGCTTAGCGTGGTAAGATGATGTGTATTGATTGTTGCATTACGCTAATGACGCATCTAGGTTGGAACATACGGGAACTAATATGGATTCGCACACAGCGTAACGGTACTGCGGTACGACATTTTAGGATGATGATCGTGTGACCACGACACGAGATACTATATAACTGTATGGTTAATTAGGTAACTTAAATTGGTAGAAGCATTGGGAAGGAACGGAACCCCAAGATCGTGCATGCCAGCCGTGTCATAACCCGCACCCGAAAATTATGCATGAGTCGTGGGTACGTCCAGCCTACGTCGCAGCATCGGCGGTAGAATATTGTAAATGTCCACAATACTATCTAACAAACTCACGCAAGATATATATACAATCTGTCAATGGTAACTAAACTCCAAAAGAAGGACAAGATTAATATATAGCATCAATACTCAATCACCAACTAAAGACAAATAATTGCACGATATCTTAAACAGAAGAGAAATCACAGTCATAATAATAACAAGTCTAGAGTCTAACAATAAACATAAATGGTCTCAATGTAATCAATATGCCATATTCTAATGCTAGAGACATATCCAGTACAATAATACTAGCTAAGGGTCTTTTATAGCTAGGTGAGTCTCCTCGACAACTGGTACCGAAACGTCCTGGGCTAAGGTTGCTACCTCATCTAGCTCTCCATCCTGCGGGCCGTAGTAGGTAGGACACCAGTCCTCTAAATAGCCGTCTAAAAAAATATATACGGTCAGGATTGGAGAGAAGTACAATACTCTGAAAGTAGTTTCATATACATGGTAGAGAATATATAACGGCAATAGAAAAGAATACAATATGCACATATATTATGAAATAGAAACATAACGAAAACAAGTAGATAACACGAAGGATAACTGAGAAAGTAAATATAAGCAGTATGGTATGAATTGTAAATAAGAGAACTGGTGATACTATCTAAGTGATTTAGAGTACAAGTTTATTATGTGATCGGGTTAGGTTGCACAAGTCTAATACTATGGTAACTCAATTATACGTGTATCATATAATTGTCATGCACACAAATACGCTAATGTTTGATCACATAACCAACTCCTACTCCCCCGTCCCGACTAATATTCATGAATCAAATCATGACACGTTACGCACACGAATATAATATGAGCACACAGAGCACATGAATAGATACGAGCACAAGGAATACCCGATGCACACGATAAAGTAGATGTGTAAGGAGTATCTGATGCACGCATCTAATAAATAATATCTCTTGACTCGATACATATAATACCAGTCCGTATAATTATGGTGTCAGAATCAAGTAAAACAGATCTAGAACATGTGATATATACACTACCAAATACTAACAACTAACAGAGAAATGTACTCGCTTGAGATCCTGAGCAAATCACACGAAACTGTGTCCGAACTGGTGTCTCACAAACCTATATATGAAATATCATGTCATTTGGTGCAATGAAGGGATAAACAAGTTTAAAATGAGTTAAAATGATTTTCTAGGTCACTATAGTCAAACTAGGTCAAACTACCTAAAATGTTGACTTTTAGGGTCAAAATAGTCTACTCTAGTCAAAACTAGGTTATATCTAGATTTCTAGCTCACTAGCTAATCATATATAATATATATATATATATATATATATATATATATATATATATATATATATATATATATATATATATATATATATATATATATAAAAACTCTATAATATCAATACATATTATCTTAGTCTATAATATCTATTACCTAGCTATTTAGCAATACCTCACACTAATACCTTAGGCTAGTACTAGCAGTTAACTCAGAACTTAACTCAAGTATCACATGGATACCTTAATAACAATATATAACTCTTATATACTAGTTACTTTTATTACCTATTACCTTAGTATGTAAATATATTAGTATTACCTAATATCTAGATCTCTTCATGATACCTTAACACTAGTTATCTTCCACTGATACACACTTGACACTCTAACTGCACTTGCACAACCACTCTAGGTCACAATACTCTAACACCAACTAGTAATCTTAATACTAACCACACCAATCACCACAATAACATTAGCTAATATCCAAGCTAACCAACCTAACAACAGCTGCTGCTCCATCCTACTGCTGTTGCACATGTGTGCACAACTAATACTTCATGTATCAGTGCCTGGGCTTCCCTCCCAATAACCAATTGTACATAATACTGCCCCTAACCTCGAGGAACAAGCATCATTTTACTCCCAGCTGTTAACCTCACTTGCAGTGCATAAATGTGCACTGCGGCACCACTGACATTCACAACCTGGCTTGGCAGTCCAATATACTGTTGCTGCTATCATTTCATGCAGAAGATGTTGCTACCATTGCCTAACCCGACACCATCACACCCCTGTACACTCACATACATCCCAAGCAAGGTCTAATACTAAGGTGTATCGGACACAACCTTCACACACTCCCACAATATAATATCATAATAACACAACTCAACCTTCACCAACACTAGCACACACAGTGTATACATACTGTCCAGATATGAACATGACCCCCCTCACTTGAGTAACTCCCCCTCTTATATTACCCACACTAGTATTCAATACCAATGAATACCCTTCATCTAACTCTCCATATTGGTACACCCAAATCACACTTATACACACTTTAGCACAATCCTATCATACCACATACTAGCAATTAGCACCATACTACCTAAGTATACCCTTAATTGTTAATCAAGTCTACAGAGGTTTCAAGTTCAGTACCTTAACCTACTATTGGCAATTTGATGCACGGTTGTGCTCAAATCAGTGCACCATGCTGCCAATACCTCAACTACCCAGTGCCACGCATGTAGAAGGATGAAAAATATGCTGGGAAGCTCTACGCAGCATATTGATGCAGAGCAGCGTAAACAGAGGCCTTCAGAGCCATCAAGCGTGCAACAGAGCTTTTTTCGCTAAACACGGCATGAAATATTAAAAGCTCAAAGGACCATCCGCATAAGTGCAGTATGTCCAAGCCGCTTCAGCGTAAACAGGGTGCTTCATCGACTCCTGGGCGTAAAACCTATCCTCTTTCAATGCAGCATTGAAGTGTACGAGAGACGCTTCATATTCTCCGAAGTGAACCTATCAGATCCTACAATGAACCTGTCAGATCCTGCAATGAACCTGACGTCTGGACTTCTGACAAAGGGATACTGCTCGACTACCCAGACGACGGCTATAATGATGGCACAGCACTGCGACCCAGGCTGTCATTTACCGCCATCTCCTTTGCGTAAACTGCTTTTACGTGCACAAAGGGGTACGCTGCCTTGTTTTACACAGGTAGACATGAGCTATTTACGCTCCGCAGTAGACAAACCGCCTGCCACATCAAAAGACTGCACTTCGTACGGGGCTCGAGGCACGTCTCTACATCTAATGCACAGAGCGGTGACAGTTCCTGCACAGAGCGGTGACAGTTTCTCGAGGCACGTCTCTGCAACTGATGCACAGAAGGCCTGCAGACCTTCAAAAATACGCCTCTACATTTAATGCGCAGGATGGTGGCAAATCTCTGCATTTAATGCAAGAGATTTGATTATATCTTCAAAAGCCGTAATTTCTGGCTAAGACGTCCACATCAGCACTCTGGCACGTTACGCAGCGGCTTCTACGCCCATTCAGCTTCTATACTCACTCGGCTTCTACGCCCACTCGGCCTCTATGACCACTCGGCTTCTACGCCTACTCGGCTTCTATGCCTACTCGGCTTCTACGCCTATTCGGCTTCTATGCCGGTTTGATAACTATTTGGCTTCTACGCCATGGTGACAGTTATTGGCTTCTACGCCAACCTCTTCTACACAAGGGATAACTACCTACGTGGCTTCTACGCCGTGATCTTCGCAGCAGATATACACGTTTTGTCTCCTTAGTTGGACACGCGTCACATGCTCACTCAAAAGGTCATCTATACGCAGGCATTGGTTATTTTAAACCGTCGTGTAAAAGGGTATTATACTTTCCACTCCTCGGTTTCTACACCGACAGAGTGGTCACTGTCACCAAAACTCTATAAATAGAGACCTCTATCGATAGAGGAAAAGGTCGAAGAAATTAGAGTCGGAAATTGGTCAAGAAAACCAATATCAGATCCAAGGTCGAACTTCCAAGAAAGATCGAACCAGAGGTCAAGAGAGAGAGAGAGAGAGAGAGAGAGAATCCGGAGCTCAGGCAAAGAGTAGGGATCGACGACTTTGGCATCGTGCATACACCCTCTTTTGCAACCTTCGAAGCTGCTTCCTGTCTTCTACGACATTTTTTCATCATCGTGTGGTCCAAGGGCTAAAGTGATCGACTGCAGATCAGACACCTATAGTAATATTTACCCAGATTAAATAAATTGTACTCCCACATCCTCGTGTAGGATCAAATTGTACAAGTTTATTTGTAAACCAAAGAAGGCGGGTTTCGTGTAAAACCTCGTATTATATACACTTCGTTCTTTCGTTTAATACCACAAACAAGATGGCGACTCTGCTGGGGACGTCTTTCTCTTCTGATGAGGAAGTAATTGCTCAACACGATGCAGTATCTGTAGGAACCGTGAAGAAGACACTGGTCGTCCAATTCGACCAGTCTGCCTACGAAGACATGCTCCAAACCGGGGGTAGCTTTCACCCTCTCTCCGTCCAAGATAACAGGAAGCTGCGCAAGGTCTGGATGCCCAAGACCTCCTCTACCATTCCTGTGGACTCTCCGATCTCTCCGACCAATGAGGTTGTAGCGTTGCTCCCTCCGTGCCCTGCACGTAAAATTCAGTCTCCCGCTACGCACGGTACAGACAAAACTTCGGGCAAAGCCTCAGCGCTAACCCAGAAGTATCCACCGTGCCCTGCACGTAAAATTCAGTCTCCCGCTACGCGCGGTACAGACAAAACTTCGGACAAAGCCTCAGCGCTAACCCAGAAGTATCCACTGTGCTCCACGCGTAGAAACCAGTCTCCCGCTACGCGCGGTACAGACAAAACTTCGGGCAAAGCCTCAGCGCTAACCCAGAAGTATCCACTGCGCCGCGTAGAAACCAGTCTCCCGCTACGCGCGGTACAGACAAAACTTCTGATGATGCCTCAGCGCCAAATCGGAAGTACAAATCATGCTCCGTGCGTAAGACAACATCTGACCTCTACGGGGAACCAGATGAGCGCTGTGATCTACGCAAGGGAAAGCAAGCGGCAGAGTACTCAACTTCTCGGCCTTTACGCCAGCGAGGGAGCAATCTGCCTACCCTCCGGATTATGCGGGAAGCCGATGGCCGACTGAGGACCTCTTCAGCTTTACGCCAGTCTGAGCAAATCTCCAAATTATGCCAGGCGAAGTCCCACGGCGTAAAGCAAGCTCAGGTTGCAAAAAGACACCCTCCTCGGGGATTATCCGCCACCCAGATGGCCAACCTGTTGTACACAGGTGGCACAGGAAAAACCATGGTGCCCAATCTCCGCTTGCCCATTGATGGGAACAGAAGGAACAAGCCGTCGTCTTCTTCTTCTGCAACTCCTCCTGACTTGCGCAAATATCTAATCCAGAAGCGTAAGGAGAGGGGACCTTCCAACATGTCTATTACGCCCCCTGGCGAGCAATGTTGTAATAGTCATAAGATTGTGATTGACTGCTGCTGTTCTAAAGCAAAACGGTCAATTTTCGACCGGTTGAGCTACTCTCTGTCTTTCCAGGAAGAAGAGCCCGCGTATGCATCTGTGAACATGGCTTCACACATACCTAGAGGAGGGTCTAGCTCAAGACGTCATCCCTCTAGGTCTCCGAGCCGAAGGAGATTCGAAGACCTCCTCAGGAATGCTAAAGCTGGGGTGTTCCAAAACACCCGTGCAAGGTCACAGCAACCAGCTTCGTACTCGTCTGATTCCGACGCTGGGGGTCGCCAGTCTCCCGGATCAGATGCTGAGAGTATAGAGTCGACTTCTACAGCGACCTATACTAATCCTTCAATGACACCCAGGGAAATGGGAGTTTATGCCGTTGAAGATGAACGTGAGGAAGCTTCGCCGTCAGAAAACGCGGAACAACGTATCACTATACTGGAGACATCTCTGAAACAAATGCAATCCATAATGGAGAACATGCACCAGATGATGCTAACTCAACACGCAACTGCCATGGCTCAAGCATCGGTCCCGCCAACTCAGATACGTGTGGGGGTGGACTTACCACCATCCAACCCAAGCCAAGAGCCTGCTCTAGATCAAGAGTCAGCAGTTCCTCCGCTTCCTCACTCGGAGAATATATTACCTCCCGTTAGAGTCACGATACAACCAACTCCGCACTACGCCGTAGTCCCACTTCCAACTGAAAATCCGATGCAGGCAGTACGGGAGTTGAAAGCCCAGTTTAACGCCTTGAAGCACAAAGATCAGCTCAAGAAACTGGGAATCAACCAGCCTTACCCAGCTATCTGGGAAGAGGTCCCTTTCCCTCCGAGGTACAAACCTCGGACTATGGCTCTGTTCGAGGAAAAAATATTACCAAGTCAGTACATGAACTATTTCAGTATGATGACGGTGTTGCTACAAGGGAACGACGCCCTCCTCACTCGGGTGTTCAAAGGCTGCCTCTCAGGAGTAGCCTATCAGTGGTACCGTAGCTTGGCGGACAACTGCATTACTTCCTTCGAGGACTTCAAAGCTTTATTCTTCACATGATTCTACGAGGGAGGAATGGATATGTCTATGTCCTCTCTCATCGAAGTCAAGCAGAGGGAAAAGGAGGACGTTCGCACCTTCGTCGAACGTTTTCGTCAGGCCACCTTAAAGATGCCTCCAGGAGTTCCAGACTCTGCGTTAGTAGACATTTGCAGGAAGAACCTCCTTCCCGTAGTCTCGGTGTTTACAGGACCATATCAGTTCCATGATTGGCCCTCGTTCATCATCTCGGCAGTAACCGCCAAAGATAACAGTCGCAAGGCGCGCGACAATGGCATCATGATCTCCGCCTCTGACAGAGGCAAGAGGTCATCTCCCAGCAGCGACCATCCTCGCAGCTCCAAAGGAAAAGAAGCTCTGGCGATCAATACGGCCAGGCAAAAGACCGCGGCAACCGCACAAGCGAGACCCGGGACCTCCAGGCCCGTCGAAGTCTACTCTTTCGACGACGACGATATCCCAAGTATATTCGAGTGTCTCGTCAAAAGTGGCAAGATCACCCTTCCGGAGCTAAGGCGGCCCCAAGAAGTCGGCAGTACTAACGACCCCAAATACTGCATCTTCCATAGATACGTACACCACCCGACAAAGGCGTGTTACATACTGAAAAGAAAGATCCAGGGGTTAATCGATGCTAAGGCCATCACTCTGCACAACACCGATAAGACGGTCACGGCCAACATGATCTCTCTGCGGTTTGGCAATCTGCCTTCCCAAGAAGTCTCGGACGGTGTCACACCCATTTTCCGGACCACGATGAACATCGTCAATCTCCCTCCAGCTAGGGGTCAAAATCATGACCTGGTACCCCTGACCACCCGGCAGGGCGAGATTATGTGGGTTCATCCGGACTTGGTGTCAGAGCTCGAGGAGGAGACTAAAGCTACTAAGGCTACGTCTAGAAAGAGCTCCAAATGCAAACCATGTCATATGGTCGCAACTTCTTCGGCATCAGACGAAGACGAGGTATTTGCTGTGACCCGTTCAGGGAAAGCCTACCTCAACGACTACGGAGCAAGTCAGGAAGACGCACCGGCGGACGCTCCAGCTGCCAAACCTTCAGGACCAGGTCCCGTCGTACTAGATGCCAGTCCTTCAAAACCAACTCCGGCGGACAAGGGGAAGCAAAGAGAAGTGCGCTTTGATAAAACCTGTGAAAAACATTCCAAACAAAGGTTTAGAGAAGCCATATAACTTCGACATCCTGTCCCAACTGGCTAATACACCAGCCAGGCTGTCCATCTTCGAGCTACTCAGGCTCTCCCAAGACACTCGTCTAGCCTTGAGTGAAGCACTGATGCAGGCGGAGGCATGCTTGACCCAGCTCAAGTCCCCCGACGAAGAACCGGTGGCGTGTCCTCAATGCCACAGTGTGATGGAGGTGGTCCCAAATATCACTTTCACTCAAGACGACATGCTGTTAAAACATAACAGGCATGACAGGCCCCTCTATTACACCGGGTACGTCGGTTCCATGGAGGTCGATCGGATTTACATAGATCTGGGATCGTCGATCAGCATCATCCCTCACAGTCTGCTCAGACCGCTGAGGATTTCTACCAGCGAATTGGCTTACACCTCCACTACAATCGTGGGTTTCAACGCCGGAAGAAGTAAGCCGTTGGGAAAAATTCGCCCGAGGATCCAGATTGGCAACCTCAGATCGGTGGCCACATGTTACGTCATCGATTCAGAGGTGTCCTACAATATTTTGCTGGGAAGACCGTGGATCCACGACCACAACATCGTTCCTTCAACTCTACATCAATGTCTTAAATATGTAGACCCCCAAGGAACAGTACAAACGGAGGTTGCTGACCTAAACCCGTTTAAAGGAGTAGAATCCTACTATTCCGATGCTGTGTTGTACTCTCAAGACCACACGGGAGAAGTGTCGGGCGAGGCAGAGAAGGAATCCCACCGGGAGCCAGAAGAACCCTCTGCCACACTACCGCTGTCAATCAGAGTGAAAGGACGAACCACTCGTCCAAAAGTCATGGAGCCTATGGCTATCCACCTGAACAAGACCAAGTCAGGAAAAGGGAGTGATCCTCTAGTGATCACTTTGAACCAGAAGCCTCCACCCTTGGTCATCAACCTTCGGCGCAACAGGCAGCCGACCGATGTAAATGCAACCAGGAACGGAGTTCCAGATGATAATAAATATTCTCTTTTCCAGTATATTGACGCTCAAATTCCAAATCAGGAATCCACTCCCCGTGACGAGGTAGAACCCATAGCACAAAAATTCTTGGAAGTTATGAACTCCTACCGTCCGTATGTCTGGGAATGTCATGCCCCAGTCCCAAAATGCCGAGGGACTGGACACGTGACAATGGCCAGCAGCACGCACCGATGGACAACCCAATTTAATGGATCCATCAGGACATGCTTAAGCTGTAGTCTAACAGGAAATAGAACAATTATTACAAGTCCCAGGTTATTCTAATCTCATCCACAACAGATAATCACAGATTAAATACCAGAATAAATACAAATAATATAAACTAACAATCTCAATAAAAGTGTCTCGGTGAACAATCCGAGAACAAATCTGATACATCAAGCAAATAGACAAGAAATAAAGAAACTGGAAATAGAAACAGAAATAGAAACAGAAATAACTGACTATATCCAGCCAATGCTCAGGAGAAGTCCTCTTGTGCGATCTCGTCCTCAGGTCCTGGTACTGTTCCGTGAAGTGCTCCTGTTCCGTATACCTCTGGATAAACCTCGTCTGCTAATCCTGGGGACATAATCCGGATCCAGGTCCTCAGGGGACATAGCAAGGTACAAGAAAGCTCATGCCAAAATAAATACAGTGCAGCAATAAATGAAATAATAGGGTAAACTATATAACCATCTATGTGAAATGCAAGTTGAGAGCATCACTAGAACTCAGGCTGAAACTACTACAAGCTCTGTGTCGGGGAGCCGGTAGCAGTGATATCATGTGGTTGTCTAGCTCACAATGGGAGACTACGATGCCGGCATAATATAATCAACCTGGAGCCTGTGTGTCTCTCCCCACCCAATGCAATCATACGTCTCATGTCCATGTGGCCCCATGTCCATGTCACGCAAGATCATATCTAATACAGCAAGTCATAATAAGCTCTAAGCATATATGTAAAGAATATGTCATGAAACCTGTATCCTATACAGAATCACCATGAATGTCTCAGGAAGACTCTGTCTCATGAAATAGTGTCAGGTGTCCTGGGTTATGATGTACTTGATAAGACAAGTACGAGAAGTATCGTGTCACGCCCCGATCTCCCGCAGGTAAATCGGCCATTCCCGCTAGGCGGGAATCACCCTCGCCAGCGCTCCCGCGGAACGATCGCTTAACCCATCCGGGCGTGATGCCGCACGAGCGTGAGCCACGCCCGTGCAAGGCCATGGTTCATTGGCTGGCGGCAAGAGTTCTAAGCCACAGAGTCGCACAGATTGTCCGAGTACAGCGGAGTCATGAACGCATAGGCGATCGGTAACAGGTTCACTGAGTCGACAAATATAGCGGAAGCATAGAAACACAAGTCGAAATAAAGCAAGCTCTTTTATTGATATAAACTTGTGTTACAGGCGGCGTATAACCGAGATTACAAGTCGCTCAAGCCTCTCTCTCTGAAACAGTAAAAGCGTGCCAAGTGGCTACAACTGTGGAATGATTGTACAGGCGATGGTCAGGCGATGTTCTCAACTTATGTCTTGTATATGTGCTTCAGTCCCGGACGCACCGTTGCAAGGCTTCAGAGGGAACTCCTGGCCTTAGCACGCACGTTGGAGGCGTCCGCACCGAACGAGGTTCTCCCGTACCCTACATACAAACTGGTGGATTATCAGTACATTGAATGCACTGGTGGGGAAGCTACTCGCCCGCTCGACAAATCCAAATACGTAATACAGGTTCCGTGCACAACTATTAAGTTGTCTTTCTAGTTGCCTTAGGATCAGTTTCATGCAGATATTGAATAGCCTAACGTGTCGGGCAGTGCGCCGTGCGATGTTAGAGGAAACACGGCGAGACTTACCAACTTACCATCTCCTTCCCTGTCAAGGCAAACATTGAGGCAAACATGTTAATTCAAGCACGGGCAAGTATAAGCATTCAGGAGGCAAGCATATGCAAACAGGAGGGTCGTTTTAACATGATCGTTCAGGTGTTCAGTCGATGCGATGCAGTGACTCGCACGCGGATAGCCGCTAAGCGAGGATGACTTATCTATATGAACAGGAGTCGCTGGCATAGCCATAAAGGACAATAGTCACTGGCGGTAATGGTATGCAGCAATAGTACAAGGGGCGCTATATGCTATTCCGTCCAGCACAATGGACTATACAATACGGTTCAGTCACTGGAGAGAATGTATGCAACGAAAGAATAAGGGGCGCTACATGCCATCCCGTCCAGCACAATGGACTGTACAATAACGTGAGTTCCATCCGGATCGGATCGGTCCCAGTGCCCCGGTGACCGTCCGTGGATCTATACCTCGTTTTTGAGTTGTCCGCGATATACAATCGTTGGGTCTTTCCAATTATCACAAGATACACGAGAACAAGAGTGCACTAGAACAAGAGAACACGAGTGCACACAAGAACACGAGTACAAGAGATACTTGAATCATGATTCTGTACAGTCAATAACTTGCCTTGATGCATTCCCCTGGTTCGGGGCTGCCTGGTGACCTAACGGTCCTGGATACTTGCAGGGTCAATCATACACGGAACGACTACTGAGTAGTCTCCCGGAGTTTGGATGAAAATACGGTAACTATCAAGCAGACAAGCATGCGTTTCTAGGAACATAAGCAGGCACGTTGCTCGGGCCCGAAGGTAGTCCGAGAGATGAAACCGTTAAGGGACTTAGCATGCGAGGGTCTGAATATAAGCAGTATTTCCTTTTTCCATGTTCTAGCAAGCAATATAAGTTGGGATTATTCCCTTAGCTAGGTGCGTTATATTTATTAGCATGCAGGGGGTGATTCACCTAGCGACTAGCATAAACATTCCAGATTTTATGTGTGCTGGCTAAGCAAAGACAAGTTCACCGTAGCCACCCACCTTAGCGATGATTCACCTCGGTAGAGCGATACGTCTGAGCGAGCCTCTGAAAGCCTAAGCCGGATTCCTGTAGGGACAAGTCTGGATATCCTTTGCTTCTTGATCGAGGCAAAGCAGGTCGGGACAGCTGCACGATTGCCGATTGAGACGGCAGTCCGCTTGAACGGAATGGGGTATTACATATCGGGTCTCGGTATCCATGTCTATGTGACGTTACACAACTCCGCGTACGGGGTTGGCACCCGACTATTAATCGGACGCTAAGTAAAGTCACTCGGTCCTGGGTTGAACATTTATAACAGGTTTATATATAATTATACAAAGAACTCAGGCAAAGTACTATAACAGAAATCACTGTGAGTTGGAAAGGTATAATTGTCCACCGATGTATAAATAAGTCAAGAAAATAAGTAGCAAGCTGCAGGGTTTGGCAAGGTACACTTGCCTGAGGTTCTGGCTCCAACTGTGGCTCTGACTTTAGCAGAATTTGCAGGCGGTACTCCAGTTGCTGAAATAAACATCACCATTAGATCCAGAAAATATCAATCGGCTAGAACCGCCTGTCCTTGAGTCCAATTTGGAGACAAGGACAAAAATGAAAATTTTGGGTCAAAACGGGATCCGTTTGTGGGCCCGCTTTGCACCAAAAAACGTGTCAGGGTCAAAGGTCTCCAAATCTGTCCAACTTAGTGTTAACAAGTTAGGAACGATGATACGAACCCAACGGAACTTCCAGACTTGGATTCCAATGAGTCGTTCACAAAATCGTCCGTCAAGTGGAGCCTGTGGGGCCCACGACACGCGATTTCGTCAACGTTCTCAGAATCGAACCAAACTTCGCTCACAGGACCATCATATTGCTACGAGTCCGATGGCATAAGTTTTGTCTCGATCTGACGTGTGTACACAAAGTTAGGACGCGTTCCAGAAAGGGCGGATACGGGACGGTGTCCGCGGATACGCGTTGATTCCGGTGTGGACGCACACCCGAATCGACTTCTGCGAAATCTCGCACGTCCGTATCGACGGTGCGCACATATCTGTGAAGACCGCATGCGACCAAGTCATCCCGTTTGGCGGGGCGTACCCAGTTCCGGGATGAATCGGGGCATTGTTTTTCCTATTTTTGGATCGCGGTTCGCGATCGCCACAGGACGCGATGTCCCGAGCGGGTTGTACGGGCACCGAGGGGATCACGCATACTATGCAACGCAACTGACGGAATCGAAAACGGGTAAACGAGCAGGGAGATACGCGTACCTGAACAGGGTCCAAAAAACCCAGAATTCACTGTGTCCGACACGTGTCCGACACACGTGTCTAGGGTTAGGGTTTTGGGGATGCTGCTGGCCAGAGCTCTGGCGGCGCTGCGGCGGGGGAGGCTGGCCGGAGGAGGCTGGGGCGGCACCGGCGAGGCTGGGCGGAGGCGGTGGCGTGGGCACGGCGGCCGGAGGAGGCGTCGGTCGGCTGCTGTTGGAGAAGAGGAGGAAGAGAGAGAGGGATTCAACGGCTGCGGGCGGATCACGGCGGGAGGGGGGAGGCGACGCTGGGTGGTGCGGAACGCGGTGGCGGAGGAGGGACGGCCGGAGAGGGCTTAGGGTTCAGATGGGGTGGCCGGAGGAGGGACTCGGGAGGGTTTTTATAGGTGAAGGGGGAGGTCGCCAGGGCCGAGCGGGGCGGGCGTCGTGGCGGGGAAGGCGGAGGCGAGGGGGAGACGTGGCCGGGTGGAGCGGAGCGGGCAGGCGGAGCGCCGGAGGACGCGGGGCTGGGCTGGGCTGGGTCGTGCGGGGAGAGGGTGAGCGGGTGAGCGGGTTGGCCCGATCTAACCCGTTAGGGTCAGGGCGGTCCGGTCCGGTCTAGCTGAACCGGGTTCGGCCGGTTCAGTCCGGTCTAACTGGGTATTTTAATTTTATTAATTAAAAAAATGGTTTTCGGGCATTAAAAAGGTTTTCGGGGTCCAATAAATTCCCAGAAAATTATCCTAAGTCCAGTTTTTCATTTTACATCCAAAAATATTATTTTCATAATATTTTAATATATTTTTAAAATATTTAATTTTATTTAATGCCAAAAATACCTTATTTTTAATTAGTAAAAATTCTCAAAAAATCCCAGAAAATTTTGAAAATCCAGTTTTAAAAAAATCTTAAAAATCAGGGGGTTTAC
Organism: Iris macrosiphon; assembly: GCA_036927795.1. Classification (NCBI taxonomy): domain Eukaryota; kingdom Viridiplantae; phylum Streptophyta; class Magnoliopsida; order Asparagales; family Iridaceae; genus Iris; species Iris macrosiphon. The sequence goes on from JAYESA010000006.1 coordinate 236,191,718, forward strand.
AATTTACTCCCCTTAAGAGGATTGCGCCCTCGCAATCAAAGAATAACCGGTCAACAGAGATGACACGGTCGCAAGCACTGTTCGAAACACGTCACAAGATATTTAGGGAAATATCGTTTCCCTAAGAATGAAAGTTTTGCACTTTCTAGAGAAAATCTAGTTAAAGCAAAAGAACTGCAATTTTAGAAAACTAGGTTATTATTAACAAGTTCCAAATTACTAGGTTGGGGCTGAGGTCACGAACCAATAGGCACGAGCTAAAACAATACTAGAAACGGATAACTACAAATCACTTACGCGCATTAGCTACTCCACGAGTCTGCGCGTTCTCCACGGTCATCGCGAAAGCTTGTCCTCGTCCTTGCAGTCGATTCTTCTGCTGCTGAGCCTGCTGGAAGAGTAGTGCCTGGGGTATCAAAGGTGGCCTCGGCTGACACCCTCCTGGAGCTGGTGGTAGGACTCCTTCAACTCTCGTTTGCGGTGCTCCCATTGCTGGAGAGGCTGGCCTTGGTGATGGTAACGCTTGCTGGCTACCCTTTGGTGCTTTTTCTCGACGCTCAGGGCATTTCCTTAATAAATGCTGACTGGATCCGCAAGCTAAGCATACTTTCTTTTTTTCGTCTGCACTCGTCCTCAATATGGCCTCGCTTGCGACAATATGGACAGACAGGTAGTACTTACAGAGATGCTTCTGGCGGCTGGTGCATAGGAGAACTCTTTGTATTTTCTTCCTGTGGTGCTCCGGCAGGTGCTGATGTGGCTGGTTGATGAATCATCACTGCTTTCTCTTGATGCTGAGGACAATCCTTGGCCAAGTGTTGATTGGTTCCACAAATTAAGCATAATCCTAACTTGCGTCTGCACTCCTTATTAATATGGCCTATCTTGCCACATTAGTAACAAGTAGGAAGGAATGAGGCTCTTGATGCTGCTCTCGGTGGTGGATTTATTTGTGGTCGTTTTGTAGCTCTTTCCTGTTGTGCTTGGTCTGGTGCTGACGCATACGGCCGCTTCTGGCTGGACTCGATCCTTGGGGTGCACTTCACGGGTCGTGTTGCAGTAAGAACGTCCTAGTCTAAGGTAGTTGCATTTGAACTGATTAGCTTCCGGGACTCCGAGCTAATTCTGTCGATGAAGTTCTTCGCTTGGTTTTGCTGAGCTTTTTGTTGAATCTTCTGATATGCTTGCATCATTACGTAGAACATTCGGAACATTTGTTGTTCGTCCATAGGCTGTCCTGGTGGGAAGGAAGGCATCGGTAGAGTATACTGCGTCGATGGTGGAACGTCATCTTGATGGGTTCTCGAGGCAGGCTGACTGGCTTGACTGCATTGTGATGATTGGCCTTCACCAACTGGTGTCACATCGTCTTCGTGGGTAACCACAATGCCTTGTGGTGTTTCTGCATGAGCCTCGTTGTTGGCTTGTGGGTCCATTTTCCTGCATCCAAAATAAACAATAAGAGGCGCACAGGAATTAAGGCAGGATGCAAGTAAATTATTTAAAGTCGATATAGAGATCAAGAATGATTCAAGCAAGTGGATGAGATCCTAAAACTTATCCTATCTTATTGCAGGCCTGTTCGGTCCCTAAGTTGAAACCGAATAATTTAGTCGTTGACCTGCATGGGCCACCACAAAAACCATATCACGCCCCAGTCCCAAAATGCCGAGGGACTGGACACGTGGCAATGGCCAGCAGCACGCACCGATGGACAACCCAATTTAATGGATCCATCAGGGCATGCTTAAGCTGTAGTCTAACAGGAAATAGAATAATTATTACAAGTCCCTGGTTATTCTAATCTCATCCACAACAGATAATCACAGATTAAATGCCAGAATAAATGCAAATAATATAAACTAACAATCTCAATAAAAGTGTTTCGGTGAATAATTCGAGAACAAATCTGATACATCAAGCAAATAGACAGGAAATAAAGGAACTGGAAATAGAAACAGAAACAGAAATAACTGACTATATACAACCAATGCTCAGGAGAAGTCCTCTTGTGCGATCTCGTCCTCAGGTCCTGGTACTGTTCCGTGAAGTGCTCCTGTTCCGTATACCTCTGGATAAACCTCGTCTGCTAATCCTGGGGACATAATCCGGATCCAGGTCCTCAGGGGACATAACAAGGTACAAGAAAGCTCATGCCAAAATAAATACAGTGCAGCAATAAATAAAATAATAGGGTAAACTATATAACCATCTATGTGAAATGCAAGTTGAGAGCATCACTAGAACTCAGGCTGAAACTACTACAAGCTCTGTGTCGGGGAGCCGGTAGCAGTGATATCATGTGGTTGTCTAGCTCACAATGGGAGACTACGACGCCGGCATAATATAATCAACCTGTAGCCTGTGTGTCTCTCCCCACCCAATGTAATCATACGTCTCATGTCCATGTGACCCCATGTCCATGTCACGCAAGATCATATCTAATGCAGCAAGTCATAATAAGCTCTAAGCATATATGTAAAGAATATGTCATGAAACATGTATCCTATACAGAATCACCATGAATGTCTCAGGAAGACTCTGTCTCATGAAATAGTGTCAGGTGTCCTGGGTTATGATGTACTTGATAAGACAAGTACGAGAAGTATCGGGTCTCGATATCCATGTCTATGTGACGTTACACAACTCCGCGTACGGGGTTGGCACCCGACTATTAATCGGACGCTAAGTAAAGTCACTCGGTCCTGGGTTGAACATTTATAACAGGTTTATATATAATTATACAAAGAACTCAAGCAAAGTACTATAACAGAAATCACTGCTAGTTGGCAATGTATAATTGCCCACCGATGTATAAATAAGTCAAGGAAATAAGTAGCAAGCTGCAGGGTTTGGCAAGGTACACTTGCCTGAGGTTCTGGCTCCAACTGTGGCTCTGACTTCAGCAAAATTTGCAGGCGGTACTCCGGTTGCTGAAATAAACATCACCATTAGATCCAGAAAATATCAATCAGCTAGAACCGTCTGTCCTTGAGTCCAATTTGGAGACAAGGACAAAAATGACAATTTCGGGTCAAAACGGGGTCCGTATGTGGGCCCGCTTTGCACCGAAAAACGTGTCAGGATCAAAGGTCTCCAAATTTGTCCAACTTAGTGTCAATAAGTCAGAAACGATGATACGAACCCAACAGAACTTCCAGACTTGGATTCCAATGAGTCGTTCACAAAATCGCCCTTCAAGTGGAGCCTGTGGGGCCCACGACACGCGATTTCGTCAACGTTCTCAGAATCGAACCAAACTTGGCTCACAGGACCATCGTATTGCTACGAGTCCGATGGCGCAAGTTTCGTCTCGATCCGACGTGTGTACATAAAGTTAGGACGCATTCCAGAAAGGGCAGATACGGGACGGTGTCCGCGGATACGCGTCGATTCCGGTGTGCACGCACACCCGAATCGACTTCTGCGAAATCTCGCACGTCCGTATCGACGGCGCGCACGTATCTGTGAAGACCGCTCGCGACCAAGTCATCCCATTTGGCAGGGCGTACCCAGTTCCGGGGTGAATCGGGGCATTATTTTTTCTGTTTTTGGATCGCGGTTCGCGATCGCCACTGGACGCGATGTCCCGAGCGGGTTGCACGGACACCGAGGGGGTCACGCAGGCTACGCAACGCAACTGACGGAATCGAAAACGGGTAAACGAGCAGGAAGATACGCGTACCTGAACAGGGTCCGAAAAACTCAGAATTTACTGTGTCCGACACGTGTCCGACACACGTGTCTAGGGTTAGGGTTTTGGGGACGCTGCTTGCCAGAGCTCCGGCGGCGCTGCGGCGGGGGAGGCTGGCCGGAGGAGGCTGGGGCGGCACCGGCGAGGCTGGGCGGAGGCGGTGGCGTGGGCACTGCGGCCGGAGGAGGCGTCGGTCGGCTGCTGTTGGAGAAGAGGAGGAAGAGGGAGAGGGATTCGACGGCTGCGGGTGGATCACGGCGGGGGGGGGAGGCGACGCTGGGTGGTGCGGGACGCGGTGGCGGAGGAGGGACGACCGGAGAGGGCTTAGGGTTCAGATGGGGTGGCCGGAGGAGGGACTCGGGGGGGGGTTTATAGGTGAAGGGGGAGGTCGCCAGGGCCGAGCGGGGCGGGCGTCGTGGCGGGGAAGGCGGAGGCGAGGGGGAGACTTGGCCGGGTGGAGCGGAGCGGGCGGGCGGAGCGCCGGAGGACGCGGGGCTCGGCTGGGCTGGGTCATGCGGGGAGAGGGTGAGCGGGTGAGCGGGTTGGCCCGATCCGACCCGTTAGGGTCAGAGCGGTCCGGTCCGGTCTAGCTGAACCGGGTTCGGCCGGTTCAGTCCGGTTTGAGCCCGGTTCAGTCCGGTCTAACTGGGTATTTTAATTTTAATAATTTAAAAAATGGTTTTCGGGCATTAAAAAGGTTTTCGGGGTCCAATAAATTCTCAGAAAATTACCCTAAGTCCAGTTTTTTATTTTACATCCAAAAATATTATTTTCATAATATTTTAATATATTTTAAAAACATTTAATTTTACTTAATGTCAAAAACACCTTGTTTTTAATTAGCAAAAATTCTCGAAAAATCCCAGAAAATTTCAAAAATCCAGTTTTAAAAAAATCTTGAAAATCAGGGGGTTTACAGGGAAGTAGCGTCATCATCCAACGTCGTCACGACATATAGGCCACAAGAGGATTCTATCTTCATTGTCCCGCCTACCTGCAGCAGCCAGCGTTCAATAGTCTTCGGCCGCATGAGCAATCAACTGGCTATCCAGGAAGATTCTTTCAATGACGATGCTGGAAAAATACAAGTTCACCGATACAGCCCGCAAGCGTTGAGGATCATGCAAAACATGGGCTACGACTTGAAGCGAAAGCCAGGCCTTAACTACGGAAGAGGCAGACGAACGCCGCTGCACGGCGACCCCTACTATCAACGAACTCATTTTGGGTTGGGGCATGCCACCTCCTCTAAGTCGGACGAGGATATCTTCTCCTCTTCTCAGAATGGCTCGTCGCCCTCTGACTCACCTGATGCTCTCGAACAAACATTATCAGTGAATATGGTAGTGACAGATTCCTTTGAATCAGATGAACAAGATTCTGAGCCGTTTGAGAATGACTCTTAGGCCCAACAAATGGATACGCAGTGGGAATTCTGCTTCGAACAAAGAGAACCTCCCACCAAAGACGAAGTTATCCAGTTTGATGTTGGGGGTGAACTTTCGCCAAAGCCGATATTTATCAGTAACATCAGCCCGGTCCTAAGCTACAGGATCGTATCAGGAGAATGGGCTATTACTGGCCCACTATGATCGCAGACGCGATCAACTATGCAAGACAATGCAGAGCCTGTCAGGTTTATGCAGACTTCATACATCAACCGTCTGAATATCTACATCCTACGGTTGCATTATGGCCTTTCGAAGCATGGGGTATGGATATCATTGGTCCTATTCACCCGTCTTCTTTCAGAGGTCACCGGTTCATACTGGCCATCACGAATTACTTCTCCAAATGGGCAGAGGCGATCCCTCTTGCTGAGATAAAGGCGTCTAATATGATCAGCTTCATCAAGCATCACATCATTTATCGCTTTGGGATTCTCCGAAAGATAATCCATGACAATGGGCCTCAGTTCATCAGCCAAGCGTTTCATCGATTTTGCGATAAAAATCGGATACACAATATTGCCTCTACGGCATATTATCCAGCTGCTAATGGTTTGGCGGAAACTTTCAACAAAACCATTATCAAACTCTTGAAGAAGTTCGTCTCTTCAAACAAGAGAGATTGGAATGAGAAGCTGGGCGAATGTATCTGGACATACCGCACAACGGTACGAACACCGACAGGTTGTACCCCATTTTCACTGGTCTACGGAAGCGAAGCAGTTCTTCCCATCGAAATTCAAATCCCGTCACTCAGGATAGCCGTGACTAATGAGCTGACTCAAGAAAAGAATGACCTGTTAAGGCTTCAAGAGCTAGAAGGATTAGACGAGAAATGCCTCCAAGCTCAACAGCGTATCGCGCTCTACCAAACACGCATTTTCAGAGCTTTCGATCATAAAGTAAAGAAAAGAGTGTTCAAAGTCGGCGAGCTAGTTTTAGCCGTAAGAAGGCCGATGATTCTTACTCACAGGAGTAAAGGCAAATTCCAGCCCAAGTGGGAAGGCCCTTATGTGATCGAGACAACGTTCTCAAACGGCGCCTACAGGATAGCCCGGCCTAATGGAGACCTGTTAATGGCTCCTATCAACGGCAAATTCCTGAAAATGTACTATGCTTAATCTTCTCTGCTCAAGTGGAATATAGCGAGAATCTCAATTCTGACAAAACTACTTCCAAAACGAAACTAGTTTGGTCATATTCTATCATGTCCGTATGACCTATGAATAAATATATCATACCAAAGCATATTCTACCATGTCCGTATGACCTATGAATAGATATGTCCTGCTAAAGGTTTATCGAGAGTCTACCACGTCCATACTACCTCTGATATCACTCTCGCCCAAACCTGTCATTTATATTCCGAAATGATGGGTCCACAAAGTCAGAAAAGATTCGCTTTATTTATTCCCAAAAAAGAGCATAATTACATTGGAAAAGCAAAAAAGAGGAAAGGGTACATCATTGTGCGGGAGCGGTCAGATCGCGAATCAGCTGCACCAGTGCAGCTATCCTCCCATCCCTGGAAACCAAGGCATCGGCTCGGGCACACTCCAGTCGTGCCTCGGGGTTGCTCGTAAGGACAGTTTGGCCCTTGCCCGAAGAGAACCCGCACGGGCGGCTTCTGCACGCTCTAAATCCCGTCGCGCTGTGCTCAGTCGACCAGTCGCTACATCTAGATCTGCCAACGACTGAGAAGCCCACTCCTCTGCCAGAGCGAGTTTTTCCTTCAACTTGCGGGCCCTCGCTACGTTCCCTTCATGCTCGGATTGGCACTTCGTCTGAAGAGCAAGAGCCTCCTCCACGACAGCTTTTCTTTCATCCATCTCCAGCTTATGTGCTTTGATGGAGTTATCTAGGCTTTCCAGCTATTTAGTAAGCCGCGCAGTCATGAGGTCGTATCTGGCCTGGACCTCAGCTTCAAGGCTGCCCCGAGTCAGCTACAAGTATTCGTTAATAGGTTGCTCCAAACCATTAACCATCACCTCCAGGGCGTCAGCTACCCCAGAATCGCCGAACTTCCTGACCGCCCCGATCGAAAACTGAGAAGCCTTCTTCAGACGCTCGAAGTCTAGATTCTTCGCCAACACCATTGATATCAGCATTTTCAAACTGGTGTAAAAGAGGCTGATATATTGCTCAGTCAGCGTAACTAGATCTGATTGGACGCCAGGAGTGGCCGCGATATTGGCGAGTCTCCCTCCAGGAATGATTGCAGATGAGGTGGCCACAGCCACCGCCTCGATGGGTGGTACGACCGAAGGAGGTACGACAACGACGGTCGAAGTTATCGGCATACTCGCGAGAGGCAAGGTCACGATAACGGGTTCGTCCTCCTTTTGAGATGACGAAACCACTCCGGGCGAGCTGGCCCCCGAAGATATTTTCTCCTCGAAGTCAGGCGCCTCTGTATCATCGCCAGGAGCCCGAGCAGAGCCAGAAGGCGCTTCAACGCTATACTCCCCGTGGACGGCGTCCCCTGAGAAGAGGACAAGAAAGTTGATATCAATATGATGGTAATCTTTCTAAGATGAGACATAAAGATGACATTTACCCGTAGCCAACGGTATATATGTCGCATCTGCAGCCGATGTAGCTAAATCATGCCTTAAGGACGCAATACGAACTGTCATACCTGGAGAAGGGGGTGGGCCAACCGACATCGCTAGGTGCTCTACCGAGCGTTCACCAAGACGCAGTCGAGGTTCGTTAGCTGGAATCTCGCTAGGCATGCTCATGGACATGGCAGGAGTTTCATCCGTTGCTGGTCTAGGGAAAGATTTTCTCATTTGCCTCGGCCACGCAGGCGATTTCGTTCTACTACCGGAGGCGGTGGCAGCAACGGCAGACTCAAGCAGGGGTTCTCCGGCACCGCCAGCCGAAACTGAGGGTCCCTCTCCGAAAGGCGAGGAACCTCCAATCGAAGAGACGTCCCCAACATGGGAGATAGCAGGTTCCTTCCTAGGAGCCTCAGTACCAGGAATTCGGAGAGGACGATTAACCGTCTTCTTCTTCCTCTTGCGAGGGAAAGTCTGCTTCGGAGTAGGGGCCCTTCGCTTCCCAGAGACTACCAAAGCCCCCGCAGGCGGAGGCACTTCACACCTCGGCACCGACACCAGAGGCTCATCCGGAGTGACGAACTCCTCACCCTCGTCAGAAGAAACCGAGGAGACTTTGACTCTTCCCCCGGGCTTGGGAGAAGGCACCCTAAAGCTTCTACGCATGTCAAAATCGCGATGGAAGGTGTTGATCGCCACGTAGAACTGGGCATACGAATGGAGGATGCGCAGCTCCGTGGAGAGTGTGACGACCGGCACGATAAAGATTGCTCCCGTGCAACCCATGATAAAATATCGCCATCCTCTGGCTCCATCAATGAGTCCGCCCCTTGACCTGAAGCTGGTGACGGCATTGCCCACGTGCAACTGATCGTACCCAAACTGCCTGGCAAACCGACTGGGCAAGTAGGGCTCGAAGAAGCAATGATCTTCGCTTCTGTACAGCAAATGGGAGGGTCTGATGCAGACCAACCAATTAAAAGCTTCCGGAGAAAGATTGGTCTTCTCTCCACCTAAATCCTCAAGCCTAATCCCCGATTGATTGCGATGAACAGAGGGGACAATGCAGAGGAGCTTTCAGCCGTGACTGAGGCTCAGCACCAGCCGACAGTCTAAAACTTTGTTCACGTTCCAGGGAGAATCCTTGTAGTTCAGCAAGAAACTACCCCCCGAGCTACTACCAGGGCTAGGAGACATCACCCGGGGGTTGTGTCACGACCCGCACCCGGTTTAGGGGCACGAGAGCGTGGGTACGTCCAGCCTACGCCGCAGCATCGGCGGTAGAACGCTGTCTAGGTCAAGTACTATCTAAACAATCTCACGCTAGTATCCAACTCCATAAGGAGACGTGGATATCATAAAATAAATCTAGAAATACTCAATCACAACTACAGCACGATAGGAAAATGAAGAAATAAAAGAATACAACACAAGTCTAATGACACAATAATCATACCTGAAATCAGTAACAACCAATCCCCAAGTATCAGAGACAAGTCCACTAAGGTCACAGTCTGGAAAAATATTTTCCAGTCAGGAAGGAGCAAAGTACATCTCTAAATAGCAGTTCTATATAAATGACATAAGCTATGTAGCAGTTCTAGATGGAAACATACCAGATGCATGTATAGGTACGAGAAATGTACAATGAAAGAAATACTGGAAATACTGTAAGTAAATGCAGGAAAAGAAACAATATGTCAATGAGCAAGAAACCTATGACTAAGTGTGTGAGTACTAGCTTTAATATGTGATCGGCTTGGGAACTTGATCAGGCTGGTTACATGTGATTAGCTATGATTCATGGAAGGTCAGGCTAACCATTGGTTAGCTATGATGCAGGGAGAGGTCAGGCTAATCACACGTAACAGCTATGAGGCATGGAGATGGTCAGGCCGCACCCGACGTGAGATGTGGGGTGAGCTATGATGCATGGATAGTTGGGTATGATCACATATCTACACTAAAATACTCCCCAAACCCCCGACTGGTATAGTAGATCCAATCATGGTACGCTATGGCACGGGATTCCCTAGGAAGGTAGCAAATCTCCCCGGGAATCAGTGTCTGTACATGCACAAGATAACAAGGAAACAAGTCTTGTACAAGCTACACCATGAATAAGGAATAACATCTCATGACGAGATCCGTGTATACCAATCCGTGTAACCATCGTGTCAAGATCATGGATATTTACACTAGATACAGTGAACATAGGAGATATCATAAATTAGAAACTAATCAGAGAATGTACTCGCCTTGGGTCCTTAGCTGGTAAAACCAATGTCCTGTCCCAGAGTATCGTCTGGAGGAACCAACAGTCCTAAAATATATCAAATACAACATTTGCATCAGGTGCTACACATCACAAATATATGAACTCAGGGGCTCTGCCAGGCACGGCTCTAGTCAACTAGGGTCATCTAGTAGGGCTACGTATATAATACACATTACACTTATTATACTTACAATATTTATACATGCACTACTTTAATGTATTTACAATATATATATGCCCTTTAAATACATATCTAATTTATACTAGTTGAACCATACGTATACTCAAATACATGCAAAAACACTGTTTAAATATACATATATTTTGTTAACATCATTTTAGAATATACTAATATTAATTTACCAATTCAAATTTATACTATATATATATGTGTACAGATGCCAATTAATTCAAAAATACGTTTTATTACACTTATACTACATGAAATTATACCGATTAAATATATGTATCATTATACCAAAATATACATATATACATATATATATACCAAAATAGTTATATACATATACTAAAATATATATACATATATACCAATCAATTACATACACTGGAATGCGTATTTACGTATATAAATCGTTTTGAAATTAATTTGAACAAAATTACAAATAGAAGTTTATTTATAAAAATCTAGGATTTATGTAAAAGCCATCATATATTTCATTTATAGTAAAATTGGTCTCCAGCCCAAATAAACAAATTTTGATCTTATTTATTTATTATTGAAACTACATTTTAAATAAAAAATATAAACCCCAAAATGATTACATTTGCATAATCAGAACCCTTATATATATACATAACTAAATTAATTAAAACTAACAAATTAATTATCAATTAACTGATTAATTTAACTAAACTGGTTAATTCAACTAACTACTGATTATATAACTAAACTAATTAAAAAATTTAACTAATGATTAATAATTAACTAACTATTACTTATTACTAATTAATCTATTATATACTTAACCTAAAATTTACAGAATTACTTAACCTAAAATTACTAATCACTTAACCTAACATTACAGAATTTCAAAGAAAGGAAAAGGGGAAAGGGAAGGAGAGGCTCACGAGGTGTCCGTCGCCGGCGCGGTGGTTCGCCGGGGTCGGCGCTCGTCTCGGCGGATCTCGGTTCGAGGGGAGGCGGTCGGCGGCTGTTCGATTCCAGCGGCGCTCGAGGATCTGGGCGGCTGTTCGATTCCAGCGGCGCTCGAGTTCGACGACGCGGCGGCGGCTTCGAGGCGGTCGGCGGTCTGCAGCGACGGCGTGGAGCTCGAGAGGCGGGCTCGGCGCTCGAGGAGACGGCTCGGCGCTCGAGGACGACTGCGCTTGGATCGAGGGGCGGGCTCGGCGCTCGAGGAGACGGCTCGGCGCTCGAGGAGACGGTCTCGCCGGATCCCAGGCGGTTGCAGGCGGCCACCGGCGTTCGACGACGACGAGGAGGGCTCGATCTAGGGTTCTGGGTTCTCTGGGGATGTGCGTCGGGGTCGTGTCCAGGGTCGGACACGGCGGTCTGGTGTCTGTGGGGGGAGACGTGTCCGGGATGGACACGAGGGTCTGTTGTGGGGACGTCCGGGTTGAATGTACTGATGTGGGGGTTGTGTCCGGGTGTGTCGGACACGGAAATCTGATTGTAATATTGTAACCGAACCCAGAAAATGAATGGAGACTGTGGGACACCCGGGGTCGGACCCGAGGCCATCACGGCTGACACGGTGATGTTGGACACACGGACACGAGCACACAAAAAATGGTGATGGCTTGTTGGCTTGGGAATTGTGGAGGCTAGCTAAAATTAGGAGATTAGGGTTTCTAGGGAATGGTGAGAAGGAGAACTTAAATAGGGAGAGATGGTGTGGGTTAAAGGGTTGCGGGTTGGCCCAATAATGAATGGCCCAGAATCAATACATGAATAAGTTCTTCATGTGGGAAAGGGTGTGGGCTAGTTAATGGAAATGGCGACTTGTAAAATAAAAACAAAGGTTATAATTGCAGAAAATATTTTTAGGAAAGCTAGCAAATTTTAAATTACCTACTAATTAATACATTTTGCAAAATTTTAGAAAGTATAACATTTATTTATTTACTATCCCAATAAATAAAAATCTATTTTATTTTATCAACTAGTCTTTTAAATAACTATTTAGTTAAAACAATACTTTTATGATTCAACCCAATAAATATTTGAAACTAGAAATATATATATATTATTATTTATGTACTTATTTTATAAGAAAGCGACATTTATGAAAAATGATTTTTATACAAGATTATAAATTATCTTCTAAAATCAGACATCGTTCAAAATCAAATAAAAATTTTCAAGGAGAAATATTTTATAAAACTTGATATTTTAAAAATAAATTAAAAATTTAATTATTTTGGAAATTGGAAATCGGAGGTTACAAGTCTATCCACCTTAGAAAAATTTCGTCCTCGAAATTTTAGGGATGGCTAGAATAGAAAAAAATTTGTTGTTCATAATGATGAATATATCTATTGAAGAAAATATTTCTATAAGGAAAATATTTACCAAACAGAAGGAAACATGAAGAAAAAGAAAATATGGTTTAAGACAAGAATACTTGAAGGAATCATGGCTCGGCTTTGAATCCCCTAGAAGGTTTAGGTTTTGGAAAGTAGGCACGATCACTGAAAAACAGATAATTGGAATAATGCACGTTACCTTTTCGAAGTAACTAGACCAAGGAAGACCCAGGATAATGAATGATATAGACATGAAAGTTATAGCTAATTCGAAAAATACGGTCGACAATTTGATTTAAGAAACTTAAATACATCCTTCAGAATGTAACCAAGAGACATCTAATCGCCTTTCTTAATTTCTAGGAAAAAGAGTAGTCTTTACTACCATCTGAAAAATAATCCTTCCTTTTTTTTTTTATCCTCGTTCATTTTACTTTTCTCAATCTTGTGATTCATCATTAACTAATATCTATAAAAGTTCCAAATTCCACAAACTTTATTAGATTAGATCTTAGAATTTCTGAATCAAAATCCTTATCATCAAATTCGAGTATATTTATCTTAACATCAACTATACCTCGATTATTTTCTTCGATTTCAAATGTTACTGTCATGGTCAAGATTTTAATTTAAATCACAACCTCAATATACCATGATCTTACCTTACGACCTTCAATTATATGATCCCATAATCAATTATATTATAATCTTCTCTATCATGAGCTTCATTTCATTCCATATTTCTCTATCCGTATGTATAATATTTCCGAATTTTGAACTAAAATTTTTTTTTTCATCCTCTGAATTTATTATCCCAATGTAAAAATTTTACTACTCAAATCCTCAATATTTTAATTGAATTCCAGTCGTATCATACTCTCCTCAAATTTTGAGTAAATAACTAAATACAAAATTTACTATCCAATCCTTCAATTGAAACCCAATCAATGCATATTTAAAAAAAAACTTAAAAAATCTGTATCCCAAATTTAAATTTTAAACACTCATCAATCATCTTACTCCTCTAACTCAAATTCAATTGATGCTTATTCCAATCTAACTCCTCATCCCAAGAATTTAATTCGACACTATTCCATTTACGATTTTATTTTCTGATTTTCGTTCTCCTCAAATATTCAACGATGCGATGCTTCCAGAATCTTCAATGCAACATTCATAATATATAAAATTCCTATCTTGCAATCAAATAGATAAAATGATAATCTCTCGAATTTCTCGAATTTTAAATAATCAATTCAATCATATCAAGACCTCCTTACAATTAATAAATCCTCAAATTTTTGGCTCTGTCAATTTCTTAACTCTCCTTTCAAGTCAATATTTATCCTCGAGTTTCAATCATCCTCAATCTTCGTAAAATTAATGATCCGTCAATTCTTTTATTAACGCCTTAACTCTTTATTTAAATTAATGCTTATCCACAAATTTAATCCTCTTGTCTCTTTTTTTTTTTTTTTTTTTTTTTTTTTTCCAGTCATAACCTCGTCATAGATCTTTGCTATGGTCAAAACCCAATGATCATGGTTTGAGAAAACTCTATCTACAGCCATGCAATTTAAGAAAATGTAGGTCATGTGTCTTTTGTCATGGTATTTCAGTTTCTGTTAAGGTGTACTACTAGTTATATTCTAACAAGAAATCATGCATACAACTACAGTATTTGGAAAATCAATCAATCAATCGAAAGGCGAAAGAAAAGGAACATTAGGAAGGAAGAAGGATCATGTTAACATATTACTTGTAGTGTCTACTATCTCTAACAACCACTTAACTCTAGCACACTAACAATTTCCTATTCATGTACACTGGTACCCATATCAACTAATCATATATTAATATTCATATCTCTCATTAATCCTCGAATAATCGTCAAGGTTTAACTTCCCGACCAACTTAAAATAAAATGCATATACCTCCTCAACATTAGATACTTCACATCGAAATAAAATTTAATCACTTCAAAAATCTTTGTAGCCTTAACTATGTTTAGTGAATCAAATTTAAATCCTCAATATTTTAACAACATAAAATCTCAACTCCTTAAAAATTATGAAAATTTAAAATTCATTTCCACCTTTTTAATTTATAACTCCTCAATGTACATATTAGTGCTCACGGTCTCTGATACTCAAGGTGCACTCAATACCTCTATTGTCTAGAACTGTGTACTAAATTTGTACTGCCCGAATCACTTGCACTATTACCTCCAATGATCAAAGTTATCATCAACTGTGTTTTCTTTCATGATTTCAATTTATGTCAATTGGTACATCATCTAATTATCACACACAGAGTGCTTACTGTTATTAACGTCATCCTTGACTAATCCTCGATATAGAGTCATTAGCACTCTTGGTATTATATCACTAGCTGCATTAATGGATTATCTCATCAAGCTCATTAGACTCATGATCACCTGTATCCTCTATAACACTCATGTTTCTTTACTCTCATGGGTATGTGTATGGTTCCTCATCTCGATGGTTGTATATGTATTTCCTTCAATCCTTTAAAGCCTATTAAACTAATCCGTGATACGCTTCACAACTTCCATTACTAATCCTGATATTTCTCTACTTATGACATCTCATTAAACCCTTTATACATATACATTTCTTTACCTTTAACATTTCCGATATCAATCATCAAATTCGACATCATGCTCCATAAGTCCTTAACACAATTCCCGGATGCTTAATCGTTTACATAGATCACCCAATTACATAATCATGATTATCCAGGACGGGTAATTGGCTCTGATACTAACTCTGAGAACTATCACTGATACTCTATACTCTCCTTAACTCTCAGTCTCTAATGACACTACTCCTAGAATCATTGGTACAAGGTACTATGCTAAGGGCTAACTCTAGATTAAAGCCTACTGCTCACATGTCCAATTAGGAACACTTACAAACTCATAAGCAACACTCAGTCCATACTAATACTCAAGACACAGCCATAATTACAAGCCACTAATTATCATACTTAACAAGAAATCCTCAAGGAATAGGAGCTCAAAGACTGAATTGAGGACAGAAGGTATCTTTACTGCTAGTAAAGAAAGAAGCGGTGGAACAAAGTCCTGGAATAACAGAAATAGATAAGTCTTGAGATGATATTTTAAGAACCAATTTAGGATACAACCTGATAATCATACACGTCTGTCTGAAATCATGACACTCAGAATCCTCGCCACGCCAGTAAGCATAGATGCGATAAACGATAGGTTTCGTAACTAAGGTATGCACTCTATAATCATGTCGTCTAGAATCTTCGCCACGCCAACCGGTATGGCTGCGAAAGACTCTAAGCTTCATAACTATAGTATGTACATCCAAGTCAGGTTCCTACGTTCTCGTCACCACAGCTAAATATGGCTGCGATAAATTCTAGGTTCCATAACCAAAGTAGACGTTTTACCTTCCTCACTGTCCTCATCAATATATGTCATCAGATGATACCATAAATCCTATTCCGTAAAAATTCATCTCAATTTAAAATCAACTCAACAACGATACCAGGAATTAAAGTTAACAACTGGTCAACAAGAATCAAACTCAACAATGATACCGAGATTTTAAATTTTAAAACTGCTCAACAAGAATCAAGTTCAGTAACAACAAGCGAGAGCGGACGAAAACAAGGAAAGATTTAAATTGAAAATAAGATTCTCATGGGGTCATCCCAGGAAATCTTTCAAGAATTTGTGATTGAGTATCCTCTCTCATCCTAGTATCCTATGTCCTATATTCAATAGCAGGTACGCAGTAGTATAACAAGGATGCCACACTACTACGACATCGCACATCTCGCGAAGTCAGACCTGCATGGGCCACCACTAAAAACGTGTCACGACCCGCACCCGGTTTAGGGGCACGAGAGCGTGGGTACGTCCAGCCTACGCCGCAGCATCGGCGGTAGAACGCTGTCTAGGTCAAGTACTATCTAAACAATCTCACGCTAGTATCCAACTCCATAAGGAGACGTGGATATCATAAAATAAATCTAGAAATACTCAATCACAACTACAGCACGATAGGAAAATGAAGAAATAAAAGAATACAACACAAGTCTAATGACACAATAATCATACCTGAAATCAGTAACAACCAATCCCCAAGTATCAGAGACAAGTCCACTAAGGTCACAGTCTGGAAAAATATTTTCCAGTCAGGAAGGAGCAAAGTACATCTCTAAATAGCAGTTCTATATAAATGACATAAGCTATGTAGCAGTTCTAGATGGAAACATACCAGATGCATGTATAGGTACGAGAAATGTACAATGAAAGAAATACTGGAAATACTGTAAGTAAATGCAGGAAAAGAAACAATATGTCAATGAGCAAGAAACCTATGACTAAGTGTGTGAGTACTAGCTTTAATATGTGATCGGCTTGGGAACTTGATCAGGCTGGTTACATGTGATTAGCTATGATTCATGGAAGGTCAGGCTAACCATTGGTTAGCTATGATGCAGGGAGAGGTCAGGCTAATCACACGTAACAGCTATGAGGCATGGAGATGGTCAGGCCGCACCCGACGTGAGATGTGGGGTGAGCTATGATGCATGGATAGTTGGGTATGATCACATATCTACACTAAAATACTCCCCAAACCCCCGACTGGTATAGTAGATCCAATCATGGTACGCTATGGCACGGGATTCCCTAGGAAGGTAGCAAATCTCCCCGGGAATCAGTGTCTGTACATGCACAAGATAACAAGGAAACAAGTCTTGTACAAGCTACACCATGAATAAGGAATAACATCTCATGACGAGATCCGTGTATACCAATCCGTGTAACCATCGTGTCAAGATCATGGATATTTACACTAGATACAGTGAACATAGGAGATATCATAAATTAGAAACTAATCAGAGAATGTACTCGCCTTGGGTCCTTAGCTGGTAAAACCAATGTCCTGTCCCAGAGTATCGTCTGGAGGAACCAACAGTCCTAAAATATATCAAATACAACATTTGCATCAGGTGCTACACATCACAAATATATGAACTCAGGGGCTCTGCCAGGCACGGCTCTAGTCAACTAGGGTCATCTAGTAGGGCTACGTATATAATACACATTACACTTATTATACTTACAATATTTATACATGCACTACTTTAATGTATTTACAATATATATATGCCCTTTAAATACATATCTAATTTATACTAGTTGAACCATACGTATACTCAAATACATGCAAAAACACTGTTTAAATATACATATATTTTGTTAACATCATTTTAGAATATACTAATATTAATTTACCAATTCAAATTTATACTATATATATATGTGTACATATGCCAATTAATTCAAAAATACGTTTTATTACACTTATACTACATGAAATTATACCGATTAAATATATGTATCATTATACCAAAATATACATATATACATATATATATACCAAAATAGTTATATACATATACTAAAATATATATACATATATACCAATCAATTACATACACTGGAATGCGTATTTACGTATATAAATCGTTTTGAAATTAATTTGAACAAAATTACAAATAGAAGTTTATTTATAAAAATCTAGGATTTATGTAAAAGCCATCATATATTTCATTTATAGTAAAATTGGTCTCCAGCCCAAATAAACAAATTTTGATCTTATTTATTTATTATTGAAACTACATTTTAAATAAAAAATATAAACCCCAAAATGATTACATTTGCATAATCAGAACCCTTATATATATACATAACTAAATTAATTAAAACTAACAAATTAATTATCAATTAACTGATTAATTTAACTAAACTGGTTAATTCAACTAACTACTGATTATATAACTAAACTAATTAAAAAATTTAACTAATGATTAATAATTAACTAACTATTACTTATTACTAATTAATCTATTATATACTTAACCTAAAATTTACAGAATTACTTAACCTAAAATTACTAATCACTTAACCTAACATTACAGAATTTCAAAGAAAGGAAAAGGGGAAAGGGAAGGAGAGGCTCACGAGGTGTCCGTCGCCGGCGCGGTGGTTCGCCGGGGTCGGCGCTCGTCTCGGCGGATCTCGGTTCGAGGGGAGGCGGTCGGCGGCTGTTCGATTCCAGCGGCGCTCGAGGATCTGGGCGGCTGTTCGATTCCAGCGGCGCTCGAGTTCGACGACGCGGCGGCGGCTTCGAGGCGGTCGGCGGTCTGCAGCGACGGCGTGGAGCTCGAGAGGCGGGCTCGGCGCTCGAGGAGACGGCTCGGCGCTCGAGGACGACTGCGCTTGGATCGAGGGGCGGGCTCGGCGCTCGAGGAGACGGCTCGGCGCTCGAGGAGACGGTCTCGCCGGATCCCAGGCGGTTGCAGGCGGCCACCGGCGTTCGACGACGACGAGGAGGGCTCGATCTAGGGTTCTGGGTTCTCTGGGGATGTGCGTCGGGGTCGTGTCCGGGGTCGGACACGGCGGTCTGGTGTCTGTGGGGGGAGACGTGTCCGGGATGGACACGAGGGTCTGTTGTGGGGACGTCCGGGTTGAATGTACTGATGTGGGGGTTGTGTCCGGGTGTGTCGGACACGGAAATCTGATTGTAATATTGTAACCGAACCCAGAAAATGAATGGAGACTGTGGGACACCCGGGGTCGGACCCGAGGCCATCACGGCTGACACGGTGATGTTGGACACACGGACACGAGCACACAAAAAATGGTGATGGCTTGTTGGCTTGGGAATTGTGGAGGCTAGCTAAAATTAGGAGATTAGGGTTTCTAGGGAATGGTGAGAAGGAGAACTTAAATAGGGAGAGATGGTGTGGGTTAAAGGGTTGCGGGTTGGCCCAATAATGAATGGCCCAGAATCAATACATGAATAAGTTCTTCATGTGGGAAAGGGTGTGGGCTAGTTAATGGAAATGGCGACTTGTAAAATAAAAACAAAGGTTATAATTGCAGAAAATATTTTTAGGAAAGCTAGCAAATTTTAAATTACCTACTAATTAATACATTTTGCAAAATTTTAGAAAGTATAACATTTATTTATTTACTATCCCAATAAATAAAAATCTATTTTATTTTATCAACTAGTCTTTTAAATAACTATTTAGTTAAAACAATACTTTTATGATTCAACCCAATAAATATTTGAAACTAGAAATATATATATATTATTATTTATGTACTTATTTTATAAGAAAGCGACATTTATGAAAAATGATTTTTATACAAGATTATAAATTATCTTCTAAAATCAGACATCGTTCAAAATCAAATAAAAATTTTCAAGGAGAAATATTTTATAAAACTTGATATTTTAAAAATAAATTAAAAATTTAATTATTTTGGAAATTGGAAATCGGAGGTTACAGGTTGTGAAGAATTAACTATCCCATCAAGTACAGGTATGGTAATTCTACCCTGGGAAAGCTATCATGTCGAGCTTCATCGACGAGCAGCCCATCAGTCATGGCTCTCAAGCCAGCCTGTATACGGCACACCATGGCAGGAAGCAGGCCCAGTCTTGCCCCGAACACCAGACACACGGCAGGCCACAGGATGTTCCGGTGAATGCGGTCCACGGACGCAATGCCAGGCACCACGACTCGACGCAGCCATATGGAGAGAAAGCCAGCCAGCCAGCCGGGCTTCCTTAGACAGAGGCCTGCGGCAGCGCCTCAAGTAACTGTAGGCCTTAGTGCCTTCAGGATACTTTCCTACCCCGTCATTGAGAATCTGATCTGGAGCTTTAGCATCCTCCATAAGATCCTCGTCGACCTGGGCACTGAGCACGCCCAAACAGTTCACGGGCTCATTATTGCCCCCCGAAACTTTCTCCGACTTGGCGGCCCTGGCCCGGTGGAAGAAGAGGTAGGACGTCCACTTAGTCGTGTGAGCCAAATCAGAAGGCTCATCATAAAAAGCGGTGCACGCGAAGTAGTGGCACATCAGCTCATGATACACCTCCACAACCCGAGGGTCCGAGTCCTCCAACTCCCGGTTGGTAGGAACATACTCTTCATATGTGGTATCCCCCATCGGCAGTCTTGAGATTACTGCCATCTCATGGAGGGCCAACCCCAACTCCCCCAGTGGAGTGGCGAAGGTCCCGGTGAGCGAAATGTATCGCTCCATTAGTGTGTCATGACCCGCACCCGGTGTAAGGGTACTAGTCGGAAACAACGCCCAGCCTACGCCGCAGAATCGGCGGTAGAACGCTGTCTAGATAGTCTATCTAATGTAATAAACCACCAATAATGATAGAATACTCAATCACAGAACTAAGATAGAATGAGCACGAAATCAGATAAGAATAGAATAGTCATCATACAACTCATGAGTTTAAAATAATACATCAATGAGTCTGAAGAGTAACAAAAATAAGCTGGAGACAAATCCAGTACAAAAGAATACTATCATACTACAAAGCTACACTCCAGGGTCAACTGTCTCAGTTGGGATAAGTCCTATGTCACGCCTCAGTCCCAAAATACCGTGGGACCGGACGCGTGGCAATGGCCAGCAGTACGCACCGATGGACCAACCCAATATAATGGATCCATCAGGACATACTTAAGCTGTAAAACAAGTCTACGACAATCATGGCACCACTAATCTCATCCACACAAGATAAAAATATGATCCACAGAATAAATAAGGAATGTAAATCATCAGCTAGTCTCAACAAGTACTTCGGAGAATAACCCGATAATGTCTAGTACAATGGTTCAACAGACCAGAATAATAAAGACTGAAATAAATAAATAAATAAATACTGAGCAAGAAACATGGATGCTCAGGAGAAGTCTTCAGCTAGCACCTCATTCTCGGATGGCGGTACAACTCCTAGATCGGCTCCTCCTGCTGCGGTCCCGTATACCTCGGGATAAACCTCGTCTGCAATATCTGGGGACAAAATCCGGATCCAGGTCCTCAGGGGACATAGCAAGGTACAGAAAATATACAAGCCAAATATAAGCAGTACAGTGCATAATGGAATAAGCAGGGTAAGTATGTAAATATCTGTATATATGCAAGAGAGAAAATCAACAGTACTCAGGTTGAACAACTACAAGCTCTGTGTAGGGGAGCCGGTAGCAGTGGTGTCAAGAGGTGGTCTAGCTCAGCGGAAGACTGAGTAGCCGGCATAACATAATCAACCTGTCGCCTGTGGGTCTCTCCAGCAATAGATGGAACAATAAGGGAATACTAAGTAACCAGCTAAGTGATATGCAAGATGAGAGCAGCACGAATACTCAGGCTGAGACCACTACAAGCTCTGTGTCTGGGAGCCGGTAGCAGCAATAACTATGTATTTTACTATGTGTTTACTATGTTTTATATATATGTAATCAGCCTGTAGCCTGTGTGTCTCTCCCCACCCCATGTAACCACGCAAATCATGAACATAACGTCTCACGTCCATGTCAGCGGAGTCATATCTAGTGCACAAGTCATAATGTATATAGAATATAAAATCTAGGTCAAGTCTTGTATCCTATACAGAATCACCTCGAATATCTCGGGAAGATCCTGTCTCATGATCAGTGTCCTGTGTCCTGGGTCAAAGTGTACTTGGTAAGACAAGTACGAGAATATAAAGTGTCACGTATGTCCATATCTAAATGACATTACCCAACACCGCATACGATGTGGGCACCCGACTGATAATCGGACGCTAAGTATGTCAAACGGTCCTAGGTTAAGCATGCACAACAAATATATGAAGTAAGAAAATAGGTAACAATACTGCAAAGATGGCAAGGTACACTTGTCTGATGTTTGAATATCAACTGTCGTCCTGGTATCGGTGGATCCGGTAGGTACTACTCCGAAAGCTGTAATAAATATCACCAACAGTCTCAGGAGATGTCAAATAGCTAAAAACGCCTGTCCTTAAGTCCAATTTGGACACAGGGGTAAAAAGGTCATTTTCGGGCCAAAGCGGGTCCACATGTGGGCCACTTCGCACCGAAGAGCGTGTCAAGGGTAACAGTATCTAAATGGGATAAATTATGGGTCAAACAACTCTAAATGTTAATACAATCCCAACGGTATGTCCAAATTTGGATTCCGATGAGCCGAACATAATTTGGTCCAAAAAGTCAACTGTGGGGCCCGCCAATTGGCGATCTGGTCAACCGTCTCAGAAATACGTGAAAATGGGGTCACAGGACGAACGTGTTACCACGAGTCCAGTGGCGCAAGTTTCGTCGCAATCTGACAAGCGTGCACAAAATACGCGCGAGTTCCACAAAAGTGGCGACACGGAATGTGTTCGCGGATACGGCCTGATTCCGGCGCGCACACGCGTCCAAATCAGTCCCCACAAATTTTCACGTGTCCGATTATGCTGCGTGCACCATTCGGTACACTTGGCACACGGCGGGGCGGTCCCGTTTGGCGGGGCGCGCTCCGATCTCCAACTTTTAGAAAACCGGAAAAAGTGGGTGCGCGCAGTTTTGTGACGAATACAATTTTGTCCACAGCAACTAATAGCACAAAGTTATTATACAGAAAATAAACTAGGTCATGTAATCTACAGGTATCAAAAAGAATCACCAAATTCGGATCTCTGTGGTGGGAGATACGAACTTGGCAATATGGGTGGTCATCGCAAGTTTCTGCGATTGCAGAATTCTGTCTGCTCGCGCTGACTTGGGCGCTGTTTTTTACCTAGGGGCACACGTTATTCGAGGTTGACTATAAAACAAGTATTGGAGAGGTTTAAGGGAAGATCATACCTATAAAAATGGAACGGCGTTTGGTCGAGCGAGTCGACGGGTAATCACGCCGGAGCGAAGGTGCCTCGAGTGGGAGACTGCAGTTCGCGATGTCGGCGTCGACGGGATGGTTGGATGGCTTGGGGAGGCTTCTCTGGCTGCGATGACGGCTCTAGATGGGAAGAGGAAGTCTGGAGTTTTAGGTTAGGGTTTTAGAGAGCTATTATATATATATATTATATTATATATTAAGAGAGAGGGGAAGTTGGAGGCGGGTAAAGGGTCGGCTTAGGAGTATTGCAAAGGGGGCGGATGGGTTGTTGGCTGCTGCATGGTGCGGGTCATTCTTAGCAATTGTTGCTAAGGACTAGGCGTTGACAGCAAGGCAACGCAAAGCTAAAGAGTGGGAGTTGTTCTTTGCTGGTAGTAGTAACTAAGTAGTTAATTAATTTGTTATGGTTATTATTATATTATTATTAGTATTATACTTATAATACTTAGTTACTTATTATTATTATTATTATATTATTACTATTAACTTCTCTTTTCCTTTCCTTTCTTTCTTTAAATAAAATATATATATACATATATATATATATATATACTCATAAGAAAATTTATAGATTAGGGTATTGCACATCGTTAGGCTAGCAACTGCTCAAGGGGTCTCCTACATGGAATAAATTTCGAAGAATTTCTGATGGTCCCACAAGTCCTCTAAGTACCCGAACACCTAACATAAAAATTATTAAAAATCTATTTCTCCTATTTGGACCTAATTACTACAATTTAATTAATAATTAATAAAAAATATATACGATTTTCTAGGAAGGGGGTTTTACATTCTACCCAACTTGTAAAAATTTTGTCCTCGAAATTAAATTAGGGTAGGGCTCTCTTTGTCAAGTTTCACTTGATTACAGTCTAAGAATTTCTCTCAAGTGAGCATTACGGTCTCTACCCAACTTAGAATTTACCCATCTATTATCTAAGACTATTCATCTAATAAATCTATGCCCCGACTCATTTAATCATGTTATTGAATCCTCAAGTCTTTAACACCAACCTATCACCTATGATATTCCCTTAATCATATATAAAAGGGTAGCAATAATGTGACCGACCTGTGGGGTATATCTAGTACTGTCTATATATCAACTTATACCAAGCACGAGGTTTCGTCTTTCCAAAATAAGGGAAGACGGAGATCAATAATAAAGAGTTCAAGGGTGAGGTAATAGATTAGAAGTATCAGGATTAAGGCGTTTAAAGAATTCAAATGGGAATGGTCAAGTTGTTGTGGATTGAAATCCTATTCTGGTAATCCTTTGTTCGCATGCTCGTATTAGTACAGTTGTGTAGCTGATACGATATGCTCAGACATATCTAGAGGGCAAGCATACTAGTCAACTATATATCTTAATCCACGTGAAGTAGTCGTGCGAAGAGCGAACCAAAATGCACTAAGGTTGATCAGACCGTAATACACTGATTCTGAATAGACAATTGTATTAGTGTACATGTTCACTAACACATATGTCATGAACAAGCTCGATAAAGAATAAGCTTGCAAAACTAGACTATAGAATAGCAGCATAAGTCAAGTACAGCAATTATAAGTACGCTAGATGTTGATGAAAGGAGGTACAAATTAATTCAAGTTCACAAAACAACACAAAATAAGCACAATAACAAAAGACTCTATAATCTCTACAGTTATTAAATAAAAAAATATTCTAGGTTATAAATTATTAGCAAGTTCAAATTAATTACTAGGTTAAGGCTAGGTCACGGATCAACATGCAAAAACTAAGCAAATCTAAAAGCAGAAAACTATAAAAACTTACGCGCATTAGCTACTCCATGAATCTGTGCGTCCTCCAAAGTCATAGCAAAAGCTTGTCCGCGTCCTTGCGGGGGATTCCTCTGCTGTGGCTGTTGGGCTCGCTGGAAGAGTGCTGCCTGTGGAGCCAAGGGTGGCCTTGGTTGATACCCTCCTGGCGCTGGTAGAGCTTGTCTGTTTAATGTTAATACTCTCTCTCGATGATGAGGACAATCCTTGGCTAAGTGTTGGTTGGTTCCGCAAATCAAGCATAATCCTAACTTGCGTCTGCAGTCCTTCTCAATATGGCCTGCCTTGCCACAGTACTGACATGTAGGTAGTATCTGCGGAGAGGCTCTGGGTGGCTGGTGTAGGTGAGGCCTCTTTGCAGCTTCTTCTTGCGATACTTTGGCTGATGTGGAAGACCGTTTCAGACTGGTCTCTCTCCTGGTGACGCGTTCCACGCGTCGGGCTGCTGCAAGGACGTTTGAGTAGGATGTAGGTGCAACGGATCCAATTAGTTTCTGTAGCTCCACGTTTAGTCCGTCGAAGAACTTCTCTGCTTTTTCTTCCTCCGTCGAAATCAACGTCGGGGCAAAGCGGCTCAGGCGAATAAATTCCGCATTGTACTCTTCCACTGTCATGTTGCCTTAGATAAGGCGGTGGAACTTATCTCTGAGCTCTGCCCTCGCTACTGCGGGAATATACATCTCTCTGAAGAGTCTAGAGAACTCTTCCCAGGTGACTCGGTCCTGCCCGAGCCTCATCTCCTCTGCTAACCACCAGTGATGTGCGTTCTCGGTTAACTGCATTCTGACTGCAGTCATCCACTTCTCTCTAGGAAGTTCAGCGGCTTCCAACTGATGCTGAATGTTTGTGAGCCATTCATGAACTTCTGTTGGTCCCTCTTTACCAGAAAATGTACGAGGCTTGAGCTGACGGAAGTCGGTGATAGATCCCGTCGTCGTCCTCCTCGCTGGTGGATTTGCCTGCTCCAATGCGGATACCAGGCTGATTCTCAGATAATCGGCCTCCTGCCGATGGGCCTCTTGCTGAATCTGTTGCTGTGCTTGCATCATAGCATACATCATCTGGAACATCTGTTGCCCGTCCATAGCTTGTCCTGGCGGGAAAGCTGGCATCTGTGGAGTGAACTGTGGTGGAGGTGGGATGTCATCTCTCCGGAACCTTGGATTAGGCTGTCCGGTTTGATCGTTCTGTGATGCTTGTCCTCCACTCCCAGGAGTCACTCCGTCTCCATAAGTAACCACAGCGTCATGTGGTGTCTCCAAAGGAGTCTCGTCTCCATTCCTGGGATCCATTGCTCTGAATTCAAAAGATAAACTATAAGAACGCTCAGAGGAATCAATACAGGATGCAAATCAAGAACTAATTTGAATTCGATATAGATATCAAGAACGTTCCAAGCAAGTGGATGAGGTCCTAAAAACTTATCCTATCCTTATTGCAGGCTTGCTCGGTCCCTAAGTTGAAACCGAACAATTTGTCGTAGACCTGCATGGGCCACCACAAAAACTATGTCACGCCCCAGTCCTAAAATACCGTGGGACCGGACGCGTGGCAATGGCCAGCAGTACGCACCGATGGACCAACCCAATATAATGGATCCATCAGGGCATACTTAAGCTGTAAAACAAGTCTACGATAATCATGGCACCACTAATCTCATCCACACAAGATAAAAATATGATCCATAGAATAAATAAGGAATGTAAATCATCAGCTAGTCTCAACAAGTACTTCGGAGAACAACCCGATAATGTCTAGTACAATGGTTCAACAGACCAGAATAATAAAGACTGAAATAAATAAATAAATACTGAGCAAGAAACATGGATGCTCAGGAGAAGTCTTCAGCTAGCACCTCATCCTCGGATGGCGGTACAACTCCTAGATCGGCTCCTCCTGCTGCGGTCCCGTATACCTCGGGATAAACCTCGTCTGCAATATCTGGGGACAAAATTCGGATCCAGGTCCTCAGGGGACATAGCAAGGTACAGAAAATATACAAGCCAAATATAAGCAGTGCAGTGCATAATGGAATAAGCAGGGTAAGTATATAAACATCTGTATATATGCAAGAGAGAAAATCAACAGTACTCAGGTTGAACAACTACAAGCTCTGTGTAGGGGAGCCGGTAGCAGTGGTGTCAAGAGGTGGTCTAGCTCAGCGGAAGACTGAGTAGCCGGCATAACATAATCAACCTGTAGCCTGTGGGTCTCTCCAACAATAGATGGAACAATAAGGGAATACTAAGTAACCAGCTAAGTGATATGCAAGATGAGAGCAGCACGAATACTCAGGCTGAGACCACTACAAACTCTGTGTCTGGGAGCCGGTAGCAGCAATAACTATGTATTTTACTATGTATTTACTATGTTTTATATATATGTAATCAGCCTGTAGCCTGTGTGTCTCTCCCCACCCCATGTAATCACGCAAATCATGAACATAACGTCTCACGTCCATGTCAGCGGAGTCATATCTAGTGCACAAGTCATAATGTATATAGAATATAAAATCTAGGTCAAGTCCTGTATCCTATACAGAATCACCTCGAATATCTCGGGAAGATCCTGTCTCATGATCAGTGTCCTGTGTCCTGGGTCAAAGTGTACTTGGTAAGACAAGTACGAGAATATAAAGTGTCACGTATATCCATATCTAAATGACATTACCCAACACCGCGTACGATGTGGGCACCCGACTGATAATCGGACGCTAAGTATGTCAAACGGTCCTAGGTTAAGCATGCACAACAAATATATGAAGTAAAAAAATAGGTAACAATACTGCAAAGATGGCAAGGTACACTTGCCTGATGTTTGAATATCAACTATCGTCCTGGTATCGGTGGATCCGGTAGGTACTACTCCGAAAGCTGTAATAAATATCACCAACAGTATCAGGAGATGTCAAATAGCTAAAAATGCCTGTCCTTAAGTCCAATTTGGACACAGGGGTAAAAAGGTCATTTTCGGGCCAAAGCGGGTCCACATGTGGGCCACTTCGCACCGAAGAGCGTGCCAAGGGTAACAGTCTCTAAATGGGACAAACTATGGGTCAAACAACTCTAAATGTCAATACGATCCCAACGGTATGTCCAAATTTGGATTCCGATGAGCCGAACATAATTTGGTCCAAAAAGTCAACTGTGGGGCCCGCCAATTGGCGATCTGGTCAACCGTCTCAGAAATGCGTACAAATGGGGTCACAGGACCAGCGTGTTACCACGAGTCCAGTGGCGCAAGTTTCGTCGTAATCTGACAAGCGTGCACAAAATACGCGCGAGTTCCACAAAAGTGGCGACACGGAATGTGTTCGCGGATACGGCCTGATTCCGGCGCGCACACGCGTCCAAATCAGTCTCCACGAATTTTTACGTGTCCGATTATGCTGCGTACACCATTCGGTACACTTGGCACACGGCGGGGCGGTCCCGTTTGGCGGGGCGCGCTCCGATCTCCAACTTTTAGAAAACCGGAAAAAGTGGGTGCGCGCAGTTTTGTGACGAATACAATTTTGTCCACAGCAACTAATAGCACAAAGTTATTATACAGAAAATAAACTAGGTCATGTAATCTACAGGTATCAAAAAGAATCACCGAATTCGGATCTCTGTGGTGGGAGATACGAACTCGGCAATATGGGTGGTCATCGCAAGTTTCTACGATTGCAGAATTCTGTCTGCTCGCGCTGACTTGGGCGCTGTTTTTTACCTAGGGGCACACGTTATTCGAGGTTGACTATAAAACAAGTATTTGAGAGGGTTAAGGGAAGATCATACCTATGAAAACGGAATGGCGTTTGGTCGAGCCAGTCGACGGATAATCACGCCGGAGCGAAGGTGCCTCGAGTGGGAGACTGCAGTTCGCGATGTCGGCGTCGACGGGATGGTTGGATGGCTTGGGGAGGCTTCTCTGGCTGCGGTGACGGCTCTAGATGGGAAGAGGAAGTCTGGAGTTTTAGGTTAGGGTTTTGGAGAGCAATTATATATATATATATATTATATTATATATTAAGAGAGAGGGGAAGTTGGAGGCTGGTAAAGGGTCGGCTTAGGAGTATTGCAAAGGGGGCGGATGGGTTGTTGGCTGCTGCATGGTGCGGGTCATTCTTAGCAATTGTTGCTAAGGACTAGGCGTTGACAGCAAGGCAACGCAAAGCTAAAGAGTGGGAGTTGTTCTTTGCTGGTAGTAGTAACTAAGTAGTTAATTAATTTGTTATGGTTATTATTATATTATTATTAGTATTATACTTATAATACTTAGTTACTTATTATTATTATTATATTATTACTATTAACTTCTCTTTTCCTTTCCTTTCTTTCTTTAAATAAAATATATATATACATATATATATATACTCATAAGAAAATTTATAAATTAGGGTATTGCACATCGTTAGGCTAGCAACTGCTCAAGGGGTCTCCTACATGGAAAGAAATACAATAATGAACAATATGCCAATAAAACAATAATACTAATGACTAAGTGTGTGAGTACTAGCTTAACATGTGATCGGCTTGGGCAAGATACAATGCGGCCTGGCTAATCATACGTGCGGTGCATGATCAACACTATTCGCTTACCAATACTTTATTCAATAGGGATTTGATCACATATCTATACTAATACTCCCCACCCCCAACTGGTATGATAGATCCAACCACGGTATGCTATGGCACTAGATTCCCCAAGAAGAAAGCGACTCCTCCCGAAAATCGGTGTCTGTACATGTACAAGATAACCAATGAAACAATACTTGCACCATATACACCATATACCAAGGAATAACATCTCATGACGAGATCCGGATATACCAATCCGTGTAACCATAGTGTCAAGAGAAACATGTATATCTACACTAGATACAACGAACATAGAGGATATCATAAATGAGAAACTATCAGAGAATATACTCGCCTGAAGTCCAATGAATAGTCTCACAAATGTCTGACTCGGTGCCTCGAAGACCTAGATATGGAATACCACATTAAAACAAGGTCCCGGAAAGAGAACAAGTCAAACTAGTCAACTTCTAGGTCAATAAATCAATTCTAAGTCAAAAGTCAACTATGGTCAACTCTAAAGTCAACTAAAGTCAAACATGGTCAAACTAAGGTCAACCTCACAAGAAATCTATATAAATAATATAGAAATAAAATACAACAATTTAGGAATCAAAATTAGATCCCAAAAGATACCCACACAAGAATACTAATAATACAAATAATGCACACTCTAAATAATGTATATACAAACCAATATTTATACAAATAAAATAATATATTATTATTAGTATTATACCTCACAAAAACACCTATATATATACATATATAAATCAAAATGCATATATATATATAAACAATTTAATAACTATATACTTATATATACATACATATAAACTTACAAAATTAAAATACCAAACACATGCACATATGTACGTATTTTACATGGCTAGAAGCACACATAAAAATACATTCATTAAATTAATAATTAAATATATAATAATTATAAATAATATAATTACACATTTAAATACATAAATATATTTTATAAAATATTTATGTATAATTTATGTTATTAACATAAGTACATATATATTTGCATGCAAGAAAGCTACATACATATATTTATACATCACATTAGAACACATAGAAATATAGATCTATGCTACAATAAATACCATAATAAATACACTAAAATAATATGTAATATCTATATATATTTACTAGTTATAAATGAAGAATTTTAAAGTATAAATAATTAGATCTACACAAAAACACACCAAATTGGAGAGTATCACACCGTATCCCACTAGATCTAGGATACGCATGTGAAACGAGTCCAACACACAACCAAATGTACCCCGAAGGACACAAACAAGTCACAAATAATATTTATGAACAAATTAAAGTGTCAAAAGTAGATCTATGTGTCCGTGTCAAAATACGACATGTTCAAAGCCCCGTGTCGGAGGAAACCCCCCAAAATGACACGTATCACCAAATAGTTGGGATACGAACCACATGTACCCAAATATGGACACGACACAAGCCCCAAACACATAAGCACATGGCCAATTGATCTATAGGATCAATTGACACACACAAAAAAATATAAATTCGGAATTCCAACAAAATTGACACAAAAAGCACCATAACTTTTTCCATGGGTCTCCTATGAACATAAAACAAAGTCCTATGGGTAGTACATACATATAGGTTGATTTTACATAATTAAATTTCAGATTTAGAAGCTATTTTAATGGTAAAAACTGAATTATACCTATTGGGAGATGGATTCCCAATGAAACCTCCAATTGAGATGAACTTGCTTCCAAATTGTAGATCCTTGCTCCTCTTTGTAGATCCTTGCTTCCTCCTTCTAGATCCTTACTTCTCAACTTTCTAATGGTGAATTAGGAAGAATTTGGAATGAATTTGGTAGTAAATTAGAATGGGAATGGAGAGAATTTGGGAGTGGGAAATTCTAGATCTAGATTTGGAATGAGAATAAGAGGAGAGAGAAATTTCTCCCCCTCTAATATAGGCCGGCCATGCCCCCTTCCCCAAGCAATTGTAAAATGTCCAATGTACCCCTTGGGGCCTCTCATGAAGAAATAATTAAGGAAGGAAGCTTCTAGTCTAATCACTTAATTAATTTAATCCATCTCCTTAACTATGGGCTTTCTAAATGGGCCAAATCTAATGAAATACAATAATGAACAATATGCCAATGAAACAATAATACTAATGACTAAGTGTGTGAGTACTAGCTTAACATGTGATCGGCTTGGGCAAGATACAATGCGGCCTGGCTAATCATACGTGCGGTGCATGATCAACACTATTCGCTTACCAATACTTTATTCAATAGGGATTTGATCACATATCTATACTAATACTCCCCACCCCCAACTGGTATAATAGATCCAACCACGGTATGCTATGGCACTAGATTCCCCAAGAAGAAAGCGACTCCTCCCAAAAATCGGTGTCTGTACATGTACAAGATAACCAATGAAATAATACTTGCACCATATACACCATATACCAAGGAATAACATCTCATGATGAGATCCGGATATACCAATCCGTGTAACCATAGTGTCAAGAGAAACATGTATATCTACACTAGATACAACGAACATAGAGGATATCATAAATGAGAAACTATCAGAGAATATACTCGTCTGAAGTCCAATGAATAGTCTCACAAATGTCTGACTCGGTGCCTCGAAGACCTAGATATGGAATACCACATTAAAACAAGGTCCCGGAAAGAGAACAAGTCAAACTAGTCAACTTCTAGGTCAATAAATCAATTCTAAGTCAAAAGTCAACTATGGTCAACTCTAAAGTCAACTAAAGTCAAACATGGTCAAACTAAGGTCAACCTCACAAGAAATCTATATAAATAATATAGAAATAAAATACAACAATTTAGGAATCAAAATTAGATCCCAAAAGATACCCACACAAGAATACTAATAATACAAATAATGCACACTCTAAATAATGTATATACAAACCAATATTTATACAAATAAAATAATATATTATTATTAGTATTATACCTCACAAAAACACCTATATATATACATATATAAATCAAAATGCATATATATATAAACAATTTAATAACTATATACTTATATATACATACATATAAACTTACAAAATTAAAATACCAAACACATGCACATATGTACGTATTTTACATGGCTAGAAGCACACATAAAAATACATTCATTAAATTAACAATTAAATATATAATAATTATAAATAATATAATTACACATTTAAATACATAAATATATTTTATAAAATATTTATGTATAATTTATGTTATTAACATAAGTACATATATATTTGCATGCAAGAAAGCTACATACATATATTTATACATCACATTAGAACACATAGAAATATAGATCTATGCTACAATAAATACCATAATAAATACACTAAAATAATATGTAATATCTATATATATTTACTAGTTATAAATGAAGAATTTTAAAGTATAAATAATTAGATCTACACAAAAACACACCAAATTGGAGAGTATCACACCGTATCCCACTAGATCTAGGATACGCATGTGACACGAGTCCAACACACAACCAAATGTACCCCGAAGGACACAAACAAGTCACAAATAATATTTATGAACAAATTAAAGTGTCAAAAGTAGATCTATGTGTCCGTGTCAAAATACGACATGTTCAAAGCCCCGTGTCGGAGGAAACCCCCCAAAATAACACGTATCACCAAATAGTTGGGATACGAACCACATGTACCCAAATATGGACACGACACAAGCCCCAAACACATAAGCACATGGCCAATTGATCTATAGGATCAATTGACACACACAAAAAAATGTAAATTCGGAATTCCAACAAAATTGATACAAAAAGCACCATAACTTTCTCCATGGGTCTCCTATGAACATAAAACAAAGTCCTATGGGTAGTACATATATATAGGTTGATTTTACATGATTAAATTTCAGATTTAGAAGCTATTTTAATGGTAAAAACTGAATTATACCTATTGGGAGATGGATTCCCAATGAAACCTCCAATTGAGATGAACTTGCTTCCAAATTGTAGATCCTTGCTCCTCTTTGTAGATCCTTGCTTCCTCCTTCTAGATCCTTGCTTCTCAACTTTCTAATGGTGAATTGGGAAGAATTTGGAATGAATTTGGTAGTAAATTAGAATGGG
This sequence comes from Iris macrosiphon, assembly GCA_036927795.1. Taxonomy (NCBI): domain Eukaryota; kingdom Viridiplantae; phylum Streptophyta; class Magnoliopsida; order Asparagales; family Iridaceae; genus Iris; species Iris macrosiphon. The sequence continues at coordinate 236,225,506 of JAYESA010000006.1, forward strand.
AATGGAGAGAATTTGGGAGTGGGAAATTCTAGATCTAGATTTGGAATGAGAATAAGAGGAGAGAGAAATTTCTCCCCCTCTAATATAGGCCGGCCATGCTCCCTTCTCCAAGCAATTATAAAATGTCCAATGTACCCCTTGGGGTCTCTCATGAAGAAATAATTAAGGAAGGAAGCTTCTAGTCTAATCACTTAATTAATTTAATCCATCTCCTTAACTATGGGCTTTCTAAATGGGCCAAATCTAACTATTTAATTCATGTTGGTCCATGGGTCCAAACTACACTAGTTGGGTCCACTAAAATAAGTCCAAAATAATTAAATAACATCCAACAACAATTAAATAATACAACAAAAATTATTTACCATGCACAATATTTATTTAAATAGGAAATTACTAAAATAGCCTTTTCCTAAAATGTGGTAGTGACAAGTCTACCATCCTTAAAATAATTTCGTCCTCAAAATTCAAAGACAAAAACTACCCCCAGAAAAATCACAGAACAGAACTAAAGAATCACAATTAACTAATGAACAGAACATAACTAGAAAATAACATACCTCAAGGTACAAACAAATATGGATAACGCTCCCGCATGTCATCCTCTCTCTCCCAGGTAGACTCCTCCGGAGAGTGATGCCTCCATGCGACGCGTACCAAAGAAATAGTCTGGTTCCTCAGCACCTTCTCTCTCCGATCCAGAATCTCAACTGGCTGCTCTGGATAGCTAAGAGTAGGGCCCACCTCTATCTCTGAGTGATCCAATACATGACTAGGATCTGCCACGTATCGTCTCAACTGCGATACATGAAACACGTTGTGCACTTCCTCCAATGCAGGTGGCAAGTCTAGTCTATAAGCAACTGCACCGACCCTCTCTAAAATAGTGAAAGGTCCGATGAATCGCGGACTAAGCTTTCCGCCTCCACCGAAGCGAATCGTGCCTCGTGTCGGAGAAATCCTCAGAAACACCAAACCACCCACCTAGAACAAAACACCATCTTAAGAACTTAATCTATAACAAACAAGAACAAGCACAAACAAAATCTAAACTATACATCGAACTCCAAAGGTCTCCGATGGCTATCGGTCCAATGTCGCTGTCTGTCCTGCGCCACACGAAGTCTGTCTCTGATCAACTGAACCTTCTCTGCTACATCTACAACCATCTCTGGCCCAAGCAAAACTCCAACATCGTCCCAAGACAAAGGAGTACGACACCTCCGACCATATAGAGCTTCAAAAGGTGACATCTCTATACTGGCCTGGTAACTGTTGTTGTATGCAAACTCTACCAAATGGAGATGGTCCTCCCAAGAACCCCCAAAATCTAGTACACAAGTGCGCAACATATCCTCGAGAGTCTGGATAGTCCTCTCTGACTGTCCATCTGTCTGGGGATGATATGCAGTACTGAACCTGAGCTGAGTGCCCAAACTCTCCTGCAAACTCCTCCAGAAATGAGAAGTGAAACGACTATCTCGATCTGAGACTATACTGACGGGAACTCCATGTATCCTAACGATCTGCCTCACATACATCTCTGCCAGCTTCTCCGTAGACAAACCCACCTTGAAAGGCAAAAAGTGGGCCGACTTGGTCAATCTATCAACAATGACCCAAATCGCGTCTTTCCCTCCTGGAGATCGTGGAAGTCCGGACACAAAATCCATAGTAATGTGTTCCCACTTTCACTCTGGAATGGGTAATGGCTGAAGTAAACCTCCTGGCCTCTGCCTCTCGGCTTTCACCTGCTGGCACACTAAGCATCTGGATATAAACTGTGCCACTTCCCTCTTCATGCCATACCACCACACACTCTCTCGCATATCCCGATACATCTTGTTAGCACCTGGATGTATGGAATACTGAAAGCGATGTGCTTCCTGCAATACCTCCTCACGCAACTCTCCATTAGGCACACACAATCTAACTCCATGCCTCAAAGATCCATCCTCTGCAATAGTGAAATCATCCTCCAATCCTGCTCTCACCTGAGCTCTGATACTCCTCAAAGATACATCATCATACTGTGCTGCCTTGATCCTGTCCATCAAATCTGAGTGTATCTACAATCCCCACATCTGCATAGTACCACCAGGAACAATCACCTCAATGCCCAAGCTCTCCAAGTCCTCCAATAAATATCGATCCTGCGTCAAGAACATAGCTACCGGATACCTGCTCAAAGCATCGGCAACTACATTGGCTTTCCCAGGATGATATTGCAAAGAGATATCAAAATCCTTCATCAGTTCCAACCACCGACGTTGCCTCATGTTCAACTCCTTCTGCGTGAAAACGTACTTCAAGCTTTTGTGGTCTGTGAAGATCTCCACACGCTCTCCGTACAAATAATGTTTCCACAACTTCAGAGCGAAGATGACGGCTGCCAACTCCAAATCATGGGTAGGATAGTTTTTTTCATGAGGATGCAATTGCCTGGATGCATAGACAATCACTTTCCCATGCTGCTGAAGAACACAACCTAAACCCTTTTCCGATGCATCACTATAAATAGTGAAACCTCCGGACCCTGATGGCAACGTCAAAATAGGAGCAGACGTCAACCTCTTCTTCAACTCTTCAAAAGCAACCTGGCAATCCTCCGTCCAAACAAACTCCACATCCTTCCTTGTGAGTCTGGTCATCGGCTCGGCAATCCTCGAAAAATCTTGCACAAACTTCCTGTAGTAGCCTGCCAATCCCAAGAAACTCCTGATCTCTGCTACCGAACTCGGAGTCTTCCAAGATTCCACTGCTGAAATCTTCTTCGGATCCACTGAAATACCATCACCAGTCACAACATGCCCCAAGAATTCTACCTTGTCCAAGAAAAACTCACATTTGGACAACTTCCCATACAACTTCTCCTTCCTCAGCACATCCAACACAATCCTCAAATGCTCCTCATGCTCCTCCGGTGTCCTCGAGTATATGAGTATGTCGTCGATGAACACCACCACGAACTTGTCAAGGTACTGGTGGAACACCTTGTTCATCAAGTTCATAAATACCGCCGGTGCATTAGTCAAACCAAACGGCATCACCATAAACTCGAACTGACCATACCGAGTTCTAAAAGCAGTCTTCGGTATGTCCTCCGGCTTCACCTTCACCTGATGGTAGCCTGATCTCAAATTTATCTTAGAAAATACCCTCGCACCACTCAACTGATCAAACAGATCATCAATCCGTGGCAAAGGATACTTATTCTTGATAGTGAGATTATTCAAAGCTCTGTAATCAATGCACATGCGCACCGATCCATCCTTCTTCGGTACAAACAATACCGGGACTCCCCATGGTGAAGAACTCGATCTGATAAATCCCTTATCCTGTAATTCGTCCACCTGCTTCTTCAACTCGACCAGCTCGCTGTTGTTTACTCTATAGACATGCTGCGAAATTGGTTGTGCACCTGGCACCAAGTCTATAGAAAATTCAACATCTCGATCTGGTGGCAATCCTGGCAATTCCTCAGGAAACACATCTAAAAATTCTGCTATCAACGGATGCGGCAACTCCTTGTCTTCTACCATAGCTCCACAAATAATGCCTTCTTCCTGCTCCGCAGCTCCTCTAGTAAACTCGAACTCTGGCTCTCCTGGCGGACCAAACAAAACTCTACCTCCTCTACAGTCTATGCTAGCACGGTGCCTACTCAACCAATCCATCCCAAGTACAATGTCATAGCTTGGAAGTGGCATTACAAGTAGACACGCACTCAACTCCCGGCCTCCCAGAGTAACTCTCCGATCCTTGCAAATATCATTAACCAGGATAATGCCTCCCCCGGTCATGATCTTGCAAGTCCTAAACAAAGACTCAGCTACCAAACCATGCTTTAGAGCAAAAGAAACAGATACAAAACTATGGGAAGCACCACTATCAAACAAAGCTAAAGCTGGAATGGAATCAAGAAGAATAGAATCAATATAGCACAAGATGTAAGACATCAAGGAAAGGACAGTTTAAGGGATCAAGTATCAATGTCAAAGGAGAATAGTTGAATCAAAAGAATTTTCCTAGATGTGATTGAGTATCTCAGCCTATATCCTATATCCTATCGCAGGCTAGCAGTAGTACAACTAAGTTGTCGCACTACCACGACATCACATACTTGTGAAGCTAGACCTGCATGGGCCACCACCAAAAACGTGTCACGACCCGCACCCGGTGTAAGGGTACTAGTCGGAAACAACGCCCAGCCTACGCCGCAGAATCGGCGGTAGAACGCTGTCTAGATAGTCTATCTAATGTAATGAACCACCAATAATGATAGAATACTCAATCACAGAACTAAGATAGAATGAGCACGAAATCAGATAAGAATAGAATAGTCATCATACAACTCATGAGTTTAAAATAATACATCAATGAGTCTGAAGAGTAACAAAATTAAGCTGGAGACAAATCCAGCACAAAAGAATACTATCATACTACAAAGCTACACTCCAGGGTCAACTGTCTCAGTTGGGATAAGTCCCTCTTGAGCCAGGGTCTCCGAATCTAAACCCACAACATCCTGGGGTCCATAATAGGTAGGGTACTCCTCAGTGTCATCTGGAAAAATATATCCAGTCAGGAAAGAAGCAGAGTACATCTCTAACAGCAGTTCTAATCCATGATAAAAACTATGTAACAGTAAATAGCTGTGGATAAACAAGATGCACAAAATAGATACAAGAGATATATAGACAATAAGAAAATACTGGAAAGAAATACAATAATGAACAATATGCCAATGAAACAATAATACTAATGACTAAGTGTGTGAGTACTAGCTTAACATGTGATCGACTTGGGCAAGATACAATGCGGCCTGGCTAATCATACGTGCGGTGCATAATCAACACTATTCGCTTACCAATACTTTATTCAATAGGGATTTGATCATATATCTATACTAATACTCCCCACCCCCAACTGGTATAATAGATCCAACCACGGTATGCTATGACACTAGATTCCCCAAGAAGAGAGCGACTCCTCCCGAAAATCGGTGTCTGTACATGTACAAGATAACCAATGAAATAATACTTGCACCATATACACCATATACCAAGGAATAACATCTCATGACGAGATCCGGATATACCAATCCGTGTAACCATAGTGTCAAGAGAAACATATATATCTACACTAGATACAACGAACATAGAGGATATCATAAATGAGAAACTATCAGAGAATGTACTCGCCTGAAGTCCAATGAATAGTCTCACAAATGTCTGACTCGGTGCCTCGAAGACGTAGATATGGAATACCACATTAAAATAAGGTCCCGGAAAGAGAACAAGTCAAACTAGTCAACTTCTAGGTCAATAAATTAATTCTAAGTCAAAAGTCAACTATGGTCAACTCTAAAGTCAACTAAAGTCAAACATGGTCAAACCAAGGTCAACCTCACAAGAAATCTATATAAATAATATAGAAATAAAATACAACAATTTAGGAATCAAAATTAGATCCCAAAAGATACCCACACAAGAATACTAATAATACAAATAATGCACACTCTAAATAATGTATATACAAACCAATATTTATACAAATAAAATAATATATTATTATTAGTATTATACCTCACAAAAACACCTATATATATACATATATAAATCAAAATGCATATATATATATATAAACAATTTAATAACTATATACTTATATATACATACATATAAACTTACAAAATTAAAATACCAAACACATGCACATATGTACGTATTTTACATGGCTAGAAGCACACATAAAAATACATTCATTAAATTAACAATTAAATATATAATAATTATAAATAATATAATTACACATTTAAATACATAAATATATTTTATAAAATATTTATGTATAATTTATGTTATTAACATAAGTACATATATATTTGCATGCAAGAAAGCTACATATATATATTTATACATCACATTAGAACACATAGAAATATAGATCTATGCTACAATAAATACCATAATAAATACACTAAAATAATATATAATATCTATATATATTTATTAGTTATAAATGAAGAATTTTAAAGTATAAATAATTCGATCTACACAAAAACACACCAAATTGGAGAGTATCACACCGTATCCTACTAGATCTAGGATACGCATGTGACACGAGTCCAACACACAACCAAATGTACCCCGAAGGACACAAACAAGTCACAAATAATATTTATGAACAAATCAAAGTGTCAAAAGTAGATCTATGTGTCCGTGTCAAAATACGACATGTTCAAAGCCCCGTGTCGGAGGGAAACCCCCAAAATAACACGTATCACCAAATAGTTGGGATACGAACCACATGTACCTAAATATGGACACGACACAAGCCCCAAACACATAAGCACATGGCCAATTGATCTATAGGATCAATTGACACACACAACAAAATGTAAATTCGGAATTCCAACAAAATTGACACAAAAAGTACCATAACTTTCTCCATGGGTCTCCTATGAACATAAAACAAAGTCCTATGGGTAGTACATACATATAGGTTGATTTTACATGATTAAATCTCAGATTTAGAAGCTATTTTAATGGTAAAAACTGAATTATACCTATTGGGAGATGGATTCCCAATGAAACCTCCAATTGAGATGAACTTGCTTCCAAATTGTAGATCCTTGCTCCTCTTTGTAGATCCTTGCTTCCTCCTTCTAGATCATTGCTTCTCAACTTTCTAATGGTGAATTGGGAAGAATTTGGAATGAATTTGGTGGGAAATTGGAATGGGAATGGAGAGAATTTGGGAGTGGAAAATTCTAGATCTAGATTTGGAATGAGAATAAGAGGAGAGAGAAATTTCCCCCCCTCTAATATAGGCCGGCCATGCCCCCTTCCCCAAGCAATTGTAAAATGTCCAATGTACCCCTTGGGGCCTCTCATGAAGAAATAATTAAGGAAGGAAGCTTCTAGTCTAATCACTTAATTAATTTAATCCATCTCCTTAACTATGGGCTTTCTAAATGGGCCAAATCTAACTATTAATTCATGTTGGTCCATGGGTCCAAACTACACTAGTTGGGTCCACTAAAATAAGTCCAAAATAATTAAATAACATCCAACAACAATTAAATAATACAACAAAAATTATTTACCATGCACAATATTTATTTAAATAGAAAATTACTAAAATACCCTTTTCCTAAAATGTGGTAGTGACATAGTGCCAGAAACAGGTTAGGGTTGGGAGGCAACCCAACACTCGTCGCACTCACAGCAGCATACAGTCCAATGCCCTCCAACTCACTCCGAAAATGCTTCAAGGCCTAGTCAACTAGGCAAGCCCATCGGAGGTTTGTTGGGGTGATCCACCCATTGCACCGAGGATTCTCCTTGGGGTATACCCCCCTCACCCCATAAAGTCGTTGCAGAAAGTCAACAATTAGACCGGCTGGATCACTGAACTGTCTTCACTCGGGACGCTGCCCGAGCACAGTCCCCTGAACACCGTCACAACGCCGGAAGGACGGCTGACAAACGACCCCTGGTCAGCTCCTTTCAGATGAAAGATCTTCCCCGGCTTGCCGTGAAGATCAGGAGTCAGCGTCCACGACATCCTCCTGGAATGTGTAGCATGGAAGAAAGCCGAGATGGGATAATCTCTCGGCATCGTTGGCAGATACAAGACCACACTCTCGACGGGGAAAACCCAGGGTTCTCTCTTGGGCTTCGTCTGGGACTGTTTGTCAATCATGTCCCCAAAGAGAAAAGTCGGCTTTATGTACTGGTCCCCGTCTATGTACGTCAGGGGCTCTCCGTTAATCATGTTCAGCAACGTCCGCTCGCCCTGAGCCGATATCAAGATCTCCCTTCCTTCAGGATACTGGGGTCCAGAGATAGGAAATGTCACGTGGGACAGATCCTCCAAATAGTTTGAGTGCAACATCCCGGCAGCGGAACCCATCACCTCGGCCAGTGGAGACTCATGCAAGTTAACTGCAAAAGTGTAAGGAAAACACGTCATTACAAATCTTGCAACATAAAGACCAAGAAACGACAGTCTGTGCTTTACGCCAAGATTATACAAAATTTGGTCATTTTACACCGGAAGTCACATCCAGAAGCGTAATTGGCGGTATACGGTCCGTGCTTTATGCCAGACTGCCAAAATTCTAGTTAATACGTCGGAGGTCCCATCCACAAGCGTAAGACTAAAATTTTATAGTATACACCAAGTTTTCGACAGTCAGAGCTTTTACGCTCAAAACTGCGAAAATATGGAGTTTTTACGCTGGCACATTAGAAATGTGGGCGTAAAAGATGAAAACGTCTCCGTGCGTCATCTTCCTCAAAGAGGCTATCAGCACAGAAGACGACCTAGCACGGTCACGTTCAACGTGTGCGAAGGATTTTTTGTCATTCTTTGTCATCCCAAAGGCTCTACCTCTAAGGCCGGGTGCGCTACTCGTCGGCGGGATGCTTCGCTCAGAAGAAAGTTTACCTTGCCCGACCGAAGACTCTCGCGCTGGGGCAGAAGAACGAGAAAAAAAACCTATACTCTTTCCCTTAGTGGAGAAGATTTGTTTCGGCGCCATTTCTGAAAACTCGGAGTGCTCGGAGAAAGAACGAGAGGAAAAACTCAAACAGTCGAAGGCTCTCTTTCGCAGAAGACGGATGAAAAGTTTTTCTCTCAAAAGTTTGGGATATATATAGAGTTCGGGTCGACTCCTCGAATCCTCGGACGGACTCCTCGAAACCTAAACCAAATCTCCTAATTATATTCGGTTATGATTGGGTCCTACGTCAGCCTATTATTCAGAGAAGGCGGACAGTCAGCGAATTCGAAAAGTTTTTCGCGCAAAGCAGGTCAGCGGTTCCTACGCTAAGGAGCTTTCTACGCTCGACAGCTACAGATCTACGATTTTACGCTCGCAAGCTATCAGTCTATGGTTTTACGCCCGGATGCCTTTGTGCTCGGTAGCTTTTATGCTCGAGAGGCTACAAACCTACGACTTTACGCTCAGCAGATACCAAATCGATGATCTCACGCTTGGTGGCGCTTAGTTTACGCTCGGAAGCAACAGATCTGCAACTTTACGCTCGGAGAAATTTTCTTTTCAGAAGCTACAAATCTACAGTTCTACGCTAAGGAGCTTTCTACGCTCGACAGCTACGAATCTACGGCTTTACGTTCGACGACTACAAGTCGGGTTTTACGCCCAGATGCCTTTGTGCTCAGTAGCTTTTATGCTCGAGAGGCTACAAACCTACGACTTCACGCTCAGAAACCACAAGTCTATGATTTCACGCTCGATGGTATTTAGTTTATGCTCAGAGGCTACAGACTAATGATTTCACGCTCCACGACTTCCCGCACATCTGAAAGATACGTTGGCCAGATTACGCGTACATCTGAACGGTCCTCAAGGCGGTCGATCACAGAAGTTCACACAGAAGATACTCCTTCTTGACCTCAAAATATCTCAAGTACCCGAAACATACAGAGTTCAAACATTGAGAAATTACTCTTCTCGGGTCAATTGGAGGTTCATCCAGACTCCAGTCTGAATATCTCGTCTATCAAGATGGCAACTCAGTTTGACAGCCATTTCTCGACCCTGTTCCAAGGGATTTTCGAGAAAACATTCTTGAAGACGAAGTCTGAACAAAAATTATGTTCATCAGCAGTAAAAACAACAGTTCAGAACTCTACGCGGTTCCTCAGTCCTAGCAGCAGGACAGTTCTAAATGTTCAAAATGCTCAACAGCGTTCTATGGACTATTCGCTATGCGTAAAAGACTGGACCTAGCACTCTTTCTATACAGAGTCGACGTAAAGAATCAGACGTGTCGAAGCTACACATATTCAGACTTCACAGCAACAAAGTATGACAAGATGATCATATGAAGAAGAATAACGATTTTATTAAAATTAAAGTCATGATTACATATGAGGGAAATCCAGTCTACAAGGGTTTTTCTTTATTTTCATGACTACATATGAAGGAAATCCAGTCGACAAAGGGGTTCCTCATCGTCCGCAGAAGATCGCGCCCAGAATCTGTTCTGACAGGTTCTCGTATTGGTGGAGATCTTTCTCTTCTTCCAAGAAGATGATCAGTGGCGGGCGGATACAGAACTGGGCATGAACCCATACCGCCAACAGAAGAAAAGCAGAGTAAATCTGCTTTCTTACATCCCACGCCACGGAGGTAACGGGAGAAGGTGCCACTTGCAAGCGGCATGGCAAAATGCGACCCTTCTTCTCTCCAGAAGAACCACCATACAAAGTTGCTGATTATCCCGAGCAAGGGAGGCTAAGATATCCTTCCATGATCCAGCGTTGTAGTGGACACTTGCTCGAAGACGTCGTCTTCTTTGGCTCCTTACATGCTGGAAGAACATGATCTCCTTCTTTCCCAGATCGACCCGACGAACTCCGGCGATCATCTCTGCGTGGTGATGGAAATGTGGGGAGAACGGGTTAACCCCCCCAGCCTTTTTATAGGCGAAAGAGATCACACCGATCCCCAATAAATCCGCCATAAAGTCAGCATCGACCGTTTCAATGCTCCATTCAGAAACGTTTCGAGTTACGAGGAGCGGTTCATGCTTCATTCAAAGCGTTTCAAATTTCGAGGAATTTGAAAGCTTTGAAGGGGGTCTTTTAGAAGCATAAAAAATACGCTGGGAAGCTCTACGCAGCATATTGATACAGAGCAGCGTAAACAGAGGCCTTCAGAGCCATCAAGCATGCAACAGAGCTTTTTTCGCTAAACACAGTGTAAAATATTAAAAGCTCAAAGGACCATCCGCGTAAGTGCAGTACTTCCAAGCCGCTTCAGCGTAAACATGGTGCTTCATCGACTCCTGGGCGTAAAACCTATCCTCTTTCAACGCAGCATTGAAGTGTACGAGAGACGCTTCGTATTCTCCGAAATAAACTTATCAGATCCTGCAATGAACCTGTCAGATCCTGTAATGAACCTGACGTCTGGACTTCTGACAAAGGGATACTGCTCGACTACCCAGACGACGGCTATAATGATGGCACAGCACTGCGACCCAGGCTGTCATTTACCGCCATCTCTTTTGCGTAAACTGCTTTTACGTGCACAAAGGGGTACGCTGCCTTATTTTACACAAGTAGACATGAGCTGTTTACGCTCCGCAGTAGATAAACCGCCTGCCACATCAAAAGACTACACTTCGTACGGGGCTCGAGGCACGTCTCTACGTCTAATGCACAGAGCGGTGACAGTTCCTGCACAGAGCGGTAACAGTTTCTCGAGGCACGTCTCTGCGACTGATGCACAGAAGGCCTACAGACCTTCAAAAATACGTCTCTACATTTAATGCGCATGATGGTGGCAAATCTCTGCATTTAATGCAAGAGATTTGATTATATCTTCAAAAGCCGTAATTTTCGGCTAAGACGTCCACATCAGCACTCTGGCACGTTACGCAGCGGCTTCTACGCCCATTCAGCTTCTATGCTCACTCGGCTTCTACGCCCACTCGGCCTCTATGACCACTCGGCTTCTACGCCTACTCGGCTTCTACGCCTACTCGGCTTCTACGCCTATTCGGCTTCTATGTCGGTTTGATAACTATTTGGCTTCTACGCCATGGTGACAGTTATTGGCTTCTACGCCAACCTCTTCTACACAAGGGATAACTACCTACGTGGCTTCTACGCCGTGATCTTCGTAGCAGATATACGCGTTTTGTCCCCTTAGTTGGACACGCGTCACATGCTCACTCAAAAGGTCATCTATACGCAGGCATTGGTTATTTTAAACCGTCGTGTAAAAGGGTGCTGTACTTTCCACTCCTCGGTTTCTACACCGAAGGAGTGGTCACTGTCACCAAAACTCTATAAATAGAGACCTCTATCAACAGAGAAAAAGGTCGAAGAAATTAGAGTCGAAAATTGGTCAAGAAAACCAATATCAGATCCAAGGTCGAACTTTCAAGAAAGATCGAACCAGAGGTCAAGAGAGAGAGAGAGAGAGAATCCGGAGCTCAGGCAAAGAGTAGGGATCGACGACTTTGGCATCGTGCATCCACCCTCTTTTATAACCTTCGAAGCTGCTTCCTGTCTTCTACGGCACTTCTTCATCATCGTGTGGTCCAAGGGCTAAAGTGATCGACTGCAGATCATACACCTATAGCAATATTTACTCGGATTAAATAAATTGTACTCCCACATCCTCGTGTAGGATCAAATTGTACAAGTTTGTTTGTAAACCAAAGAAGACGGGTTTCGTGTAAAACCTCGTATTATATACACTTCGTTCTTTCGTTTAATACCACAAACAATGCATAAACACACTCCTTCCTCATATCTGATACACTGCTCAGTGCATACTAGCTCGAACATCCTCAATGCTCACAAGCAGCAGTGCACAGAATACTACTATGTACCTTGTGTAGAGTTAGCATACTTCAAAACTGGCTTGCTCCCCTGACTCTGCATAAACCCCTCTACCTTGAGCTTCACACAACACATGCAATGCAACATCCCCTCTCTAGCTATATTTCTACCCATAAGTGATTGCAACAGCTTAACACCTTACAACACTTATAACACAGTCAGTCACTCCTCAAACCTGCTGCTACCTAAGACTAAATCTCACCTGTGCACACATGTGCAGAGGTCACAAATGTTCATGTTGTTGCTCGACTCTCCTCTTGCCCATACACACACTAATAACACACACAGTTCACAGTGCACAACACAGTGCACACATACTGACCAACACACAGTTCAATTCCATACACATTTATATATAGTTTACATATATACATATAGCATATATTTATATCCATATGATACTAGATATAATGAACACAATATACCAAGTGTATATGAAACCAAATTTTCAATAAAAAGGAAAAAGCTTTTATTTCTTTCAAATGGGAAACCAAAAGCAAACTATATTTGAGGACTTACTAATGCCTCAATCAAAATCTAGTAGGGAAGAAAGTGAAAGAAAAGAAAAGTAAAGCTACTAAAGGCTAGGCATCAGAACACAATTCTTCTATTCATCCTCGAAGTCGGGTGATGTCAGCATCTATCCTCGCTCTCACCCTGCGCTGAGCGTCTTGAGCTAAAGCCTCAAGATTCTCAAGGTGAGCGTAGGCCTGACACTTGTCCTCTAACTTATTCAAAGTGGCCTCCAGGGCAGCAGAAGACTGAGCTACTTTATTAGACTGTGCACAGACGGCTTCTCTTTTCAGGCGAGCCTCCTGAAGATCACCCTCCAAGGTCTTAAGGTTGGCTTGGAGTTGCACGATTTGCTTGTTAATCTCAACCATTGTATGGGTCATAAAATCTTCCCGAACAAGGCAGGCCTCTCCTCGAACATTCAACTCATTATGCTTGAGTGCCAGTTGCCTGAGGTCTCGCTCCATGCCCTCCTTGCTCTGTCCATTAACAACCAACCCATTAAATAATAATAAGGCATCTCAACTCAGTTGAAATCCGCGGGACCGTCATGGGCCAGCACCTTGCTGGTAGAAGCACGAAGCCTGCGATGGATGCTGCAGACCATCTCTAGGAGTAAGGCAAGACGGTGACCAAAAACCAACTTCACAGCAGGGAGGATGAGATTGTGGCTAGCCCTTTCAATCGACCCAGAACCTCCCAGGACTACACAATTTTGTAGCCATATCATCAAGAATCCAGCCAGCACGGCTTTGTTAGACAATAGCTGGGTATCTTGATAAAAATAATTGAAGGTATCGCCAGAACTACCAAACCCTTCACCAATTGCAGTCATTCTCTTAGTGTTGCGCACCAGATCGTGGACATCCTTTTGAGACTGAGGTTTTTGAATGGTGACCTGACCCGAAGCTTTAATTTCAAAAAGGTGATGGATCCAGGTTGTGGTATGTTGTAACGTCCCCTCTGCACTTTTATCTCTTCTTCCAAGTCTGTTGACAAGTGCTATGGTGACATAACAATTCCCTGTACTTTGCAAGGAACCCCTGGTGTTGTTTATCCAATTCCTCGAATTCCTCATTATCAGGCGTGTACTCCTTATATGGTTCCTTGCCCCAGGGCAACTGCGAAACATCAATATTCTCGTGAAGAGCGAGTCCTATCTCCCCGCCAGAGGTAAAGAAGGTCCCAGTGTAGCAATTGTACATCTCGATCAAACCCACAAATAACATCAAATTTTTCTCCAAGCCATAACAGGAACCCCTTATGGCATAGTAGAATTTGGCCCCCTTTAGGGCCTGTTCGTACTTCTCTAGTACCCATATGGTCAAAACAATCCAAGAAGGTGAATAACGCACCCAGTTGAGCAAGCATATTTTCCCCGTTGGATAGGACCCCTTGTCCGCAAGCTGGTTCAGAAAGGTATCATTGGCGTAGAAATGGACATTTGGCCCCATCTCACTCGCGAAGACGCCGGGTTCCAACCCGCGAAGAGAGTAAGAAAATAATTCCTTGGAAATTGCCACTTCCCTCTTCAGCTTAGAGTTGGGACGAATACAGCCGACCAGGGCTCCATTTTGGTCTAGAGTCAGGTTGCCCAAGATTTTCCTCGGAAGAGACACCATATTGAAAGTTGACAAAGACAGATGGTGCTCCATCGTAGGTATGTGTATCTTCATCCCGCCATAGGAGAAGTCCCAGTTCTCTTTAATCTTCACCACCTTGGGGTCCAAGATAGTAAAAGCATCCCTGAATAGGAAGATGGGCTTCAAATGAGAAATGCTCTTGGAATCCTCAATCGGTCCGGAGTTCAGTTGGCTAAGCAGGAAAAATGAAGGCTGGTCCGTTATCAACTTCAGCCTCGCCTCAGATTGACCCTTGTTTATCTGGGTCTGGATATTTTCCACTATATGGTCAAACCTTACGCAATACGGCATGAGCACGACCGACGAGAACCTCCCCAGATGGAGCCACGGGTAAAGCCATCGAGATAGCTTGCGCACCAAAAATAACTTGAGCATGTAACAAGTACACACGCAGCCAAGTGAAGGGTGCATGTGAAGACATACACGAGGTCGAGTCATGTCAGGCGCACGCAAGGACCTACATACGGCCGAGTCAAGACCAATGCGGACAGAGTAAGACCCACGCATAAAGCATGCAACAGGGTCATGTGGAAGGGTCCGCACATGTTCTAATCCATGCAGCGGACCGTGTGTAAAGTGTCCACGCATCCAGACTTCTTCTCCTCTAATCCTTATCTTGGATGGGCACTTGAACGTCTGGGTGAAAAGTTGGGGCCTCATCCTTGGCCTCAGACGAGGACGCATGGCGCTTTCCATTGTCGTCAGCCTTCTTGGCATTTGACGAAGAAGATGGAGCTTTAGGAGCCATGTCAGACAATCGGAGAAGATGATCGGAAGCAGAAAAAGAGGCAGAAGGAGGAATCAAGCCGAAAAGAAAGTTCTCTCTATTCAGCAAGACCCCTATTTATTGGCTATAGGGGATAGTGGTGACCCCTCGGTTCCCGTGCCCCATTGTCAGCCTTAATTATGACGACGACTCTTGGATTTTATCTTTTGAAACTGTCACCTCGAGATCTATGTGAGGAGATAGTTCAGAATCCTAAGAGATCGAATCAAATCAAGGCATTTAATAAAGATATGTCAGCTTGGAAAAACTCGTCCATGCGGCCCACCATCTATGCGACCCATCGTCCATGCGGTCCAAAGTTTTCTCCTCCATGCTTCTTATTCAAAGTATTCCAAACTTATCAGCTTGAAAATTTTGAATGGGATCTTTTAGAAGCATAGAAAATCTAGATCTATGCGTCCAATAAATATGCGTCCCAAGTTCGACTTAGAGGAAATCAGGCCGCAGAATAAATATGTGGCTTAGAAAAAATAGCATCCATGCGCCCCAATATTGGCCACATAAATACCTGACAAAAGATTGTGTCTGACACAGAATCTTGACAAAAAGGACTTTCTGATCGCCTCGAAAGACGTGAGCACGCTAAACGATAAAATCTTACGTCAGCATAAACTTTACTCCTAACGGTCGTGCAACACCACGTGTACAATACAACAAAGGCTCCATGCGTCCCATGTATCTCTTGCCACATGTGTCCCAGACTACATGCGTCCCATGCATCTCTGGTCCCATACGTCCCATACTCCATGATCACATGCTTCTCTGGCCCCATGTATCCCATACTCCATGCGTTCCATGGGTCTCTGGTTCCATGCGTTCCAGACTCAATGCGTTCCATGCGATACATGAGTCCCAGACTCCATGAGTCCAATGGGGCAGGTTTTCCTGAGACAAAATCTTTCTTTTACGGCTGAAGTAATTCTCTCCAACTAAGTGCGGGCTACATGTCAAGCTGACCAAGTCACGTACACAAAAGACGAGAACCGTCCAGATCTTCAGAAACAAAAAATCTCAAAAACGTTCACGTGACAGCTCGACTTTGACTCGCTCTCACGGTTGGAACTACATCATGTTAAGGATATACACGTGGAAGCTCCCAATATCCATGCGCCTATGGTACATGTGCGCGCATGGTCATATAACACGATGGCTATAAATATAAGGGTGGTATACCCACACGCGGGAGGGAGGGGGGGGGTAGACACACAGGCAGGAGAGAGAAAGTATTTCCCTTCTTCAGTCATATCGTCAACAGAGTAAATGAGCCACTACAACGCTCGATCTCTATCGTCCTACTCCCCAGACTCCCCATAATCAAAAGAATTGTACTTAGAATTTCTGTTTAGGATTTTTTGTATTCTTTTTCGTGAATTAAATACAAAAGTTTGTTCAAACTTGTTTAATGGCGAATACCTGGTTATTGCTATTTTTACATGTTTTCATGCTATGCTTCTTGTTGGTTTTCTTCACCCGTCCTTGATCGTTCCTTCCTGGTACTTACTACGGTTGGCCTGACCAACCCTGGATTGTTTCTAGATTGCATGTGATCGACCATATGGATCTTCCAGACCTGGTTTGGAGGATACGTTTCAGTTCCAGATCATATTGGGAACTGTGTGAAAAGGTACTCTCGTCTGCATCTTTTATTTTTGTAGACTTCATGATTATCATTAGTATTTATGACCGTTTGGTCATACATGATTTTCATTTGTGATCATTCTTGCTGCTTAATTTATTGTGTTTGTCTGTGGATATGAGATCATGTTTACGTCATATATTTGATTACATGCTAGGATGCCCAGCATGACTGACAACCGTGATTGTCGTACGACGTTCTATACCTTGTACGGAGTATCTGACCATGTCTGTCCCCTTATTTATCCAGTAATCTGGGAGCGGGGTGTGAAAAGATTTTATTGGGGCCCTTGTAGGTCTTGTTTTGAGATATTGTTGGGTATCACATGATTATTGATCTCAGTCCATACTTTTTTGGGATTCCTACTTGTTACACTTGTCCTTCACTCATTTGAACTTGTAAATTGGTCATTATCTCTACTTGGACCTATCTTGCTTGACCCCTATCTATTCGTTGTTATCTGTCTTTATTCCTTGTTTGAGAGACGTAGTCCTGTAGTTGGACATGTCAATCACTTTATCAGATAAGACGTTGTCTTGCCTATCCTTGGATTATCCGTTATTTATCTTGGGCTTTGCACTCTCTACCGATGCATCACCATGTTTGATTTTCCTGTTATTTTCTTCGTGCATTGACTTTATGTTGATTTAGTATCAATATTGCCCGCTTTGTGCGTTGATGTGGTATTCTTTGAAGGATGATTATATCGGAGCTTAGAATTTGCTAATGAAGCAAGGATTGGAGATTTCAGAAGCATTTGTTAAGTGTTCAGTGAATATTCTTATATCAATTCAGCTCCTTTGACTCTGGATAGTTCTGCCTTCATGATTAGCTGTTTCAGATATTATTTTGACTATAGATTTTTTTTGTATATGATGATTAGATCTGGATTTTGGATTTAGAGTATTTTCCATTAAATTATCTTATGATCTTGTTAGATGTTTTGTGGTTTTAATGAGTTAGATATTAGTTTTTGGATTTGAGATTTGTTTTGGGTATTTGTCAAGAGCGACCGGGTGGCTCTAGTGTACCTAGACGGCGTAGTAGCGAAAGCTGCAGCCGTGCGATCATAGTGCCATGATGAATCTTCTACAGCCAATCCGGATGGCGTGGCAGAGAAAGACCGCGACACATTGTGATTGAATATGAAGGAAACTACGACCGTCAGTTTGAGGCAAATATCCTAGATTTCGTAATTTTCAGTGGATTTTTCATGAACTTGGGATTTTGGATACTGATATTATTTGCGATATTTTGTAGTTGTTTTGATTTATGCAGTCATTTCGTGCATTTGGGATATTGATTTTCGAGATCATTTCAAATATTTTCGATTTATTTTGAGTCGATTTGTGCAGCTAGACATTTCCTTCTTCGATGTTTTCAGATTGAGATATTATTCAGTTTTTATTGTATTACTTGATTTTTGTAAGGTTGGTAGAGTTTTCATGTTATATATACTAGTTTTGAAAACCATATTTTAAATATTTTTTAAATTTCGAGGACGAAATTTTGGTAAGGTGGGCAGGATGTCATATCCCTATTTTTTCAAAAATATTACATGACTGCATTTTTTTAATTCGAGGATTATTGTTTTATTATTATTTGCGTATTCTTAATTTTTTTAATTTTATTTTTGGCATCTTAATATACCTTAGTTGTTGAGGCATGACTTTTATTATTGTTGTTGTACTTATTTCTTATTGTTAGCACTATTTTTTTTTTTTTTTTGATATGTCTGGTGATACGTACGAGACTTTGTGCACTATTTAGTTATTACTAATTGTTATTGGTATTGGTATTGTTATCATCATTATTATTGTTATTATTATTACTACTATTTATATTTTTATTGATTTTATTACTATTATTATTATTATTACGGTTGATTTTGTTATTGTTATTATTCTTATTCTTATTCTTATTCAAATTAATCCCTAATCCTTAACCCTAATCTAATCTAAACCCAAACCATAAACCTACCCCTCTCCTTTTACTCCAGCCGACCCCCATATCTCACCCCTCCCCTCCCCACTCCTCACTCCACCACTCCCGCTGGTTCAGACCCCCCTCACTAAGGTCTCTCTCTCTCTCTCTCCTTCTCTCTCTCGTTCTTCACTCTCTCTCCAGCCCCCTCTCTCCCGACTCTCTCTCTCGACTCTCTCTCCCTCTCAGCTCCCTCTCTCTCCAGCCCCCTATCTTGGTCTCTCCCTCCCTCTCGATCTCGCTCTCTCTCTCTCGGGTTCCATCTCCGCCACCACCACTTCCAGCGCCACTGCCGTGCTCGGGGACCACCGCCTCGAACAGTGTGACGCCCTTCCTTGGCCCCCCCACTGCTCGGGCAGTGGACTGACCTCGGGGCATGTGCACCTCGATGTGCGCATCGATTTCTGTTTTCGTGCCGTCTTGATCCACGTGTTGTCTCAGGCACCGGGATGCCTCGAGCCCCGCACTGCCTTGAGCACCGAGTCATCTCGGGTTGTGCCCCGTCTTGACTTTCGCGTCCTTCGGCCTTTGTGCCTTTTCTCATGATCCGTGCTGTAATCGATTTGCGCGCACGCACCGATTTGCGCACTTCGTATTTCCTTGAACTTCGTGTGCGTCTCGATCTACGTACACATCTCAATTTGCATGTATGTATCGATCCGCATGCCTCGGTTTCCGTGCCAGATCCTTGCACTGCCTGCGGGACCCGCACCATTTAGTCTTGTGCAATCTCTTGTGATTTATGTTAATATTTTATTGTTTGATGCTAATGTTTGCTTATTGTGTGTTCTAAGGACCCCGATAGATGTGCGAGCTTGGATCCAGTGTGTCGAAGACTTGCGTATCGAGCCAAGCCCTCTAGGCAAGTACACCTTACTTGGTGACGGTTTCGCGTCTAGGCGCTTCTTGTCCTGCATTTAATTATTCTAAATTATTGTAAATTATTGTACTTGCAAACTGTAATATTTATAGTGGATCTTTAAATATTAAATTAGTGTAGATTGGTTCGGTATCAGGCTGACACCAATATCGAACAACTCGGACGGGATATCCACACCTCCGTGGACACAAGCACGACTTCACTGTGAGCATCGTCCCTATATGTCCCGTCGGACGTCCGACTCGTGGTCGGGTTTTGGTTTGACACTGGATTATTGGATTTTTGTATTGTGGTTTGGTTAAGGACAGAGAACCCTGCGATAGTGCGCCTTGCGTGGCGATTTGTGTTGTGTGTTGGCTTGGTGTCCAATACGCATCGTAGTGCTGCTGGAAGTCGAGACTTAATGTTCTCGGTTTGGGAGCGGGTTGCGCCTGGTGGATAATTCTATTTGTTTGTTTTGTTTTGTAGGTTATGTTCCGGTCTTAGAAATATAAAAGAGGTTTTGCCGAATTTTTTTAGAATCTAGGTTTGGAATTTGGTTCGGAATCTAGGGAGGACTATATCATAGATTTGCTATATCGTACCATGTTTGTTTGGTATGTTATCGTTGACCCAGTACCCGCTAGGTAGACTCGGACTAGTGGATTAGCATTTGATATATATATATCGGGATTGTAAACTTTGGATAATTTTTTTTTCTGAGAAGAATAAATTCAAATTTGAGGTATGATCTTGGAATATTGATTTGGCAAGCTCTTATGGATTTTTGTAGACCTATGACGCATGCCAAATATTTTGTTGATTGGATATTTTGGATTTGGATAACTGTGCAAGTATTTCAAGGAACGAGGCAAAATTGAGGTAGTCGATAAATAATTTTTATCCGACTTTCCAAGTACCCAAAACCTGGTACACTTTGTATATTTTGGTAGACCCTATGGATCTGGTATGGTTGGGTTGCATAATATTTAGTGGTCTTGTCCTTTATTTGATATGGACGATATGTATATATGGTGGATCTAGCAGTGAGTGACATTAAGTCTGTGATTAGTTTACTGCCCTAGTGACTTCTAGTACCAATATTTATGGATGGCTAACCTTGTTAGGTTGTATCTATGTTATATTTCGGAAGTTAGAAAAATTTATGGACTGATAGCCGATAATCATTGATTCATTGGATTCCTGTGAGCGAGGTCTAGCATTGTTCGTGGTGATTGGCTTGGTGTCTAATGACCGTATTTCCCGACATAATATTCGTACCCTATCGAGGATGGAGGGATTGCTGATGGATTGATTCGGATGGTAGACCGACTTGATGGATAGACTAATCCGATTGATCGACTGCCTGACTGTCCCTGTTACCTGACCTGACTATCTGTACTCGTGCTATGATTATCAGCTTATCCTTTGAGGTACTGGTCCTGTTCATGTCGCACTGAGGTGCTATTCTGTTCCGGTTATTATAGTGTATTATATTGTTACCTGCACGAGTACTCTTGTAGTTAGCCAGTGATCATAGCTTAGCGTGGTAAGATGAGATGTATTGATTGTTGCATACGCTCAGGACGGATCTAGGTTGGAACCTACGGAACCAATGTGGATTCGCACACTGCGTACCCGTATCGCGGTACAACATTCTAGGATGATGATTGTGTGACCACGACACGAGATTCTATATAATTGTATGGTTAATTAGGTAGCTAAAATTGGCAGAAGCATTGGGAGGAAACGGAATCCCAAGATCGTGCATACCAGCCGCCCCAGAAATTAGTCATGGCGTGCAAGGCTGGTCCTCATAGATACTATATATTATCCGCACTAGTGGAGTGCAGTATTTGACTATTATTATATTCCGAGCCAGTGTCTTCCTATAGGAGAGCTGGAATCGGTACTGACATGCTTGGCACGATGGCCTTACGAGGGATCGATGCATATTATCTCCTGCTTGTATATTATTGGTTCGACTAGCCCTGTTCGGACATAGCACGAATCACAGTATGAGGATTCCTATATATTGCATTACTGGGGTAACCCAGACTTCACCTAGCAAGCCGTAGACATTTGAGTGGTCGATTATTCATATAATTGTGTGGTGTGCTGCTTGCTAGTCGACTGGTATGTAACACTGTCCCAGTACAGTAATTCATTTTCTTGTCCTTGAGTGACGTAGGGGTGTATTACTGTTCCGATGACAGATCACGGATTTTAGTTGGCGATGCAGGTATTAGAGGGTGTTAGGATGTTTGTGATTGATTGTTGGTTCTTTACCTGTATTAGTTGTTGATTGATGCATTATATTCTATAATCGTGCGTTGGTATCGCACGATCCTCTACCCTGGTTATTGCTATTTCTACATGTTTCCATGCTATGCTTCTTGTTGGGTTTTTTCACCCGTCCTTGAGTCTTCCTTTCTGGTATTGCTGCGGTTGGCCTGACCAACCATGGATTGTTCCCAGATTGCCTGTGACCGACCCTATGGATCTTCCAGACCTGGCTTGGAGGATACGATTCAGTTCCAGATCATATTGGGAACTGTGTGGGAAGGTACTCTCGTTTACATCTTTTCTTGCTGTAAACTTCATGATTATCATTAGTATTTATGACCGTTTTGTCCTACATGATTTCCATTTGTGATCATTCTTGTTGTTTATTTTATTTGTTTGTCTATGGATATGAGATCAGGTTTAGGCCATAAATTGGATTACATGTTAGGATACCCAACATGACTGACAGTCGTGATCGTCGTACGATGTTTTATACCTTGTATGGAGTAGCTGTCATGTCTGTCCTCGTATTTATCCAGTATTCTGGGAGCGGGATGCGACACTAAGCAATACATGATGCTCTATAATCTGAGCCAAGTAGTTTTCAAGAATACTAAGTTTTGGAAGATCATTCCCTAAGAAATATAAAGTGAAATCCATAGCTTAGAACTTAGGTCTACACTAGTCTAGCCATTAAAACCAAAGTCGGCAAGTATTAAAGATGCAAGGGTGCTCAGTGCGCACAATATAAGCTAATAATATGCAATGAGTAATCAAAACCGAAAATATACATGATCTATGTTTCTTCATCCAAGCAAGATGTACTTGCCTATGAAGAAAGAGAAAGAGAATAAGTGAAGAGAGAAAGAAATGAGAATATATATGGTTAGAGGAATCATGATCAATCTCGGCCGCACAAGTAAACCCATAACCCTAACCAATCAAACCACACGGGTCTGGTCTAGGCCAAGGCCAGTCAAGTAAGAAATCAAGCATGCGTCAAAATAATGCGTTGGGAATGCGCCAGGAATGGGGAGTGACAATTAGGCAACTAAAACGGGTAGAGAATCAGGAGGGAGCGGAATCCCGATATCGTACACTTCGTACACCTCACAAACAAGAGTGGGTTTCTTCTCCACTGCTCGTATTGTACATTTTTTTATTTTGGTATTTAGCCACCGACAATTGTTAGCCGACATGTCCGGACCTTAGTTCTCTTATATGATTGTAATTAATCAGACTGCAGCTAATCACAGTTATGTACACTTGACACTCTACCGGCTTCTCATTTTGTACAGCTAGGTTCTAGATCATTTTGTAGAGCTTCTGGGACACCTTACCGTTTTATCTTACATGTCATGTGTTTATTGCTTCTTGTTTGATTGATTGAGACATAGATCTGTGTAGCCCTAAGTGACTTGATTGTAGCATGCACCTCTAGTCTTCTCACAACATTGATCGTACTCTGGGGTATCTCTGTACTCTGCAATGCGTAGCTGGCCGTGCCATACCTCCGTTCTCCATATTTCGGTACTGGGCATGACAGAGGCGGAGGATTCGTGAGAGTGGTGGATGGAGGAGTCGATTGTGTAGCGGTGGTTGTTGTGGTGGTGTTGGTGACAGGGGACCGGGGAGCCTCCGCCTCTCGGTGTCGAACCGGGGGGACGACGGCGCCAGGCTCGTCGCCTCCAAGTTCCACGCGACGAAGCGCGTCAAGACCTCCTCCGTCACGTCCCACGCCAAGAAATGCTCCCCCACTCCCAATCCTCTGGCGAAGTGATCCCTCAACAACTGGCGGTCGAAGAAGGCGCTCCAGCTGATGGAGGTGTTCACGATGGAGAAGGGGGTAGCGGGGGGCGCCGCGGGGAGGGAGGGGGCAGGGGGAGCGGGTTGTTCGAGGTGGCTGCTGGGGAGCAGCAACACCTAGCAACTATAGCAGCCCCGGCGGGGGCGCACGGCGGGGAGAGGCTCGCAGCGGAGAGAGAGGCAGCGGAGGAGGGGGGAGCGGGGAAGAAGACAAGGAAAGGATATTTTGGTCAAAAAATGTTCGTCAAAGGGGTTGACTGTCAGTCGTGAACGATTTTCGTCAAAAGTGGGGTGTATCATGCATTATGGTAAAGCAACGGGGTGCACCTTGAATTATGGTAAATAAAGTTGGGTGCAACTCAAATTTTCTCTTTAATATATTACGCAGTACACAACCACATATATATATATATATATATATATATACTACATGAAATTTCTGCATGTTTACTCATAGTAGAATTAGTCAAGAAACATATTAATTTTGATTGCATGTAAAGTCCAAAACAAAAGTCAAAAGTTTGGGTTAAACTGGTTCAAAATCCAACTGGGTCAAACGGTTCAGTGGTCTGACCGGCCGGGTCGACCGGATTTTTGGAAAAAAATAGTAGGTCAACACTAAACCATTAAAAAAAAGCTATTGGTTCAAAATTCAACTGAGTCAAACTGTTCAGTGGTCTGACCGGTCGGCCGCTTGGTCGACTTTTCATTTTTTCCCCCTTCTCTTTTGGGTCTGATATCCGACCCAAAATCCGACCCAAAACTAATTTGTAAGGTCTGGCAGGAAAAAATTATCTGCATCAGCCGGCAACAAAGGAAGAGGAGCAGCGCCGACGCCGAGCTCCGCAACTGGCCACCCACCACCCGCGACTCCGAGCGAGTCTCTCCGCGATGCCGACCGAGCAGCAGTAACCGGTGAATCTTTTTTTCTTTTTCTTTTGCTTTGACAGATTTTTTTTGTTTTCTTTTGCCAAATTTCAAATGCATACTGCATAGGAAGAAGAAAGAAGAGTTTGATAGAAATCCTAAGTGCCAATTTTTTTTTTTTAAAAGATTCGAGTCTTTTTAATTCCTGACAGAGCAGCAGCAGCCAACTTTTGTGTGTGTGCTTTGCTTGAGACACTTAGAGAGACAGAGGTTTAAATTACCTGAAATAATACACTAAGAGAGATTTGAGTTTTATTTTTTAAGGGGACGGGCCACGCTAGGTGCTAGGTGGCCGATGCCCGTATTCTAGTGAGTGCCTAACGTTTTTTTACAGCCTTGATGGCATCTTGTACTGGCGAGAGCATGCTAATCCAGAATCATGTCTATCTATGGAATATCTAGATGGCAACCCAATGAAAGTGAAAAAAAAGAAGATTCCTAATAATGTTTTGATCTAACTTTTGATTAAGTTGTAGGCCTGAATTCTGAAATAATCACACTACGAAGACAAATATCTCTATTTCATGACATACTATCTATAAATTCAAACTTGTCTTGTATCCAATGATCCTAAGCAAAATGAATATTGAACCGATGGTCCGATTGTCTTGGCTCCACCTTAATAAACTATTAAACTGAACAGTCTATTGACCAAATGGTGCCTCACTATGTTGCATGAGTATGGACACATATACGTGTGTGGATGCAATACAAGTACATGATACTCTTCCACGAGTACAAACACAGATACAAACCATGGCATAGGCGCGCCAGAGACCCGCCTTACAGTAAGACGTAGCAGCTGCTCCTTGCACCTCACTTTGCACCTCACTTGGCGAGACGTTGTTCTTCAGGCGCACTAAAAGCACGCATTTCAGCAAGGCACAACCAAGAAAAGACATGCCTTATGTTATTTTACAAAAAACTATGAAGTAGGAAGATAACCCTTACCTCATACAAGTGGGAGAGATGTAGCCATTTTCATCATGGGTGGATCCAAAAATTTAAGCTGGGCTGAGCTGGGCTAGGGTGGGCTAGAGGTGGACTAACTCATATAAAAAGAATCAAAAGTAAAAATAATTATATGAAAAAAAAAAGATTTTTTTTGGTGGGCTGGAGCACACCCCAACTATAAGTTGGATTTGTCCATGTTTTTCACGGTTGCCAAAGTTAGCTATAGTTGAACTGAAAAAACTGAAATTGACTAAAAACGTGGTAGGGACAACACAAATTTTTGTTAGTTCTGTTAACTGCTAGTGCTGCTCAGCTAATTCACTTAGTTATGTTTTAATATATTTTGTTGGTTTTAATATATTATTTGGTTTTATTTCTTACATTAATAATTTATTTATGTATGTAGATTTTTATTATTATTTATTTTTGTGACTCGCTCGGACTCGCACGTTAAGTGCTGCTTTGCGCTTCGGGCGATATGGAGTATGAACCCTTTGCGTCTCGAGTGCGCCTTGCGACTTTGACTACCTTGGTACGGACACAATAGGGCTACAAACATCATTTTGTTGTGTCCGTGCAACATAGGGGCCTGCCTTTAGTCAAAATCTTGAAATAACCTCTAGGAAAAACCATTAAATCTTGCTAACCAAACCTTGTAACTTTCTTTTGAGATAAGTTGGACTATAGTGTGTCGCCTTGATCAAAGTATTGGAACCAAAACAAGATGACATATCAAGAGGTCTTATAGCATGATGCCAACTTGAGCAACGAACAATAATTTTATCAATGCCACAAACTATCAAGTAGAATATCTTGTATGCACACCAGTTTGTGGAAGTAGGCGCAAACTAAGTTGTTCGAGACTTGTTAATAGATTGTGGCTTCCATGTAAGTACGTTTCTATATCAACACTCTTTCACTAATAGAGACTAAACTAACATGTACAAATACACTGGATGCCAGATACAAACCAAATATGTTTTTTTATTAACTAATTATCAATTGGTTATCTTCGGGTAAAATTAATAGCACAGTATAATGGTTATTGAACTCATTACTTTCCAGGTATCACCTTTGTTATTAACTCCTCAAACTATGCCCTTCACTAAGGGTGGTTACATGTTACCTGTGCTTATTGCTTGTTCTGTTAATTTTTTGTTAACAAGATATTTCCTATTGGCATACGTTTCATGCACACAATTTATCCTATGTTTGTATTTCTACTTGTAAATGACTAGGGAATTTGCAGACGTGCCCGTTAATCTTGCTCTGCCTTGGGGCCCATGTAGTGGGTTAGCCCAGGAGCCACACTTTGGTTGGACCCCTAAGCTTGACATTGTACAAGAGAGAGAGAGAGAGAGAGGGTAAAACAAACAGAAACATTCTGTGTCTACCTCATACATGTCGTACATGAGCATTAACAGTTGCTAGCATTGAATACAATGATACATTGCATTGACCTAACCTCCTTTACTTTGCAGATTCATGAAGCACTTAAAGCACAACAGATCCCATAACCCAGCCGTGAGACCAGCTCATTACTGATCCACACAAACAACATTAAGGTTATAACCTATTAATACTTATTTTTGGGTATCTACAATTTAGTAGTAATCATTGAAACAGCCGAAACTACTGGGACACATGATTAGAATTTAAATTCAACTTTAGGGGCTGTTTGGTTGCATGTAAATGGGAATCCATGCAACAAATTTTGTAGCAATTACTACATTTTCAGTGTTTGGAATGCTGTAAATATTGTAACTGGTGCAACGCATGTTTCAAAACCTTCCCCAAAACTTGCAGCTTTTGTTGCAGCCACTTTGAGTGCAACTCCAATTACAGCAACATTTGTTTCATTGGATTCCCATTTACAGGCAAACAAACAGCCATTTAGTTTTATATATGGAGCTCATCATCTTCTAATTAGGCTTTCTTTCAAATGCAGGGGTTGTTTTCAGTTCTGGCTCAAGTTTACTAGAAGTGTAAAGAGGCAATATTTTGTTCTCAACGTTCACCATGCTCAAACCAAAACCGTCATCTCTACTTATTAACAGTATCATGTCTCATGCATTCAGCAAGATTGATACCAACCTCTTGAAAACCATTACTGATACAAAAAATTTGAAGTTAGGCAAAGCTTTTCACTGTCAGATGATCATATGTTCTCAGTTTGATCTTGTCCTAACAAACTATCTGATCAATCTCTACGCAAAATGTGGCGATCTTAATTTTGCCCGCAAGGTTTTCAATGAAATGCCCAAAAGAAATGTGGTCTCTGTTAGTTCACTTATGGCAGGCTATTTTCATAATGGGCTGCCATCAGAAGTTTTCTCTGTTTTCAGATTAATGGGTTTTGGTGGCCTTTTAGTGAGACCAAATGAGTATATATTCACGACAGTTCTTGCTTCTTGTGCCGATATACAAGCTCTCAATGAGGGACGGCAATGCCATGCTTATGTGCTCAAGTATGGACTTCTCTTCCATGCACATGTTAGGAATGCTCTACTGCACGTGTACTCAAGATGTTCTCAAGTCGAGGATGCTCTTGCGGTCTTTAAAACAGTGTTGGACTTCGATATTTTCTCTGTTAATTCTATAATTAACGTGTTTTTAGAGCACGAGTACATAACTGAAGCTAAGGATGTTGTCAGAAGGATGGTAGCCAAGATTGGAATGTGGGATCACATAACATATGTTTCAGTTCTAAGCCTTGCTGCTGCCTCGAGAGACTTAATATTGGGTCGCCAAGCGCATGGTCAAATTACGAAGAGATGTCTTGAGGTCAATGACTTTGTTAGAAATGCGACTGTGGATATGTATGGGAAATGTGGAGATGTCTTGAGTTCACAACATGCTTTCCTTGGGACTCGAGTTGGGAATGTGGTCTTGTGGACAACAGTAATGGCCTCTTGTACTCAAAACGGGTTCTTTGAGGATGCTTTAAAGTTGTTCCTAGAAATGGTAACTGATGGAATTCAGCCAAATGAGCTCACCTATGCTGTTATACTGTACTCTTGTGCGGGCTTGTCGGTTTTGAGAAATGGTGAAGCAATATATGCTCTTGTTGAAAAATCTGGACACAAAGCACATTTGCCTGTTGGTAATGCTCTGATCAACATGTATTCAAGATGTGGCACTATCGAAGACGCACAAAGAGTATTCACAACCATGCTTCAAAAGGACATCATCTCTTGGAATTCACTAATTTCAGGTTATTCACATCATGGACTTGGTAGGGAAGGTCTGGAAGCTTTTTGCACTATGCTAATGGGAGGAGTGGCTCCATCTTATGCTACATTTGTCGGGGTGCTATCTGCATGTGGCCATCTTGGCTTGGTAAAAGAAGGGTTCTATTACTTGAATCACCTTATGAGGGATTTTGGTATTGTTCCTGGTATAGAGCACCACACTTGTCTTGTTCGAATTTTGTCTCGAGCTGGATTATTAGACGAGGCAGAGAAATATATGAGATATACTCATGTTGAATGGGATATCGTTGCTTGGAGAACTCTGTTGAGTGGTTGCAGGGTACATAGAAATTTCAGGCTTGGAAAGAAAGTCGCTCATCACATCCTGCAGTTGGATCCTCATGATGTGGGAACATACATTTTATTGTCCAATATGTATGCTAGAGAAAGCCAGTGGGATGGAGTTTTGGATGTTCGAAAGCTGATGAGAGGGAGGTGTGTCAAGAAAGAGCCCGGCGTTAGTTGG
Source organism: Iris macrosiphon (assembly GCA_036927795.1). Taxonomy (NCBI): domain Eukaryota; kingdom Viridiplantae; phylum Streptophyta; class Magnoliopsida; order Asparagales; family Iridaceae; genus Iris; species Iris macrosiphon. The sequence goes on from JAYESA010000006.1 coordinate 236,255,010, forward strand.
CTTCAGGTGAGGAATGAAATCCATGTCTTTACTTCAGAGGACAAGCAACATCCACTGATCAACCAAATTCACGAAAAATTAGCAGACATAATAACCCGGATTAAGTTAATTGGTTATCTACCCGATATTTCTAGTGTTCTGCATGATGTTGAGGATGAACAGAAACAAGAATATCTTAGATACCACAGTGAGAAGTTGGCTATTACTTTTGGGCTAATTAGCTTGCCCTCCGGAGCACCAATCCATGTCATGAAGAACCTTCGAGTTTGTGCTGATTGCCACAATGCAATAAAACTCATTTCAAATGTCACAGGGAGGAAAATAGTTGTGAGAGATGCCAACCGTTTCCATTGTTTTAACCATGGAGCTTGTTCTTGTGATGATTACTGGTGATTATGTCAAAGCATGGCGATAAGTTTCACTTGTTCAGATGGAAAGTCCTATTACTTTAGCCATCATTGGCAGCTCATTTGGATTTCATTGGAATTTTTTCCTGTCATTGGTAGGTCATCTCCTAGATCTATTGATCCTCTTTTTGCTTAACTATAGTCTACAACTATTGGACAATTTAGTTAAAAGTAATAGCTTTCTCCATGTTTCTGTCAGAAGGATAGCTCGAATTTCAATCCTCCTGGGTGACATGGATGCTTGAATTTACAAGGGGACCTTCAGCAATTCTTTTCTGCACATAGTAAGCCAACTTTTCTTTGTAAACCACTATTTTTTTAGTTTCATAAAGTATATAATTGCTCTGCTTACAATTTTGTCCAGTATCTTTACCATATGTAGCTAACTGAAAAATTAATTATGTGTACACCTAACCTTTTTATTTCTTATGGCATGAATTCAGGTGTGCACTACATTTGTTTATGAGCTAGTGCAAGTTCAAACTTTGGTCCTTTGCTGTGAAGAGTGGAAAATTTATCACTCAGGAAAGACCTGATTGTTGAGGAATGCAATTTTGAACAAGAGCATTTGCAAAAAAAAAAAAAAAAAGAAAGAAAGAAAAAGAAGGGAAAAAGAAGAAGGTGCAAGTGTGCGCTGTAGAAATGGAGTGGAGAGGAAAAGATCTTTTCTACTTATAGAAACCAACAAAGTACTCACTGTGCTAAAAGGATGATAGATTTTAGGATATGCACACTGGAAATCTTTTGATGCAGAACTCCACTAAGCAAGCTTCCTCTGAGTGGGCTATATAACTACCAATTGTACCACTTCATAATACAAAGGAGAAGGGGGGGGGGGGGGGGGGGGGGGGGTGTCCATATTCTTATGATATGTATTAATATACACTTTCCATGTCCTTTTTCACTCTTAAGAAGACCTTGTAAATCTTTTCATTGGTTTTGAAACCCAGGGGCACAATGGCAGTTGACCGACTGCCTGAGAGAGAATGCAAAGGCCCCATTTCACACTCCCCAGGTAAGTCAAAGATTAATTGCAGCTGGCATGATTCGAACACCTGATCTCTTGTAGAAGAGGGATAGGGCTTAACCAACTGCACCAACCCTTGGGGGCTCCTTTCATGTTCATGTTAACTGTTTTGCTGCTCCTACATAATGTGGTGGTATGAGAAAAATATTCCAGTTTTAATCATGCATTTCCTAAGGTAGGATTTCCAAGCACTGTTTATTACTATGCTAAGCCAGACCTATGGTGCGTATGATTTACATAATATGTGCAATTAATAGGTATGCATTAGGCATTATCAACTCTCAGATCTGTATAGAACGGATTTTATATGACTGACTTTGTTCAGTTAAAATTGATAAGAGGCCACATCTCAATTGAAGGCAAAATTTTAAAGTTTAAACATGATCACTTCTAAATTAAAAATATTTATGGCAATTCTATTCATTTCCTGTTACTTTCTAAGGTGGGGGCTCTGTTCGTTTTAGCCATAACATGGTGATGCCTTTTGAAATATAACTCTTTTATGTGTATATACATGATTCCCATTTCCAGCTTCATAGGGACCTTTATGATGGTATAAACCAGATAATTATGCTTTGCATATTATATATCTATGTTGAAGCATTGGAAGTCGGAAGCATGTATCCTAAATGACCTAATAACTTTTCCAAAGCTGTATGTCTAGGCCTCCAGTGAAGTTTGCAAGAGGAATTTTACATCTCTCAGCTAGTGGAATTTGCTTACCTCTATTTAGAATAAGGTTTTACGCAACACATTTGGTTGAACTACAGAAACCCTTAGAATGTTTAGTTATTGTAGTGTAGTCAAAGGCGCGCCTTGCTCCTAGGCGCAGGGGCAGCGCCTCAGAACACTCCAGGCAGGGCGCAATTCTTAAGGCGCACCTAAGGCGCGCCTAGGTGCGCCTTTTCCGAGCGCCTTGGAATAGCTAAGGCGCGCCTAGACGCGCCTTGAAAATCTTGTGAAAAAAAAAACATGTTTAGACTATTTTTTTAACTGTTGTACTGTTTTTAGACTTTTTTGAACTGATGTACTTTTTTTTTACTGTTTTCTCTCTCACTCACTCAATTCAAAGTGATTGCAACCTAGACATGGGGGAATTTGAAGCACACATGTTTATCAATGTAGAAATCCGATGTGTGTGTATATATATATATATATATATATATATATATATATATATATATATATATAATTTTTGCGCCTCGCGTCGCTCGGGCGCGCGCCTTACGCCTCAGGCGATTTGGACCCTTTGCGCCTCGAGTGCGCCTTGCGCCTTTGACTACCTTGAGTTATTGTTTTACTAAATGGTGACTAGAGTGCCTAGGCCGTTTCAGTCACAAATCGTTGTATGTTACGGCCTAGGCTTGGGCAGCCCAACCTATTATAGGTTAGGCGCCCGGCTTGACCTTGCCTAAGCATGTCTAGGCCCTCCATATCCTGCTTAAGTGCAGACGTGTAAATCCTGCCTTGACCTGTCTTTTGTCCACGGTACTAAGATAATAACAGATGAGGTTTATTTTAACTCACTTACACTTTACCAGTGTAAGTAATAGTTTTTAGAGAAAAAGCAACTGAATGGGAAATAAAAGAAAAGAAAGAAAAACTACACCTACGTCCCCATTGAGGAATTTCTTATTATTTTTAGTACTGGCAGAGTATATGTAAAATGACGAGAATAACTGCAATTCATAGAAATAACATAAAAATTGCCCTAAAAGCTGTTGCACTGTGCAAATCCTGTTCTCATGAACAGGATTCAATTTTGGTTTTACACAAGATATGAACTGAATGCTTTTTGGTTTTGGTACTGGATTTCCTTTTCTTCTAGTTCTACAGAAATATGCAGATTCCTTTATCCAACTTTACATCACAAGGTGTAGATGGAAAACATGTACTACTTGGCATTGCATACTCATTCTCAAAATATTCACCCCAAGTTGCTGTGGATAAGAAAACTTAACTTTAATGAAGCAAAACAGTTAAAAAGGATAATTTTGGAGTAACAATAGAATATTTTTTGATAGGTCAATTCAATGAAGACATTGTTGCGACTTTTTCACAATGTTGAAAGATCTACTAGAATGTTTTGTAAGCAGAGCTTGTGCCAGAAATAACTCCAAATGATGCATCAAAGTCATCACTATCAGTTGTTTGTCAAATCCTAAATTATATAAGGCTCCCGCAGCCTAACTCATAGGACACTGCTTGAAACTATGGACGGATAGGAATAAGACACGATATATGCAGATACGAAGACAGACATGAATATGACACGATATAGTGCAGATACGACATAGACACGACATTGATGTTGGCTTTCCATAGTGTATTTTGGAGTGCCTGTGTCATGTCTGATACATGTCCGATACGACCTTACACTGAAATGACTAAGATTTTCTGACTGTCCGTGATTTCTAGGCTGGAGCATAATTATAACTCTTGTTTTCTTCTTTTCCGCCATCAATTCACAACAATGACCTAACTTCTCAATCTACCGAAAGACACTTTTTGAGCCTCCCTCGACCAGTCTAAACAAACCTCTCAATCTAAGGATCTTGACCAACAGAAACGTCCTTTTCTGATTGTCTTGCTCATCTGCATGCAGCCCCTTCTTTTCATCTGAGTGCATTATTGACTATTTCCTATGCGTCTCTTTTCAGATCACATCCTCAGTGAGAGACAAGGAAGCAAAAAGTACTCCAAAGTTGGTGTCATATCATTCATATCCGATGTTGGATACATATTGAACATGACAGGAACTCCATAATACCCTTGTACATGTCAAAATGAATGTCGCATTTGTCTCTATGTTTGTATCATGTCCTATCACATTCGTATTGCTGCAACATAGTAATGGAGAGAACTCTCCTTCCTTTCCTTCCTCTCGTTGTATTGTTGGAGTTATGTTTGAATTTGGTCACTAGTGACCTGGTCCCACCAGTGTAGATAATCCCAAGTGTTATTTCAATATTTGGGTAATAATTTATTAACTTGAACATATGACGATTGAACATATCTTATTTGTGGACACATCTTCGTGAACTCTTGTACTAATATATGCTGCTATTCATTGTTTTGTAGAGATCTGAGCAGTAACCATATTGGTGGAAGTATACCAGAGAATTTACCTCCTACATTGAGGAAATTGTATGTCTAATCCGTGTTCAACAGTACTTATTTTAACATTTTCTAATAAGTAATTTTGTAATACATCTATGTTCGGAAAAGTATTGACTTTTGTGAATTATGCAGTTTTCTTGCGGGAAACCAACTTAATGGACCTATCCCCAGTTCTTTGTCAAATTTGACCCTTTTGACAGACATGTATGCTCGTGCCAAGTTTCCGTTACATAAATTTGTTTTTATGGCGCTATTATTACTTATTTAGCATCTGATACTCTACCTTCTTTCCCCAGGTCACTCACCAACAATATTTTGCAAGGAGAATTGCCCGATGCTTTCCAGACCTTCTCTGGTCTAGTTAATTTGTATGATCATTGTTTCTTCTTTGAAAAATTAGCACTTATTCTTCTCTGTGTATTGATAATTGCTGGTCATATATAGGGATCTTTCCTTTAACAATCTGAGCGGCAAATTGCCACCCTCCATGGCGAGATCGTTGTCTCTCAATACCTTGTGAGTTTCTTGATATTTGCTCATATCTTCAAAGCCTTTTGAGCACCTAGTGCATTAACCATCAGATTTTGCATGCATGTTCAAAATAATCATCTATCTGGGATTGTCAATGTTTTGCAAGATCTCCCCCTTGGAGATTTGTAAGTTCTACGCTCTTTAATACGCTAATGTGTCAGTGTGTGCGAACACTATTTTAGGGTCGGGTAAGGGGCTTTACCTTGAGGTAAGTGTTTTGGTTGGAGGGGCTTTGTACAATACAGTTGTGTAACTGGATTTTGCAGGAAACACGTCCTGGACCCAGGAAATCTCAATCAGTCATAAAATGATAATAAATATAATTAATTGAATGTCCAAATGAATGACTTTACCTTGAAGGCTAAGTGTTTTTGGTTGGAGGGGCTTTGTATAATACAGCTGGGTGACTGGATTTTGCAGGAAACACATCCTGGACCCAGGAAATCTCAATCAGTCATAAATATAATTAATTGAATGCCCAAATTAATAGATTAAACACAAAACCAGCCGTTGAGCAAACAGCGGACATTAGTGTCTGGCGTTTAATCCTACCCTGCCATGTAACGGGAAAAGTAGTGTAACACGTATCTGTACCGTGTACTAAACCAAACCATGACCCATGTAATTGGTAGTAAGTAAAATAATGGGTCATAAACATTCTAACGACTAAAAGCTGAGACCTACAACCTCCAATTCAATGTGTATAACAAGTATCGTTGAATTCTCACATTCTCTTCCTTGATTGATGTTTAGAACTTAACACTTATCATCCTTCACTGCATGCTCATGTATGTGTGCTGTTTATTAAGGGCCTAATTTGACTTGTTACTCTATGATGAAACATATATTTGTGGTCCCTTTTCCATCTGTAATAGTGTTTCTTCACTTGCTATTCAACAGGAATATAGAGAACAATCTGTTATCCGGACCTATCCCAGAGAAGTTGCTAACAATTCCTAATTTCAAGTAAGAGCCTACTAACATCTTCCATGTTCTACTTCTTCTGTATGAGCAATTCTATAGTTTGAATTATGTTAATAATTCATGGTTTTTGATGAAGATAGTTGCCTAACACATTTAGTTTTTCTCCGTATCTGCATATTCTTTTCAAGTACCCTGATGATAGTATCTACAGATTTGTGTGTGCATCTGGTGTTTGTGTTATTCTTAACTAATGTCTAAACCTTTTGTGCAGAAAGGATGAGAACCCTTTCAATATCTCTAGTCCTCCATCTCCTGCATCAACGTCGCTGCCCCCTCTAGGGGCACCTTCTTCTGAGGCCTCATCTTCTCAAAATCCTCAGCCTCCTGCGGAAAATAAAAACATCTCAACGACAAGATTTATTATATATTCCGCTGTTGCTGTAGCTTCACTTATCGTTGCAGTATTATTGATTCTTGTTTGTATAGCTAAGTTGCGAGGCAGAAAGGTTGAACATGAAGGACTTCCAAAGACTCAGAAAGTAGAATTTGGGAGGCCGAAGGTGCCAGTGGACAATGGAAAGTTGATCAGCCAAAATAATGATTTTAGGAGAGACGGTAAATTGTTTTAAATATATTCTACTGGTTGCCGTTTTGCTTCTCACTGATAAATTGAAAAAAAAATTGTTGGCAGTTGCTAAAAGTAACACCGAGAAAGAAAAAGAACATGAGATCAATAAGACGAAGAGAGGTTTACATGTGATGCCATCACTAGATGCAAATGTTACTGAAAATTCTAGTGTTCCCTCAGACAAAATTCAAACTGTAACACCAGAAAAGCAAAGTCCCGCAGCTCCTGTGTCATCCTTCTCCATTGCAACCCTTCAGCAATACACGGACAGTTTTGGAGAAGTTAATTTAATCAGCAATGTTAAGTTGGGCAAGGTGTATTTGGCTGAGCTCTCTGATGGAAATGTATGATCTATTGGCCTTTGACTTCTGAACTTTCTAGTGATTTTATTTGTTTTGGTTTATATTATGAATTCAGTTCCTCTGGCTTTTCCTGTATATATTAATTAATACTTGTTACATTATTTTTTTGAGAAAATACTTGTTACATTATCTTCATACATTTTTGGTACACAGTAACTATACCAAGAAATTATAGTGAACATTCAAACAAGAAAAGAAGATATACTGAATTAAAAACAAAGGGACTGGATTAGTTCAATTCTATGTCAGGGGTGTGTGTGTGTGTGGGGGGGGGGGGGGGGGGGGGGGGAGTATGGTCTTGTGACTAATTAATACTTGTTACATAACTAACTCGAGCCAAGTAAATGTATGTGTTTTGCCTTTTGATTATCTGGACTTGAGAATTATGCATGAAACTAAATAATTTTCTTTCTTACTATGTTTTTTTATTCTTATTATGTTATGTTGTCTAATACATGTGGTATAACCGTACATGGATCTTCGAAATTGCACTTGCTTCCTCACTGTTGTATATGCATCTTCGAAATTGCACTTGCTTCCTCACTGTTTTGGGAATCCTCCGGAATGACTTTGATGTCCTATTTGGGTTGGGGCTAATTTTCAACGTTGATCCACAACATTTTTATTTGTTCCTTTGTGGGGTTTAAAAATTATATTAAAACATGCTGTAATAAGTGATTTGATATGTTTTTTATGAGATAAAAGGATGGGACCAAGAAGATTCCAGCCTAGTTTTATTCAGATAAAACATAGGGTAAAATATTGGATACAAGCAGCAGATGTTAAGAACTGCTAAAGACTAAACTATCAAAATAATATAAATGTAAAAGGATATGAAGAAACTTCCTCGAAATTTTGAGAACGCCGAGTATGATTCCGGATGTATATGATAGATGATTATAGCCTCACGATAAGCACATATAAACTACAGATGTTATTTGATTTGTTATCAGTGTCAGGATCTGATCATTATGTTTGTGATCCAGCTTTTGACAGTCTTGAACATTGACAATGTGAACTCAGCCATACCAAGAAGAAACTATCATGGAATGCTCCTGTCCACATAGCGCTTGGTGCTGCCAGGGCTTTAGAGTAAGCGGTACTTGCGTTCTAATTAGATCTCTACCCTTCCGTGTGTTGTTTTTTTTCTTGATGAAAATGTCTGTTTCCTGCTGAAGGTATCTGCATGAGGACTGTCAGTGTCCAGTCATACATGAGAATTTTGAGTCAGCTAGTATTCTTGTTGATAATGGGTTAGCTATACGTGTTTCTGAATGTGGCCTGGCTCCTCTGATGGTATCCGACTCTGCAGCACAGGTAGGCAAAGACTGCAACATTATATCAAAAATATGTCTTAGTTTTATATATATCGCTATTATTTATTTCAAGTTTTGGAGCACGATCTTATTGTGTCCTGAAACTGCAATATGTTCACGCCATTACCTAGCAGTTCCAAGTAAGCTCATTGCTAACAGATTCCTTCTAAAGCCTCACACTCCCATGTTGCATGGACACGGGAAAATGGTGTCCGTATCTGTATCGTGTCGTATCAGTATCAGTGTCCGTATTCGTGCAATATAGTTGACTAGATTGTACCTATTTAATAATATATGTATCCTGTATCCATATCGCGCACTTATTCGTGTCCATATAAATGCAACTTAGATCACACACTAGTATGGTGCTTCCTACAGGCTTAAAAGATGTAATTGGCTGAAATCAGTGAATTAGAATAAATATGCATTTCTTATAATAATGCCTTCTTATACATGCATGGCAGGTGCGTGCACTATCCAGCTATGCGGCCCCAGAAGTCAGTGACAGTGGGTCATGTACTGACAAGAGTGATGTCTACAGCTTTGGAGTTGTCATGTTAGAACTCATTACAGGGCGCGTAAACCTTATGACAGGTAAAATCCCTGTTGTTTAAGATCACAAAACAGCGATGCTCTCAAAATTTTGTAGAAGCATATTTATGTCAACATTTTGCAGGTCTAGACCTTGAGAGGAGTGGTATCTGGTAAGATGGGCTAGTTCCCAGTTGTATGACATAAATGCATTATCAAGAATGGTGGATTCCTCTATGGATGGGAAGTTTCCTATGAAATCATTGTCATTGTTCGCAGATATCATAAATCATTGTATTCAGGTCAGTTTTCTAGTAAGAAGCAAGGTGTAATAAACCGTATTTGATACCCGAATTTTCTGTTTGATAACCTGTTGCTAATTCCTCTTCTGCTTCTAGTAAATCAAAGGGCAATCTTTCGCATTATGCTAGAGAAAGAAATAATAAAAACTGTAAATCCTATAGGCTGACGCCACATATTCCATCACCAAAACCCATGTTTTGACTGTCCTTCTCTGTCTGCAACCAATTGATATTCTATCAGCTATGTTGCACGGACACGGACACGAAATACGACACAACAAAGAAAGGACACAAAGTCGTATACGACACCAATTTTGGTGTCTTGATTGTGTCAGATTCGTGTCCAACACGACACGGCTCAGATTTTTTGGAGTGGCCATGCTTCCTTGTATCAGCATTCAGTCGTTTCCTGAGTCCTTGTACTTGTACATGATCTGTACACTATACCCTGAAACCTGTACCAAATCTCAGCCCAAATATTTCTCTCTAAATCCGAAACCTTTTTCCGTCATACATAGGTAGCACATACATGTGATTTACTTGAGACCCATATAAATGGGGGCAACATGCAAGAACTATGTACTGCTTGTGCAATCCATTTTGCATTGCTGTGTGAAGCTCCTCTATGTACAGATTTCTATAAGATCCATATATCTAGAGGTACATATAGTAAATGGAAGGAATAATATCGTCCTTCTATTATTCATCATCATCATCCCAGACCCAATGATTTCTTAATACTGTGGGGTCTGTAATGGTGCATGACTTAAAGTTGAAAAAGCTACATAAAGGAATTGGCCACCTCTTTTCAACTAGCAGTCAACCTAATACTTGTTGCAAAATTCTCAGTTAAGTCAACTGTAATATTGACCCTCTTTCAGATTAATTAAAGTGTATAAAACGAACAGTTAAAGGGAAATAACTGGGACATGATCAAGGGCGGAACCAGAAATTCGAGTTGGGTTGGGTTGGGTTGGGGTGTGGGCTGACTCGTATGAAATTTTTTTTGGGATGGCTGGATACCACCTCAGCCCACAGTGTGGTTCCGCCCTTGGATACGACGCGGGTTCATCTCAGGGCAACTACCAAAGCAATATTAGTGATGAAGATATATTAGTAGACGGTATTAGTATCCTTTGCCACAAGAGCCATTCCCTTCCAACTTCTTGAGAAAATAGATTTACAATAAGATTGCAAAAACTTCCAACCCTAACTAGAATTTTCACCTAGCAAAAGGGTACCAATCGAATTGGCGTCAGTGACTGACGATTAAACACTCCTATCTTGAAGAGCACGAACTTACGAGAACACGAATCTTCTAGAGGTGGTGGATGTCCTCCTTGAACCTTAGAAGGGTATACTCCAAAAAGAATCCTCTTAGCCTCCATAAACAGGGCTAAGAAAAAACTAGCTTTTAATCCTTAAGCTATCGTCAACAAATTTGGACAATTGATTTCAATCAAAATCTCGTCCAAATTTTGGTGAAAATACTCTTAAAAGTCCAGAACCAGTATACTTGACTACTATAGGGTATGCCAGTTTGACTTCCGGTCCAAATTCGTTTGCACTCGGAAAAAAAACATATCTGCAAAGCCTACAACCCGGTAATGTCAATATTGTTCACCGGTATGCCGACAACATACCTGGCCGAAAATAGTCCCCAACCCAATCGTCACCGATTGCATGGCCATCTTAGTCGCGACCTCCATCACTAGTCCACGCCGCTCTAGACCTCCGCCTCCTCAAATCGAGGCTGGAATATCTATCACGCCCCGCTTCTCAAGATACGGTGAGTCGGGTACGTAACTGTATCCCCAGGCTACGCCCCATACGAATACTATCACATTCGTATCAGCGATTGTCGCCTGTAAGTCTTTTAGAATAAAATGCAAGTCATGCTAAAGTAATTAGGCAATTACATCTAAACCATATCACTCTGATTTATATACAACTAGATAAGTCTTTACAACAGCTCCTTGTTAAGGTTACATGATCACAGTTGCAACTACTAGGTACTATGCTTCCTGAAATCACTTGCTGATTACCCCTCGATCTCGTCTACGTTGTAGAGAGGTAGCGTTTCTTCATTTCCTTCTTCAATCCCTAGTGAACAATACTAGGTCGTCAGAACGACAAGCAAGTCCTCGGCCAAGAACGGTAATCAAATGAAAGATATGATTATTAGAGTAAAAGAATAATAATTATAAGAAATAATAAGAGTTAAACATAATATGGTGTTCAAGACTTGAATAGCTCCTAATTTAACAATCCTATAGTGTCTAAATAATTCAACATCACAATCCTATGTCACTACCACAATACACAAACAATTTCCTAAATGATGATGCAATTTGGAGAACAAACTTTAAATAATCACTTCACCTAGTTTTTCGCCAACAAATCCCGTTGTGAAGGATTATATGGTGACTTGAATGGCACGGTGCTTAGAATCCGGCCCTGCCCTCATGGCTTAATCTTGAATTCACCTATTCGACGGTTATAATTCGAAATATGTGTGTTTTTAATCAGGTGACTTGAACAGAAGGGCACGGGGTTATAAATTCGGCCTAGCCCCTTTTGGGCCAATCTTGAATCCACCCATTCGATGGTTTTTCCTTTTGGATCGAAGAGGGTGCACTTATAATTAGGGTGACTTGAATAGGATGGCACGGGGTTATGATCCGGCCCAGCCCCTTATGGGCAATATAAAGTGAGCTAAGCCTTACCCGCTCACTTCGCAAGGCCTTGCGAGAGAGCCTAAACCGCTGAATTCAGCCAGACTTAAAATTATGTGGCGGAATTTCGTAGGTGGTCATTTATGCTGTTCTCCCCCGTCCAATGCTTCTAACCTAGATCTACAATCATTCCTTATTCTATTTTATTATTGTTCGAGTCTCTGCTCTGGTATTGTCTTAACCATTATTCAAAAGGAATGCATGTCCAGGATGATGCAAGATACATATATAACCTTGAGTACAAGTATTTAGTCATCCACACAATTTCAAGGATATCGACTTACACAAAGCAGATTATCAGATAGTCTGGATTAATTACCTCGTGTCCGTGTCCTATGTATCCTAGACTTTCACTAGTTGCTCCCTAATTTAAAATATAATATTTAGTGGTCCGTGGTGTGTGAATCTAGGGTTTTAGAGTATTGGAATGCCGGCGATATTTCGGAATATCGAAATATTGGTTAACTCTCGGAATTCTTAAAAATTTCGGCAGAGTTCCCTTTGTATTTCGGCTCCCGGAATTTTAACAGTTTATAAATTCCACCCGGAGCAACCCTCCGTAGCATTCTCGGGCTCGCCGACCCCTTCGGTGGAGCAACTCTCAATACCGGAATACACGCAATTAATATAACTCAATAAAATAGAAACCCTATTCTTACTTTTAGAAAACATACCTTAGTGCTAGCAATCTATGCTTCGTGTAGTATAAACTACAAAAGTTCAAACTTAACAACAATGTTAGTGTTATGAATTATAACAAAATGTAATAGATAAGAACAATCCATTGAATATATATATACATATATATTACTTACAAGTTATTCCATTTACTTATTTGTAAAGTAGTGATTTCTTAATAATTCTAGGTATTTATTTATCACACATGTCAAGGAACATATCATGCTACAAGACAAGACATCCAAGTCAAGCTACATAAGATCAAAGTTTAAATTATCATTTATGTTTAAAAGTCCACAACCCCTTAATCTAGCTCACCCTAACATAGTTTTCTACTAATCAAGCTATATTAGATTTCGTACAGAATTAATTATATATAATTAGTATAAAAATTTAGTCTCACATAGACAAGACTAAGCTAGATATACAATCTATAATATTTGTCATACTAAGGTTTTATCGAATTTGTGATACCTAAATTTAACTTATAGTATTTGACATACGACTTCGAATTTTTACTAGGGATAATACTCAACGAGTGGTGCGATTATGAATAACCCTTCCTAAAGTCACAAACAATTACTTGTGTCCATATATTCACATTGTGTTCTAAACATTAGTCCAAGGTTCTATACCCTAATTTCTATCTTCTCCATACAAGTATATAATTAAGATATTAATTTCTGAAATTGGGAAATAACTACACAAGTAATAATAGGCAAATTTAGAAGAGATTTAAGAAATCGGATGAGGACTTGCCTTGGTTCCGAATTCCTAGGGTTCTCCAAGTGTTGATGTCGATTCCCTCTCTTGTATTCCTAATTCCAGAAATTAATAGTTATCCTGATCTAGGTTGAATTCTGGAAGAGAAATTGGGAAATTAGAAATACCTAGGTTCTCCTTGGAAGGAGGAGAAGGAATAGTTATGTAGTGACGGTGTCCGGCGAGAAGGTGGCGGCGTTCGCCTGCGGGGGGGGGGGGGGGGGTGTTGCCGGCGTCGGCGGCGCGCGGCTCCGACAGCAGCGGCAGTAGCAGCAGTAACCGTAGTGGTAGCAGCGGCGGTGGTTGCGGCGGCAGCGGCGGCCTGCGGCGGTGGCAGCTGCAGCAGCGGCAGTAAAAGCAGCAGTAACAGTAATAGTAGCAGCAGAAGCAAGGATGAGAAGAGGGGAAGGATTTTCTTTGAGGATTAAGTAGGGGAAGTTTTGGTGTATTGGAAAAGTAAGGGAGGAGGAGAGCTTGCCATCTCCTCCCTTGGAAATGAAGGTGAAGGGAGGAGAAGCCAGGTGGTTCATGACTCATGAGCTGCTGCTGGTTTCCTCCTTCCCATGGGTTTTGGATTTTATGCACAAGACCCCTTCCAAAATCAGAATTTCATACAACTAATTCCTTTTGCAATTGAAAATTTGCACAAACCTAAGTTATTATATATATATATATATATATATATATATATATATATATATTGGAGAGACAAATAAAAATAGATAAATTAATTAATTAATTAGGTAGTAGCTATGACACTCTATCCTCCTTAGAAAAATTTCGTCCTCGAAATTTTAAATCAAGAGTAGCTAACCTTGGTTAGTAAACAGAAATGGAAGTTGATTTCACATGTCTTCTTTTTTCCAAGTTGATTCCCCTGGAGAATCCTTGCTCCAAGCTACTCGAACTAATGGAATGGTCCGATTCCGGAGTATTTTGTCTCTACGATCCAAGATTTCAACAGGTTGTTGCTCGATGCGTAGAGTTGGCCCGATAGTGATCTCCGAATGATCTATTATATGGTTTGGATCCGGTACATATCTTCGGAGTTGAGATACATGGAACACATTATGTACTCCTTCTAGTGTTGGAGGTAATGCCAGTTTATAAGATACTATTCCAATTTTCTCTATTATGTCAAATGGTCCGATATATCTTGGACTCAGCTTCCCTCTAGTTCCAAATCTAATTGTCCCCTTTGTTGGTGAGATCTTTAAGAATGCATGATCACCAGGTTGAAATTCTAACATCCTTCGATGTTTGTCAGCCCACATTTTCTGTCTATCTTGGGCTGCTTGCAAATAATTTCTTATTACTTTAATCTTGTCAACAGTCTGTGTCACTAGCTCTGGGCCCAATAACTACCTTTCTCCTACATTTGTCCAGCACATTGCTGATCTACACTTCCTCCCATATAATGCTTCAAAAGGCGCCATCTTAATGCTAGTATGATAACTGTTCTTATAAGAAAATTCCACCAAATGTACGTGGTTATCTCATGATCCTCCAAAATCTAATGTGCAGGCTCTCAACATGTCCTCTAGAGTTTGAATTGTTCTTTCTGATTGACCATATGTTTGTGGATGGTATGCTGAGCTAAATTTTAACTGAGTGTCGAGGCTTTCCTGCAGACTTTTCCAGAAATGTGAAGTAAATTTGGTGTCTCTGTCTGAAACTATACTTACTGGTACTCCGTATTGACTGACAATCTGTTTCGTATACATGTCTGCTAATATTTCGGTTGTCTGTCCTACTCGGAATGGTAAAAACCGAGCTGATTTAGTAAGTCTATCTATGATGACCCCGATAGCATTGTTACCTCTTTGGGTCTTAGGTAGCCCGGTCACGAAATCCATTGTAATATGTTCCCACTTCCATTCGGGTATTGGTAGAGGTTGAAGAAGACATGCTGTCCTTTGATGTTCTGCCTTTACTTGCTGGCAGACAAGACATTTGGACACAAATTTAGCAATTTCTCGCTTCATTCCATGCCACCAAAAATTCTGTTTTAGGTCCTTATACATCTTAGTACTTCCGGGATGGATGAAATATTGAGAGTTATGGCTTTCTGTCATGACTTCTGTTCTTAGGTTTCTATTGGGTACACACAATCGATCTCCGAACCCTAGTGATCCATCTGTATGTTTTCTCATTCCAGTCTGGAGCCCTTCCTTGGTTTGCTTCCATATTTTTTTGGAGTTTAGGGTCTCCTTGCTGAGCCTCCTTAATTCTGTCTACTAGAGAAGACTGTATTTGTAAATTTTCCCATAATCCTTCTGATGTTGGATATATTACTTCAATTCCCATCTTACTTAGGTCTTTGAGAATTTTCTTCGGTGTATTCATAAAGAATGCCATTGGTTTCCTGCTCAAGGCATCTGCTACTTTATTTGCTTTGCCTGGGTGGTATTTTAATTCCATATCAAAGTTCTTGAGTAATTCCAACCATCTTCTTTGTCTCATATTAATTTCCTTCTGAGGGAACACATATTTCAGACCTTTGTGATCTGTATATATCTTAATTGTCTCCCCATATAAGTAATGTCGCCATAGCTTAAGTGCAAAAACTATGGCCGCTAGTTCCAAATCATGAGTTGGGTAATTCCTCTCATGCTGCTTTAGTTGTCGAGAGGCATAAGCTATAACCTTTCTGTGCTGCATGAGTACACAGCCTAGCCCCTTACCTGATGCATCGCTGTATATCTCGTATCCTCCTGATCCCGATGGTAAGGCTAGCACCGGTGCTGTAATCAATCTTTCTTTTAATTCATCAAAGGCTGTTTGGTATTTCTCTGTCCAATTGAATTTCTCTTCCTTTCGGGTCAGTCGAGTTAATGGTACTGCAATTCATGAGAAATTTTTCACGAATCTTCTATAGTATCCGGCTAATTCCAAGAAATTTCGAATTTCTGCCACAGACTTTGGCGTTGCCAGGATTTAACAGCTTCCACCTTCTTTGGATCTACTGAAATACCTTCTCCGCTGATAATATGGCCTAAAAATGATATTTGACTTAACCAAAATTCACATTTACTGAATTTAGCATATAATTGTTCCTGCCTTAGGGTTTGCAATATCACCCTAAGATGTTCTTCGTGTTCTTCTTCATTCTTTGAATATATGAGAATATCGTCAATGAATACAATCACGAACTTATCCAAATATTGGTAAAATATCCGATTCATTAGGTCCATAAATATAGCAGGAGCATTAGTTACCCCAAATGGCATGACCAGGAACTCGTAATGTCCATAACGAGTTCTAAAGGCAGTTTTCTGAATGTCTTTCCTCTTGACCTTTACTTGATGATATCCAGACCTTAAATCAATCTTCGAAAATACCTTTGCTTCCCCTAATTGATCAAATAATTCATCAATTCGGGGCAATGGGTACTTATTCTTGATTGTTACTTCATTCAAGACTCTATAATCAATTACCAATCGTAGGGTCCCGTCTTTCTTTTTCACAAAAAGTACTGGTGCACCCTACGGTGAAGCACTGGGCTGAATAAATCCTTTTGATAGTAACTCTTTTATTTGTTTGTTTAGCTCAGCCAATTCTTCCTTATTCATCGGATATATTTTCTTAGGTATAGGTGCTGCTCCAGGCACCAAATTGATGAAAAATTCTACTGCTCTATCCGGTGGCAATCCCGGTAACTCATCAGGAAATACATCCTTGAATTCCTTTACTATCCTCGAAAATTGTTTCTCCTCTAGTTCATGAAATCTTCCTTGGGCTGGTAGTTCAAAATTTTCTAATTCTTTAGCATCAAATTCTTTCTGATCTCGAACAAATTCATATAGCTCTCCATTGGTAAGCTGGAACTATACCTTTCCTTGACCACAGTCTATACTTGCCAATGTCTTGGTTAACCAATCCATTCCAAGCACTACATCATAATTGTTCATTGGAAAAACTAACAATCTTGCTTGGAAAGCTGCACCGCCTAACTTAACTGGACAAGCTTCACAGACTCGACTAGTTTCTACCGTACCATTACCCGTAAGAATATTTAATTTCCTAAGTAACGATTGCGATTTGATTTCATGAAGAACTATAAATGTTGATGATATAAATGAATGGGTTGCCCCAGAATCAAATAATACTGATGCCGGACAAGCTGAAACTAAAATAGTACCTGTTACTACCTCTCCGACCAGTTCTGTCTCATCAGTATTCATCATGAATGCTTGCCCTTGTTTTTTCTTTTTCCCAGTCTGAGGCTGGTTTGTTCTCTGAGCTTGCTGGAATTGGTAGGTTTGAGGTGCAAAGGGCGGTCTTTGTTGATTCCCATAAGTCAGCATGGCTTGAGGGATTGGTGCTTGTATCAAAGGTCGAGGACCATTTCCTTGAAACATAGGCCTGGTATTATTTCCTCGAAATGGGGGTCGTGATCCTTGGTACTGGTTTTGTATCATTGGTCCTGAGGTTCTTTGTTGTGAGCACTGGCCAGTCTGATGCCTATTCGATCCGCATCTTAAACAAATACCCAGAAATTTCCTGCAATCAGCCTTCATGTGCCCTGGTTTCTGACAAAAGTGGCAAATAACTGGTCTTCCCAACATACCAGTTTGGAAACGTTTGGACGATCCTTGCCATGAATGCTTCGAGGATGGATTTCCTATTTACAAGATCTTTTTCTGAGACTGGGATCGAAGCGGCTGCTCTTCATTTATCATTCTTTCCTGACTTCTAGCCGCTTCAGTCACCTCGGGATAGGTTTGGCATCGATAAGCAGCGACCCTGCTCTTCAGCTGACTCCCTAGTCCTTCTAGGAATCTATATACTTTGGTCTCCTCGTCAGCTATTAGGTTTGGAGCAAAACGACTAAGTCTAGAAAACTCCGCAACATACTCATCTACTGTGAGTCTTCCTTGCTTTAAATGAGTGAACTGCCGTTCCAACTCAATTCTAGCTGATTTTGGGAAGAACCTCCCTTCAAATTTTCCTTTAAATTCTCCCCAGGTTATTTTGTCTTTCGAATCCTCTGGATGTTCAGCACTCCACCAGTGTTCAGCGATATCTTCTAATTGGATTCGAATTGTAGACACCATATCTTCAGGACTAATTTTTGCTGCTCTTAACAGCCCTTCTATAGTTCTAATCCACTGTCCGGCTTCGATTGGGCTCTTCGTTCCTCTAAACTTAGGAGGATTCAGGTTCCTAAAATCCTTCAGCGAACCATCCCTGGAGTTGGCAGATGTTTGCAAATGTTCCAACATTGTGGCAGTTGTGGCCAAGGCCGTATCTGCACGCCGATTGTTGGATTCCAGAATTTGTTGGAATAACTTTTACATATCTCCGATAGAGGGTTCTGTCTGAGTTTGCAAGGACGAAGCGTGGGATTGATCGTGGTTAGACATTATCCTGAAAAAATTATCCAAATGCAATTTCTCAGGAATAATCCTGAAATTGAAGGATAGAAAGGATGTTGAAATGTCTTAAGAATTTATTGGAAAGCTGAGGGACATATAGGTATATGAAAAGCATATTTCATTCACTTAGAGTCAAAATGTGATACAAATATGCTGCTAGAGTCACTTGCACATAGGCATACATACATACTTATACTAATTACATTCCCATACTTCCCTTCTTCCCAACTCCTGTACAAATACACATACATCTTGCTGTTCACCAAAAGACATCTGATGGATAGAAGATCCTTATACATAGTTGAATCTCCTCTTAGATCATCATCTCCCGTATTCGGATTATAGTCGCCTCCGGGTGAGTATTCTGCCATTCCTCCAACGTCCCATTATAATCATTTTTATTGGGATCCGGATCCTCAGATGGTTGAGCCTTAATAAGTATATAGTAATTTGTCCTATTGAAAAACACTTTCCTTTCGTCACTGAGATCCGACACCACAGGGTACTTGATTTCTTAATGTACTCCATAGGCTCTTATAATTTGCTTACGCGCCAGTCGCCACTTCCTTTTTGCAAAATGGTAATAATCGTCTAGACTGTGGCTAGAATTTCCTAGCCTGGCGTGAGGCATGAACCGAGGCATGTTCTACAATAAGGAACTTCAAGTTAGTATCACCCCATAGGTATCCCAAATAAAATCATAAAGTATCTTTAGATAATGGCTAAGAAATCCAGGTTTACTTATATCCATTCCTAACCTATATCTCGTAACATGTATCTTTATAATACCTAGACTTGCACCTTATCTTAGGTTCTTCATCTTCATGTCCTACCTAGGTTTCCTAAAACCATGACCTGCATGGGCCACAACTAAAAGACGTGTCACGCCCCGCTTCCCAAGATACGGTGAGTCGGGTACGTAACTGCATTCTCAGGCTACGCCCCATACGAATACTATCACATTCGTATCAGCGATTGTCGTCTGTAAGTCTTTTAGAATAAAATGCAAGTCATGCTAAAGTAATTAGGCAATTACATCTAAACCATATCACTCTGATTTATATACAACTAGATAAGTCTTTACAACAGCTCCTTGTTAAGGTTACATGATCACAGTTGCAACTACTAGGTACTATGCTTCTTGAAATCACTTGCTGATTACCCCTCGATCTCATCTACGTTGTAGAGGTAGCGTTTCTTCATTTCCTTCTTCAATCCCTAGTGAACAATACTAGGTCGTCAGAACGACAAGCAAGTCCTCGGCCAAGAACGGTAATCAAATGAAAGATATGATTATTAGAGTAAAAGAATAATAATTATAAGAAATAATAAGAGTTAAACATAATATGGTGTTCAAGACTTGAATAGCTCCTAATTTAACAATCCTATAGTGTCTAAATAATTCAACATCACAATCCTATGTCACTACCACAATACACAAACAATTTCCTAAATGATGATGCAATTTGGAGAACAAACTTTAAATAACCACTTCACCTAGTTTTCCGCCAAAAATCCCGTTGTGAAGGATTATATGGTGACTTGAATGGCACGGTGCTTAGAATCCGGCCCTGCCCTCATGGCTTAATCTTGAATTCACCTATTCGACGGTTATAATTCGAAATATGTGTATTTTTAATCAGGTGACTTGAACAGAAGGGCACGGGGTTATAAATCCGGCCTAGCCCCTTTTGGGCCAATCTTGAATCCACCCATTCGATGGTTTTTCCTTTTGGATCGAAGAGGGTGCACTTATAATTAGGGTGACTTGAATAGGATGGCACGGGGTTATGATCTGGCCCAGCCCCTTATGGGCAATATAAAGTGAGCTAAGCCTCACCCGCTCACTTCGCAAGGCCTTGCGAGAGAGCCTAAACCGCTGAATTCAGCCAGACTTAAAATTATGTGGCGGAATTTCGTAGGTGGTCATTTATGCTGTTCTCCCCCGTCCAATGCTTCTAATCTAGATCTACAATCATTCCTTATTCTATTTTATTATTGTTCGAGTCTCTGCTCTGGTATTGTCTTAACCATTATTCAAAAGAAAATGCATGTCCAGGATGATGCAAGATACATATATAACCTTGAGTACAAGTATTTAGTCATCCACACAATTTCAAGGATATCGACTTACACAGAGCAGATTATCAGATAGTCTGGATTAATTACCTCGTGTCCGTGTCATATGTATCCTAGACTTTCACTAGTTGCTCCCTAATTTAAAATATAATATTTAGTGGTCCGTGGTGTGTGAATCTAGGGTTTTAGAGTATTGGAATGCCGGCGATATTTCGGAATATCGAAATATTGGTTAACTCTCAAAATTCTTAAAAATTTCGGCAGAGTTCCCTTTGTATTTCGGCTCCCGGAATTTTAACAGTTTATAAATTCCACCCGGAGCAACCCTTCGTAGCATTCCCGGGCTCGCCGACCCCTTCGGTGGAGCAACTCTCAACACCGGAATATACGCAATTAATATAACTCAATAAAATAGAAACCTTATTCTTACTTTTAGAAAACATACCTTAGTGCTAGCAATCTGTGCTTCGTGTAGTATAAACTACAAAAGTTCAAACTTAACAACAATGTTAGTGTTATGAATTATAACAAAATGTAATAGATAAGAACAATCCATTGAATATATATACATATATATTACTTACAAGTTATTCCATTTACTTATTTGTAAAGTAGTGATTTCTTAATAATTCTAGGTATTTATTTATCATACCTGTCAAGGAACATATCATGCTCCAAGACAAGACATCCAAGTCAAGCTACATAATACTCATAGCTACATAAGATCAAAGTTTAAATTATCATTTATGTTTAAAAGTCCACTACCCCTTAATCTAGCTCACCCTAACATAGTTTTCTACTAATCAAGCTATATTAGATTTCGTACAGAATTAATTATATATAATTAGTATAAAAATTTAGTCTCACATAGACAAGACTAAGCTAGATACAATCTATAATATTTGTCATACTAAGGTTTTATCGAATTTGTGATTCCTAAATTTAACTTATAGTATTTGACATATGACTTCGAATTTTTACTAGGGATAATACTCATCGAGTGGTGCGATTATGAATAACCCTTCCTAAAGTCACAAACAATTACTTGTGTCCATATATTCACATTGTGTTCTAAACATTAGTCCAAGGTTCTATACCCTAATTTCTATCTTCTCCATACAAGTATATAATTAAGATATTAATTTCTGAAATTGGGAAATAACTACACAAGTAATAATAGGCAAATTTGGAAGAGATTTAAGAAATCAGATGAGGACTTGCCTTGGTTCCGAATTCCTAGGGTTCTCCAAGTGTTGATGTCGATTCCCTCTCTTGTATTCCTAATTCCAGAAAATTAATAGTTATCCTGACCTAGGTTGAATTCTGGAAGAGAAATTGGGAAATTAGAAATACCTAGGTTCTCCTTGGAAGGAGGAGAAGGAATAGTTATGTGATGGCGGTGTCCGGCGAGAAGGTGGCGGCGTTCGCCTGCGGGGTGGGGGGGGGGGGTTGCCGGCGTCGGCGGCGCGCGGCTCCGACAGCAGCGACAGCAGCAGCAGTAATCGTAGTGATAGCAGCGACGGTGGTGGCGGCGGCCTGCGGCGGTGGCAGCGGCAGCGGCAGTAAAAGCTGCAGTAACAGTAATAGTAGCAGCAGAAGCAAGGATGAGAAGAGAAGGGTTTTCTTTGAGGATTAAGTAGAGGAAGTTTTGGTGTATTGGAAATGTAAGGGAGGAGGAGAGCTTGCTATCTCCTCCCTTCATGAAGGTGAAGGGAGGAGAAGCCAGGTGGTTCATGACTCATGAGCTGCTGCTGCTGGTTTCCTCCTTCTTCCCATGGGTTTTGGGTTTTATGCACAAGACCCCTCCCAAAATCAGAATTTCATACAACTAATTCCTTTTGCAATTGGAAATTTGCACAAACCTAAGTTATTAAATATATATATATATATATACATATATATTGGAGAGACAAATAAAAATAGATAAATAAATTAATTAATTAGGTAGTAGCTATGACAATATCCAACAATGATAGAATGTGACCCTCGACATAAATTTGGATAAATGCTTTTTTAATTTGTTGGCAATTGTAGCGTTTGACTTTTGATTCTATATTATTAGCAGCAAGAGCCAGAGTTCAGACCCATGATGCCCCAGGTTGTCCAAGACCTGAGCTGCATGATAGAAGCAAGGATGAATGCAAGTACAATATCTTCCTTTAGTTCTGAAGGCGAAGCGAAAGCCAGAGAGCAATTGTGAATTAGATATGAGTTGGATATCAGTCACAAGCATGTATGCTGGATGTAGTTACTTGCAAAAACTTTTACAACTTTGTTAAAGATCCAGTATGGGCAGTTTCATCTGCCCATTGCTACTAGTCTGAGAGAGAGCCATTGCTGAGTGCATAGCACCATTTTTCAGTTAAAATTTTATGATATCTTCATTTTTCATAAGCAAATGTTAGGAGCTCTACAAAAGTTACTATGTGATAATACACAACTGTCAAAATTTTAGCAGTAGTCCTGGATATGCACAAGACCCAAAACTTTGACCGTCACATTTATGTACAAGACCGACAGAATTTTGACAGTCCTACGACTGCCACGACTGTCAAAAGTGTAGTCTCCTATTAATTCTTGTAGTGTCCTTAACATTTGCCTTCTAATATTATAGTGATCACGGGTATTATTTTCAGGCATTGTTTGTGATCCTGTCTGCAGACGTGCTTTCAGTTTTTCAATAATTGAACTGCTGTTATATTGTCAAAAGAATTGGGAAGATTATGTTCAGCTCTTATATTATATATATATTTGCCATGTAGTAGTCTAGTTTTAAAACTTGTTGCTTCTCATGGTTATTGCAAACAGCTATTACACAAGAATCCTTCATAAATTAAAATAGGTAAAATCATTTACATAGACTTGGCCTTCTTGAGATCAAGCCTGAGAGAACTAAGCTGATAATTGCAACGGTATTTGAGCATGCGAATGACAGTCCACATAATAGTTTGACGAATTATCAAGCCAGGTTGAATTACAGTAGTGATCAAAGCTTCACCGCTCCAAATTTCTCTCTTTGGAATTGAACCCCTGCCATTCATTGCTGGGACAGTAAGACTTGGATATGAACTGATAATTGGCGGCGTCTCGAAGAACCAGTAGGTTCTGCAAACAAACAGAGGATACACTAATGAAAAAGCCTGAAGAATTCACATGGCACTAGCTGCAACTAATGGCAAAAATAAATCATAAAAAATAGTATTCTGCAGCATTACTCTTGGAGTCTGATATCATGATCAAGAGTAACTCAACATTCCATTTTGCAGCTTGCTTTTTAACTTAACAAGCCTATACTGCATATATCATGCATCATCATGCAGGAAAAACTTGGGCTACATCATATACATTTGAGACCTGGCTCATATATAGATACAGTTGATATGTGGCAAAAAGAATATTACAATACTGCTTTACATTTGGAACCAGGCATACCGGTGAGAAAACTTGCAGGTAGCACAATTAGACACCAGATTAGTGGTAGCATAATAAAGATAGAAATATAGCTTACACCGAAAACTTTATAAGCCAAATAAGTAACTTGACTTGACAAAAAGAAGGATAACTCAAAGAGGCATTTTCTAAGTAAGGGTAGGCAGTTCTTTTCCAACTACAGATTGGATGAAAATTGCCAAATCCCATATACGCAACTTTGAGTGCCTATAGTTGAAGAGTTCCTTCGGATCCGAAGGATTACGACCTCTTCTGGGATTCAAGTGGTACATAACTCCTCGGTAGGGTACAATAAAACCGGGCATCGTTGTAAATCCAGCATCCACTAGGTATCTACAATCAAAAAATTATTATCTTTAATCTACGTATTAGGAATCTACGTAGCTAGAAGAAAGTACAAAAAAACTGACCAATAGTTACCTGAGATGACCTTAAGTCCATTGGGCCTCGAGAGATCATCCTTTAAAACGGTCATGTCATTTGCAAAACCCTCCCAACCAGCCAAAACATACGTGAACATCTTGTTGGGTGTAGCAACGGCTAACACATTTTGTGTCACTTGTTTCCTACCCCTAAACCTCGATACCAATGCAGACGGTAGAGTTGCTTGGACATGTGTGCCATCGATCAACCCAATACAATCCTACAGTTCAATATGAGCAAGTGTAATATGTATTGCCAAAACATAGTAATTCTAAATCTAACCAACAGACTATGAAATAGTATTTTACCTTAAAATAGGAAAACCATTCAATAGACTCTCTAATCTCGGTCGGGACAACACCACTAGGTTGTTTCATGTATTGTTCTTTAATAGTACTTATAGCACAAAGTACTTTTCTGAAATATCTAGATATGGTTTCGCCAGATAAAATCAATGCCACAAACCCTATTCTTAGACTTATGTCCCAACATGTAAAGAAAGAGTGCTAGTTGCTCCTCTATACATACATGTCTTGTATCCTGGAGGGACCCATTGTCTTTCAACATGTTTGCAAGCCTATAGAAAGGGCCACAACTCATCCTAAGATAGTGGACACAGTTTTGTGAACCCCCCGTAAGGATGCGATAGATATGGGCTTTGCGCCACTGTTGTCTTATCTCTCTTTCAAGTGTACATCGTCGCAGCATCCCCCTCTTCACTTTCATCCAATTTTTTCGATGGTGAAAGTGGTCGAAGAATGAGGGGGACAGAAACTGCAACGAGGTCTTGTCAGGACTTTCGTCAACTTTTAACCCCACCAGCCAAACACGAAAACTCGAAAAAGTTTAGCAGAGTTTCTAATTTAGTCTCACTTTCAACTCACTTTCAACTAACCAAACAGGCTAAAAATGAATTTTCTAAAGCACATGTTAAGGAAGATTAAATAGTACTAGACCTGGTCTCTGGTCTCTTTTATTTATTGGCTTCATTGTCGTAATAAGAACAAGGAAATAGTCGTTACTGTTTTAATATTACAGATTGAAATGGTTCCCAATAATATGCTAATACAAATAATTTAAAGCTTGTGACCAAAGAGAACGTGCTATTTCAAGTATCCTTATTTTCTCTTTCAAATTTGGCTCTTTCACTCTACTCCACTCCATCTTAAAGAGTAAATGAAGAAGTTAGTTATATGACAGACCGGTCCAGTAGTAAGTCTGACAAGATTTTATGTTTGAACAATTTTTCTGATAGGACAATCTTTCAAGTCCAGCGTGATATGTAAGATGTTGGGATCGTAGGTGATCCTCCAGAACCAACCCACAATAAAGGTCAAGGAACAACCAAAATAAGCTCCGGCTTAGACAACACAATCTTCTGGGCCGACCTTGTATATGATGCTCTGTCCAGTTTGGACGTTTGGGATCGAACTCTGGCCGAGTTCGGTTCGGTCGGAGCTAATGAGTTTTGGGTTTTAATCTACACCGTTGGATGCTAGTGAGGGTTAGTACTGAAGGTGGACTATTTTGGAAATTTTTAAAAATCCTAAAATAGGTTTCTAAAATATGGTTTGAGGGTGGAGGCACAAAGAATATCACGATTCGCAAGGGTGGGAGATTCAATGTGCATGTCCACAAGAAAGCTAAGAGAAAGTTCGTACTTTATTTTTAGGACTTGTCGTTTGAGACAGTAGGAAGAGGAGATATGTGCGAGAAATTCGTCATCTTCGTACAGGAAGATCGCTACGGATACGATAAGTGATTTCAGTTATAATCTCTCTCTTTTTTCTTGAGTTCGGTGAGAGAGTAAAACCTTTGGACAAAGGATTCAACATAGTTTTTATCGATCTTGTATCTTTTTCAGAAGTTATAGAGATTAGAACTTATCCAGTTGAGAGAGTTCGGTGAGAGAGAAGCATATATCCTCACTTATTTAAAAAAAAATTAACAAATGTTCCCATTATGAGTAAAATAATCAAAATTTTGGTTAAATAGTGGGAATATATCTTAAATTTTTAAATGTTGTATACAAAAAAAAAATGTAGACATTTGCTAGTTTTTTAAATAACTGAAGGTATATGCTAGTTTCTATATTTGTAGTAAAAATATTTGCTAAAATATTCCAGATTTATAATGTTCTATGGGTAGCCTTATGCCAATAAACAAATTGTAGTCTAAACCTATAAACAAATTGTAATCTAAACCTTTCTCATATATTATCTTTCGCGAGTTAATATCCTAAGTGATACATGGTTTAGAACAAGAAAGTGTGGACACTCCAAGGATTTCTGATCAAATTGTGTCGAACACATATTATATATTTAGTAAATGCACTCCAAAATATATCAGGGTCGGTCATGACATAAGTCTGATAAGTCATCGGACATGGACATTTCTTTACCCGTCAGTCCCCATCTCTTCCCCAATAAAACATCCGCAGTCCACCCCAACTTTTCTCTGTTAGTTGAACTAGCAATACATCATATCCATATCTTTTGAGTTTCCACTGGAAAGATCTCGAGTAGTTCAAGAAGAAAAATTCAGAATCCGAACTCCACACTACCGTTGGAACCGAAGTCTTCGACGCCGCTGCCAACCCCACTCGCCATCAATTTTATGATATATTCTTTTGGAGTCAAGGACAAGGAACAACCAATTTTAGTTTCGACTAAAATAACCCAACATCCTGAACTGACGTAAATATAGTATAGCACAAATATATATATATATATATAAATATATATATATATATAATGTCCGAGATACCGTGTGCCTGATCTCCAAAAGCTAATTCAACATGTGCTCTTTAGCCAAAGAAGGGCAGCTTGATGTTTTATTCAACATCTTATTTTCTTACATATTTTATGCAAGTTGAACATATAATACAAGCACAACTAGTCAAGAACAGTGCACCATTCCCTCTTTTAGGTCACATATGGATTAAATAAAGAAATAATAATTATTTTCCAGAGATCTATCAACCAATTGGTCCATGTTGTGTCAATCATATTTTGTCAAACCTTTTTTCTTTATTTCAGTGGACTCAGTGTGACCAATTATTTCTCCTCTACTCTATATAACAAGTTCTAGGCCAGTTTCTTTGTACTACTACTACATAGTACATCTGTACATACATTCTCAAAGTCCAGAGCTTTGAGAGAGAGAGAGAGAGAGAGAGATGGCAATGGCTAGGAGAGCAGCAGCGGCGTCGTCGTCCTCAAGCCATCCGATTACGAGGAGGGGCCAAGTTAAGATGGCAATCATCGCCGGACTGGTCAGTCGTGTCTTGTTTCTGGCTCGACGGATGCCTAGACTAGTCTCAGCTTGCGATCGCAGTTGATAGAATTGATACAGAATATCTGAAACAGCACATCCATTGAGTTCCATAACCATTGTATTGTTCGTTTCGTATTTGAGGCTAGCTAGATAGTCTCGAGTGTTTGTGCTACTGTTATTTTCTTATGATTGGTATTGGATCTTGAGCATTTGAGGCTAACTAGCTAGCTAGACTCGGTATGAGATGGAGACATGCCAAATCGTATCGGTATCGATTGTATCGGATCGATATCGATCGATACTGGAAAGTATGGTCTTAAGTGAAGTAGTCACCTAAATTAAAAAGAAAAAAACAATTTAAGTTCAACAGAAGAAAAATAGGTCATTGCAATGATTTTCCAAGGTCACTAAGAGGAAAACTGAAACTTGCCTGATAGTGTTTCTCCCTGCTCGACTCCTCCCTAAGGAGAAACACAATCACTCTAGTTATAACCAAAGGAAAAGAGGAATTCAAGATATATCCTAGTTTGCAGTATCGGACGTTACGATCGATACTGATACGATTTTGCATGTCATGATCCGATACCGACCGATACTGACATCGGAGACCTCTTTTTCAGTCAATTCGATAAAAAAAATTGAAAAAAAAAACAATCGACAAGCGTGTAAAAATATAGTAAGGTGGTAAAAGCATGTAAAAGAAGAAAACATATCTATCACAAGTAAACCAATAGACAAAGATGACTACTATTTCATTTAATTCCAAAATTACTAAAAGACAATACAGAAAATATTTAAAATTATGCCTAAATATCTCCCACTAAATAATTCTTACTCAAGTGGTTAAGATAGGAGCGTTTTTTTTTTTTTTTTTTTTAGTTCGATACCTAGAAACGACAATATTTATAATAATTTTATAGTTAACTTTTTTAACATTTTTTTTACGCACGTGTACGTTATTAGTATATATTAATTCTTGATTTTAAAACTCACTTTCTTGGGCAAGAGAAGAGATAATCACAGTAACCCCAAGAATATATGTCATCTGACCAAATCCCCTGGGGAAAAAAAAAATAAGAAGAAGGATAGAGCAAGTCAGAATATACATATCTAATTTGTCTACAAAGGTTTCTACAATTGACTCTTAAATAACAACAGATTTCATTGCTAGAGGAAGGAAAGCTACTACATACTGCTGTGAAGTTCTTCTGAAGGTCTTTTTGTAAGGCATCCATGTCTTTCCCATAAAAATCAGCCAAAGCTGTGAAGATTATCTCCCTATCCCACACCTGCCACATCACATGAGAAAATCATATTAGCCATTCATTAATCATGAGAAATCATCTTTAGCTACTATCTATGTACCATAGTTTGCAGTATCGGCCGATCCGATACAACTGACACTGATACGATTTGACATATTCCGATCTGATACCGATCGATACTCCTCGATACCAACATTAGGGGTCACTTTTCGAGTTAATTCGACAAAAAAAATTGAACCAAAAAGCCTAATCAACAAAGATGTAAAAGCATAGTAATGTTGTACAAGCATGTAAATGAAGAAAATTTAAGTGTCGTTGGTAAAAGCAAAGGTGAGTAATTTGATTCAATTTCAAAACTACAATAAGACAATGCAGAAAATACTTAAAACTATGCCTAAATGTCTAAAATATTTTTTCTAAATTTATCCATAATAATTTGCTTTCTAATACCAATAAATACGATACTCCAATCTAAAACCGTTGATACTACCGATATCGTCGATCACGATATTCATAGGAAGAGCTCGATACCGATATTGTGAGCCTTGCTATGTACATGAATGTACTTGTCTGGCAAGCAAGGACACTCCAAAAATGTGGGTTGTGTCGTGGCGGACATGTATTGAACATGATCCGTGTGGGACTCGTCTCACTATTCTAATATACGTACCCGAGATATGCGTATTATATGTGTATAGCTTGCTTATTGTTTAATTGCTTACTTTATGCTTTATGTCATTCATGCATTGTTTAGGTTATTTTTGTAAATTTTTCTTAGTTGCATGCTTTAGACCGTTGGTCCCTTTGGTTTTCTTGTGTGTGGCTGTGATGGACCCGGGTGAGGGACATGGATTATGATCCAATGGCCTACAATCCTAACTTTTTCTATATATACTCAACAGTTTTCTTCCCTTTATTTTTCTTCTCCTTTTATTTCTCTTTCCTTCTTCACTTCTTCCCCAGCCGAGAGCAGCAGCCGAGCTTGGCCTTGGTCATGGGTGACTTGGTAGTGTTGGTATTAGGCTAGAACTTGACCGTAGGTGTCACTACCACATTCTGAAAACAGGGGTATTTTCGACTTTTTATAATTATCAGTATTGTGGTATTTATATTAAATAATTTCTCAATATTGTATTTAAATTAAATAATTGCATGAGGTGTGTATTTAAATATATTATATTATATACTGTTTTCTTAATGTCTGAGCTGGTAGATTTGACCTAGAGGCCACTAGACGAACACCTGATCGAATAATGGGGATTATGTATTTAATTGTTTATTTTAGAATTTATTTATTGGAGGTTGTATTTAATTATCGTAATTTATTTAATTATTGCGCGCTACCGTTGCTTCGATATTTGGAGCGCTACCCTGACTTTTGCCTTCCAACAAAATTTACAACATTGCCCTAGACATGCCCGCCTTCCATTCTGCTATTTTTGTAACTCATAATTATGCTCTCTGTGCATTATTTCTAGCCGCACAAAAATCGTCGCGGACGTTATTTAATAAATCCCTATTTTGTATCGTTGTGCGTTCCAATCGAAATTGGGGACAATCTTGACCTATTTTTCGTGCGGCCCAAATTAGGGTAATATTCTGTTCTGAGTCTTCTTCATTATTGGTATTGATGACCCGACCTGGTTTTGGCCCATGTACTCCTAATTAATTTTAGAACACAACTCGCATTTATTTCTAATTAAATTGAGGATACTATTTTAACCGATTCTAAAAATCCCAATTTAATTCCAGTGCCCTGCTATTTGAGCCCATACCAAACATACAGCGCCCCTGACCCTACAAAACACCGGACACCGAATCGCCCGCCCAATTTTTATCATTTTATGTGTCTGTGCAATTTTCCCAAATTTAAGGGGGCTAATTTGCAAATTTGTATTTTTTGTGTCAACACCCATTTGTTTAAAACAATGAGGGGGCCCTAATAATATTTAACTAAGTCACCACCCTCATCCCCACATGAAAATTCATTCATGTTTAATTTGGACCACCCATTTAAATTGGGTGCATCCTCACCCTTGATTTTCCCCACACCCTCATCCTAATTAATGTCCCATCATTCACTCTAACCTAATCCCCAAAATTCCTAGGGAAACACACCTCCCCACTAGCCCCAAGCCCCCAACCGTATGAAATTCCTCTTCTTCCTCTTTTCTCCATTTTTCATTTTCTCCTTCTCTTCTTCTTCTTCCTTTCTTCTTCTCCTTTATTTAATTTGTTTTTGAAATGAAGGGGAGGGGGGGGGAACACTGTTCACTCGGGGCTTCACCCCGAGCTCTGACTCCCCGGCGGCTAGGCCCCCCTGCTCCGACTGTTCTCCGGCCCATCTACACATCCTTCCACCATCATCTCCCCTCGCTGTGCTTCCCTGCTCATCTTCGGCCCATCCGAACTCCTCCCTCACGTCGAGTCGACCGAGCAGCCGACTCCCCAACCTGCCTTCTTCCCCGGCGACCTTCACTGTGCTCCGGCCTATACCCCGGACTCCCCCATTCAACGAGTCGCAGCCACATCAGAGCCTCCACCTCTCCCTGCTGCTCCCCGACCCGACTGCTACGACCATCCACCACCACCATCGTCTGACTCCCTCATCTCCGGCAAACTCGAACTCCCCCTCAGGAGCCGACCCCAGTCCGGCCTCCCACCATTTCATCATCCACCACCGGCCTCCTCCACGTCGAGCCTGTCACAGCCTCACTCGAGCCCGACCCCCGATCTACACTCCGGCGAAGCATTTCCACCCGACGCCGCCGAGCTTCCTGCTGCACTCCTCCACCTGCGGTCGAGCTGTCCACCCCTCGCTGCTCAACTCCTCCATCATCATCATACTCCACCACCATCACCAGTGTCAACTCCCCCTGTGAGTTTCTCTCCCTCTCCTTCTTCCCTCTTTAGTATATAACATAATACATGTATATATATAATGTATGTATAGTATGTAATTAATGCAATGTAGGGGATAAATTTATTATATATTTATAGTGTATATATGAATTAGTATAATGTATGTATGTATGTAGGTATTTAATGTATACGTATATGTATATACTAATATATGTATATGTATATTACGTATTTAATTAATGTTTAAAATGTATATGTATATATTTAATATGGTTGATATAAATATAAATACGTACTTAGTATATGCATTATTGGTATTGTTTTAATTGATATATATATATATATATATATATATATATATATATATATATATATATATATATATATATATATATATGTTTTGTATATACTATATATACTTTCAACATATATAATTTGTATATGTGTATAAAAAATATATATTTTGTACATGCTTTTATTATATTCCTAATATACATAGTATAAACTTAAATTGGTGTACTAGTCTTGGTATATTTTTAATAATATATATTGTAAATTGTATTTTTGGCATATATATATGGTACATAAATATTGTTCAACTAATATATATATATATTCTACATGAATTAAATAGTACATATATATATATTGTATATGTATTTAATTGGTGCAAGTATGTGTTGTAGGTATTAATGTTAGTTAAATGGGTATATGTGTTATAGATGTCTAACTAGATGACCCTAGTTGACTAGAGCCATGCCTGGCATAGCCCTGAGGCTAGGGTATTTCTATTGTGTGTTAGTGTAGCATCTGATATAAGTGATATTATTATATGTTTATAGGACTGTCGGATTCTTCAGACGATACTCTGGGACAGGACATTGGTATTGACAGCTAAGGATCCAAGGCGAGTACATTCTCTAATTAGTTTCTAATTTATGATATCTCCTATGTTCACTGTATCTAGTGTAGATATCCATGCTCTTGACACGTTGGTTACACGGATTGGTATACACGGATCTCGTCATGAGATGTTATTCCTTATTCATAGTGTAGCTTGTACAAGACTTGCTTCCTTGTTATCTTGTGCATGTACAGACACTGAGACCCGGGGAGACTTGCTACCTCCCTAGGAAATCCCGTGCCATAGCGTACCATGATTGGATCTACTATACCAGTCGGGGGTGGAGAGTATTTTAGTATAGATATGTGATCATACCCAACTTTACATGCATCATAGCTCACCCCACATCTCACGTCGGGTGCGGCCTGACTATTTACATGCTTCATAGCTGTTACGTGTGATTAGCCTGACCTCTACATGCATCATAGCTAACCAACGGTTAGCCTGACCTTACATGAATCATAGCTAATCACATGTAACCAGCCTGATCAAGTTCCCAAGTCGATCACATGTTTAAGCTAGTACTCACACACTTAGTCATAGGTTTCTTGCTCATTGACATATTATTTCTTTTCCTGCATTTACTTACAGTATTTCCAGTATTTCTTTTATTGTATATTTCTCGTACCTATACATGCATCTCGTATATTTCCATCTAGAACTGCTACATAGTTTATATCATTAATATAGAACTGCTATTTAGAGATGTACTTTGCTCCTTCCTGACTGGAAAATATTTTCCAGACTATGCCTAGAGGACTAATATCAGACACTGGTGGACCACAGGGTGAGTAGCTGAGACTTGGATTATGTTGAGTTAGATTATTTACAGTTTAGACTTGTGTTGTATCTTCATTTCTTTTCTTCGATTTCTTATCGTACTGTAGTTGTGATTGAGTATGTTGTTCATTTATTTTTGTTATCCGTGTCTCCTTATGGAGTTGGATACTAGTGTGAGATTGATTAGATAACATTTGACCTAGACAGCGTTCTACCATCGATGCTGCGGCGTAGGCTGGACGTACCCACGCACTCGTGCCCCTAAACCGGGTGCGGGTCGTGACACGTTTTTAGTGGTGGCCCATACAGGTCAGACTTCGCTAGTTGTGCGATATCGTAGTAGTGCGACGTCATAGTTGTACTACTACGTGCCTGTTATAGAATATAGGACATAGGATACTAGGATGAGAGAGGATACTCAATCACAAATTTTTAAGAGATTCCTGGGACGACCCCTTGAGAATCTTATTATAATTTCTAATTTTAAATCCTTCGCCTTGTTTCCGTCCGTCCTCACTCATTGATATTGAATTTGATTATTGTTGATCAATTATTAAAATTAGAATTTTGGGTTCATTGTAGAGTTGATTTCATGCCGAGATGAATTTTACGGACTAAATTTTTTCGATATCATCTGATGACATATATGGATGAGAACAGTGAGAAAGGTGAAACGTCTGCTTGGGTTATGGAAACTAGAGTTACCGCAGCCGTACCGGTTAGCGAAGATTCTAGATGACATGACTGTAGGGTTGCGTACTTTAGTTACGGAACCTGTCGTTTATCGCACCTATGCTTACTGGCATGGCGAGGATTCTCAGCTTCATGATTTCTGACCGACGTGTATGATTATCAGGTTGTGTCTTAAAATTTGTTCTTAAACTATCATCTCAACACTTATCTGTTTCTGTTATACAAGACTTTATTCCATCGTCCTTTTGGTTGCTAGCAGTAGAAACACCTTCAGTCCTCAATCCAGTTCCTTTGAGCTTTTATTCTTTGAGGATTCCTTGATTAAGTATGATAATTAATGACTTGTAATTTTTGCTGTGTCTAGAGTATTAGTATTGACTGAGTGAAGCTAGTGAGTTGTAAGTGTTTCCTAGTTGGACATATGAGCAGTAGGCTTTAATCTAGAGTTAACCCATAGCATAGTACCTTGTAACAATGGTTCTAGGAGAAGTGTCATTAGAGACTAAGTAGAGGGATAGTATAGAGTATCAGTGATAGTTCTCAGAGTTAGTATCAGAGCCAATTACTCGTCCTGGATAATCATGATTATGTAATTGAGTGATCTATGTAAACAATTAGGTATCAAGAAAATTGTGTTAAGAATTAATGGAGCATGACGTTCAATTTGATGATTTAGATCGGGTGTGTTAAAGGTAAAGAAATATATATGCATGAGGAGTAATAATGAGATGTCATGAGAAGAGAAATATCGGAATTAGTAATAAAAATGGTGAAGCGTATCACGGACTAGTTTAACAGGCTATAAAAGGTTAAAAGAAAATACATATACAACAATCGAGATGAGGAACCATACACATACCCATGAGAGTAAAGAAACATGAGTGTAATAGAGGATTCAGGTGATCATGAGTTCTAATGAGCTTGATGAGATAATCCATTAATGGAGCTAGTGATATAATACCAAGAGTACTAATGATTCTATATCGAGGATTAGTCGAGAATGACGCTAATAACAGTAAGCACTCTGTGTGATGATAATTAGATGATGTACCGGTTGACATAAATTGAAAATCATGAGAGAAAATACAGGTGATGATAATTTGATCATTGGAGGTAATAGTGCAAGTGATTCGGGCAGTACCAAATTTAGTACACAGTTGTAGACAATAGAGGTATTGAGTGCACCTCGAGTATTAGAGACCGTGAGCACTTACAGGTATATTTGTGGATTTATAAATAAAAGAGTGGAAATGAATTTTAACTTTGAAATTTTTTTGAGGAATTGAGATTGTGTCATTAAAATTTTTGAGGATTTCAAATATTGATTCAATAAACATGGTCAAGGCTACAAAGATTTTAGAAGTGATTAAAATTTTATTTCGATGTTGAGTATCTGACCTTGAGGAGGTATATGCAATTTATTTTAAGTTGATCGAGAAGTTAAACCTTGACGATTATTTTGAGGATTAATTTTATGGTAGATGAGAAATATGAATATTAATATATGAGTAGATGATATACATGTGTAAGGATCTGATGACTTGAGCATGATTGAGATGGCACCGCAGACTGACTTGGGTGTCCATCTAAAGTTGTATTAGAAAGGGTTTAGCACTTAGCATGGTGTGTTACACTTGGGGTGCACTTGAGTGATAAGAACAACTAGTATGAACAATTGTAGTAGGAACGAGAACTAGCAGGGAGGGTACTGAAGTAGAACAGGGGTACCTAAAGAGATAGAGGTATCAAACTTTACATGCACCAATTGACCTATAATCGTGTTAAAGGTTCTTGGTATCAGATTTTGGCATTAATAGACAGGTGTGTGCAATACAGATATATTCATGGATCTTGTGGATTAATGATTAGTTGAGATGGGTACCAGTGTACAGAATAGAAAATTAGTTAGTGAATGTGCTAGAGTTAAGTGTTTGTTAGAGATAGCAGATACTACAAGTAATATGGTAGCAGGTTCTTCTTTTTCCTAATACTCCCGTCTCTTGATTGATTGATTTTCCTAGTGCTGTAGTTCATATTCATGATTTTCTTGTTAGAATATAACTAGTAGTACACCCTAACAGAGACTGAAATACCATGACAAAAGATACATGACCTATATATTTTTCTTAAATTGCATGGCTGTAGGTAGAGTTTTCTTAAACCATGATCATTAGGTTTTGACCATAGCAAAGATCTATGACAAGGTTATGACTGACAAAAAGGGACAAGATGATTAAATTGTGGATGAGCATTAATTTAAATAAAGAATTTAGGGGTTGTTATAACAGAGTTGATGGATCATTGATTTTACGAAAATTGAGGTATGATTAAAATTCGAGGATAAACATTAACTTAAATGGAGAATTAAGAAATTCACAGGGCAAAAATTTGAGGATTTATTAATTTTAGGAAGGTCTTGATATGATTGAATTGGTTATTAAAAATTTGAGAAAATTAGAAAAATTTTCATTATACCTATTTGATTGCCAGATATGAATTTAAAATTTTATATTATGAATGTTGCATTTGAAGATTCCGTAAGTATCGCATTATTGAGTATTTTGAGGAAAAAGAAAATCAGGAAATAAAATCGTTAATGGAATAGTGTCGAATTCAATTCTCGGAATGGGGATTTAGATTTTGAGTATGCATCGATTGGATTTAAATTGAGGAGTAAAAATCATTAATGGATTGGTGTTTAAATTCAAACTTTTCGGATGACAATTCCAATTTTATGAATATAGTGGATCAATTGAATTGAAGGGTTGGATTTATGGATTGTGTTTTAGATGGGAGTCTTAATGTTCATTGAGTGAATTAGAGGATGGGATGTCAAATTCTGAGTACAAATTTTTATTCAAATTCAGCGGAAATTGTGAGGAAATGGGAACTGGCTTTTATTTTCAAGGATATTACAGGAATACAGTAATTTCAGAATTTTTTTGATTATGAAATGGCAAGGTGGATTACTACCTGATTTTATGATTGATGAATTTAACTATTGATGAGAAATAAAATAATGAATGAACACTACTATGAGGACTTTAAATTTCGAGGACGAAATTCTTTTAAGGAGGGTAGACTTGTCACTACCACATTCTGAAAACAGGGGTATTTTCGACTTTTTATAATTATCAGTATTGTGGTATTTATATTAAATGATTTCTCAATATTGTATTTAAATTAAATAATTGCATGAGGTGTGTATTTAAATATATTATATACTGTTTTCTTAATGTCTGAGCTGGTAGATTTGACCTAGAGGCCACTAGACGAACACCTGATCGAATAATGGGGATTATGTATTTAATTGTTTATTTTAGAATTTATTTATTGGAGGTTGTATTTAATTATCGTAATTTATTTAATTATTGTGCGCTACCGTTGCTTCGATATTTGGAGCGCTACCCTGACTTTTGCCTTCCAACAAATTTTACAACATTGCCCTAGACATACCCGCCTTCCATTTTGCTATTTTTGCAACTCATAATTATGCTCTTTGTGCATTATTTCTAGCCGCACAAAAATCGTCGCGGACGTTATTTAATAAATCCCTATTTTGTATCGTTGTGCGTTCCAATCGAAATTGGGGACAATCTTGACCTATTTTTTGTGCGGCCCAAATTAGGGTAATATTCTGTTCTGAGTCTTCTTCATTATTGGTATTGATGACCCGACCTGGTTTTGGCCCATGTACTCCTAATTAATTTTAGAACACAACTCGCATTTATTTCTAATTAAATTGAGGATACTATTTTAACCGATTCTAAAAATCCCAATTTAATTCCAGTGCCCTGCTATTTGAGCCCATACCAAACATACAGCACCCCTGACCCTACAAAACATCGGACACCGAATCGCCCGTCCAATTTTCATCGTTTTATGTGTCTGTGCAATTTTCCCAAATTTAAGGGGACTAATTTGCAAATTTGTATTTTTTGTGTCAACACCCATTTGTTTAAAACAATGAGGGGGCCCTAATAATATTTAACTAAGTCACCCCCCTCATCCCCACATGAAAATTCATTCATGTTTAATTTGGACCACCCATTTAAATTGGGTGCTTCCTCACCCTTGATTTTCCCCACACCCTCATCCTATTTAATGTACCATCATTCACTCTAACCTAATCCCCAAAATTCCTAGGGAAACATACCTCCCCACTAGCCCCAAGCCCCCAACCGTATGAAATTCCTCTTCTTCCTCTTTTCTCCATTTTTCATTTTCTCCTTCTCTTCTTCTTCTTCCTTTCTTCTTCTCATTTATTTAATTTGTTTTTGAAATGAAGGGGAGGGGGGGGGGAACACTGTTCACTCGGGGCTTCACCCCGAGCTCTGACTCCCCAGCGGCTAGGCCCCCCTGCTCCGACTGTTCTCCGGCCCATCTACACATCCTTCCACCATCATCTCCCCTCGCTGTGCTTCCCTGCTCATCTTCGGCCCATCCGAACTCCTCCCTCACGTCGAGTCGACTGAGCAGCCGACTCCCCAACCTGCCTTCTTCCTCGGCGACCTTCACTGTGCTCCGGCCTATACCCCGGACTCCCCCATTCAACGAGTCGCAGCCACATCAGAGCCTCCACCTCTCCCTGCTGTTCCCCGACCCGACTGCTACGGCCATCCACCGCCACCATCGTCTGACTCCCTCATCTCCGGCGAACTCGAACTCCCCCTCAGGAGCCGACCCCAGTCCGACCTCCCACCATTTCATCATCCACCACCGGCCTCCTCCACGTCGAGCCTGTCACAGCCTCACTCGAGCCCGACCCCCGATCTACACTCCGGCGAAGCATTTCCACCCGACGCCGCCGAGCTCCCTGCTGCACTCCTCCACCTGCCGTCGAGCTGTCCACCCCTCGCTGCTCAACTCCTCCATCATCATCATACTCCACCACCATCACCAGTGTCAACTCCCCCTGTGAGTTTCTCTCCCTCTCCTTCTTCCCTCTTTAGTATATAACATAATACATGTATATATATAATGTATGTATAGTATGTAATTAATGCAATGTAGGGGATAAATTTATTATATATTTATAGTGTATATATGAATTAGTATAATGTATGTATGTATGTAGGTATTTAATGTATACGTATATGTATATACTAATATATGTATATGTATATTACGTATTTAATTAATGTTTAAAATGTATATGTATATATTTAATATGGTTGATATAAATATAAATACGTACTTAGTATATGCATTATTGGTATTGTTTTAATTGATATATATATATATATATATATATATATATATATATATATATATATATATATATATATATATATATATGTTTTGTATATACTATATATACTTTCAACATATATAATTTGTATATGTGTATAAAAAATATATATTTTGTACATGCTTTTATTATATTCCTAATATACATAGTATAAACTTAAATTGGTGTACTAGTCTTGGTATATTTTTAATAATATATATTGTAAATTGTATTTTTGGCATATATATATGGTACATAAATATTGTTCAACTAATATATATATATATTCTACATGAATTAAATAGTACATATATATATATTGTATATGTATTTAATTGGTGCAAGTATGTGTTGTAGGTATTAATGTTAGTTAAATGGGTATATGTGTTATAGATGTTTGTCTAACTAGATGACCCTATTTGACTAGAGCCATGCCTGGCATAGCCCTGAGGCTAGGGTATTTCTATTGTGTGTTAGTGTAGCATCTGATACAAGTGATATTATTATATATTTATAGGACTGTCGGATTCTCCAGACGATACTCTGGGACAGGACATTGGTATTGACAGCTAAGGACCCAAGGCGAGTACATTCTCTAATTAGTTTCTAATTTATGATATCTCCTATGTTCACTGTATCTAGTGTAGATATCCATGCTCTTGACACGTTGGTTACACGGATTGGTATACACGGATCTCGTCATGAGATATTATTCCTTATTCATGGTGTAGCTTGTACAAGACTTGCTTCCTTGTTATCTTGTGCATGTACAGACACTGAGACCCGGGGAGACTTGCTACCTCCCTAGGAAATCCCGTGCCATAGCGTACCATGATTGGATCTACTATACCAGTCGGGGGTGGGGAGTATTTTAGTATAGATATGTGATCATACCCAACTTTACATGCATCATAGCTCACCCCACATCTCACGTCGGGTGCGGCCTGACTATTTATATGCTTCATAGCTGTTACGTGTGATTAGCCTGACCTCTACATGCATCATAGCTAACCAACGGTTAGCCTGACCTTACATGAATCATAGCTAATTACATGAATCATAGCTAATCACATGTAACCAGCCTGATCAAGTTCCCAAGCCGATCACATGTTTAAGCTAGTACTCACACACTTAGTCATAGGTTTCTTGCTCATTGACATATTGTTTCTTTTCCTGCATTTACTTACAGTATTTTCAGTATTTCTTTTATTGTACATTTCTCGTACCTATACATGCATATCGTATATTTCCATCTAGAACTGCTACATAGTTTATATCATTAATATAGAACTGCTATTTAGAGATGTACTTTGCTCCTTCCTGACTGAAAAATATTTTCCAGACTATGCCTAGAGGACTGGTATCAGACACTGGTGGACCACAGGGTGAGTAGCTGAGACTTGGATTATGTTGAGTTAGATTATTTACAGTTTAGACTTGTGTTGTATCTTCATTTCTTTTCTTCAATTTCTTATCGTGCTGTAGTTGTGATTGAGTATGTTGTTCATTTATTTTTGTTATCCGTGTCTCCTTATGGAGTTGGATACTAGTGTAAGATTGATTAGATAACATTTGACCTAGACAGCGTTCTACCGTCGATGCTGCGGCGTAGGCTGGACGTACCCACGCACTCGTGCCCCTAAACCGGGTGCGGGTCGTGACAGTAGGCAAGTACATCTTGCCAACCGAGTGAACCCATGAATTGGGAGCTTCTTGATAAACCTAAGTTTACATTTATTTGCTAGCTTAGTTATCTGCATATCTTTAGTAGCTTAGAACTGTGTTGTAGACTCTTTTGTAACCTTGTTTTGTTGTACTCGTATTTGATCTTGAACGAAAAAGTTGAGAACAACAAAGTCAGAGCACAAAGTGTGCTGGCCGGAGAAGAATGAGCAATTCTATGAAAAGTGTGCATAAGACCCTTGAAAACATGAGCGCATTGTGTGCTATCTCATAAAAATGCTTGCGTTCAGCACAACATTCAAATCCTTGTAAAAATGCTTGCGTTCAGCACAACATTCAAATCCTTACAAAAGTGCGCCAAGATATGTTGAGTACTCTGGACGCACTTTACTCCTCATGCATACGTTTTGTACGAATGCCATCTAATCAAACCCTTGCAAAAGTGCGCCAAGGCTATCAAAAACTTGGGCGCACTTTTGAGAGAAATCTCAGCGGTACACATTTGAGCGTTCAACCTCGTCAATCAAGAGAATGTGCGCCAAGCCTTTGTTGGCCCACTAATTTCTTTCTTTGAGTATTCTTGATACGAGCATTGACTTTGGCATCGTCTCGACTGTCGTGTTCTCGAATTTCTTGTTTCGACTGCTGTGTCATATTTTGAGACTTGTGTTTTATCTTTTAGTAGACCTTCCTATGCTTATTTGTGCGTCAACCTTCCTGCTAGCATACTTGGTGAAAGTGCA
The DNA here is from genome assembly GCA_036927795.1 of Iris macrosiphon. Taxonomy (NCBI): domain Eukaryota; kingdom Viridiplantae; phylum Streptophyta; class Magnoliopsida; order Asparagales; family Iridaceae; genus Iris; species Iris macrosiphon. The sequence goes on from JAYESA010000006.1 coordinate 236,297,099, forward strand.
CCAAGTCATAGCTTGTGTACTTTTATCATTGTGCACAAACCTCCCTGCTGGAAGATTGATGAAAGTGCGTCAAGCCCCTGGCTCACGCACTTCTATCATTGTGCGTCAAAGTTCTAGAAGTGCGCTTTAGTATTATTTGTGCGCCATCTTTTGCTCGGAGCACTTTTTGTATCAAAGTGTGCCAGAACTGTCCGGACTAGTGATTTGTACGCCAATGCTGTTTTTGGCCATTTGTACGTCAATGCTATTTTTGGTCATTTATGCGCCAATGCGATTTTTGGCCATTTGTGCGCCAATGTTGTTTTTGGTTATTTGTAAGCCAATAGTGGTTTTGGCCCATTATGCGCGGATGATTTATTTTCTGCCTGTTATGCTCCAATCATAAATTGTTGATTTATGTGCATGTATGTCATTATTCTTTTGTTAGTAATGCTTAGCACTTAATGTTTCTCTGCTTCTCTTTTATCCAGTTATTTTAGTTAATCCTAGTTATTTCCTGAACATAATATTCTTGATATGGATCTTGATTTTTTGACATGAGTTAAGTGATGGTACACTATGAATGAACTCCTGAATCTTGACATGGAACTGATAATCCTGATACTCCTGATCCCGATACTCCTAATAGTGGCTCGACGTAGCACACTCATCACTTGAGAATTCTTGAATTGTCCTGATCAAGGCTATTAGTAGCACATGTATTGCATGTCCTGTATCCCTATGGTTGATTTTGATTGTGTTCGTCAAGCTACTGTCATGTCTTGCATCAAGTCTAAGACAGAATTTTGAACACCACGGTCGAGAATTCCGAAATAATTGTCGAGGCTAATAAATAGAATAATAATATAGAAAGCATCTTCAGAGATTTTATGTTTACATGCAATCCCAGTATCCCAGCGACACCTGATGGATTTGGAGCTCTCCGTCGTGAGGGGCCCACTTTCAGCATACCGACGAGTGTTGCACCACCAGAAAAGACAAGAAAATAATTATACCTGATAAACCTATATTATGTACCCGTTCGTTTGGATAACCCGAATAGTCTGCAGGACATGTGGCAGTAAAGAATCTCAAACTGCATGTGTAAGTAACTAGGACTGTGATAACCCTAATTAGCTAATGATATCAAGCCGTAGGGCATGATTGGCCGTGATTGCTTGATTTCTAGTCTAGTCATGTCCTGATTTAATTAGCAACTGATCCGAAAATTATAATATGAGTACTGATTCCAAACATCCTTGTTTAAATACTCCAGAACTATTCAACTGTTAGTTTACCTGCGGGACTTATTTAACTGTTCCTTGTGCTATGTCTTACTGATTTGTCTGCATGCTGATTTTAGTTCATAAGTTTGGCTCCATTGTGGTACTTGATGTTTGGGGTCTGACCCCACTGGTTTTGTATGGCCAGATTTTGGAGCAGGACCGGAGGATCTTTCGTACTTCCCTCCTCAAGATGGTGAACACGAAGAGCACCTAAGGATATGAGTGAGTTTCTCTTTCATCACCCACTTGATCTTGTATAATTATACTTTTGAGGCGTTTAGCCACCGAGCACGTGTTTAGCTCGTATTTTGGGATTCTTGATACTGCAGCCTGAGGGCCTACATGTAAAGCATATTCTAGACTATAGCTAGAGCTGATCATATAATACTGTAATCTGCTAGTTCTTCATTTTGGTAACTAGCTTCATGATCATCGGTATATGTATAGTTTGGGACGCCTTACTATTATATGTTTGATGATCATATATCTTGTAACTTGTTGCTTGCTTGAGATTGAGACACCTAAAAATTCTTGACCCAGAAATGACTGTTGGATTGTAGAGTAAACCCTCACATGTCTAGACAGTCGTGACCGTATCTCGAGATATAGAGTACTCTGGTAAACGTAGTTGGCTTTGTCAGCCCCCGTTCTCCAGTATTCTGGTTCTGGAATGTAATAACCCGGATGCTTCAAGATACACTAGGAGATGCCAAAATAGGTGATGTGTTAGTGTAGCGGTACTGTCCTCACCATGTCGTGTTGTATCTATGTCTCATGCAACATGGGTACTTGTATTTTTTTGGGATATTTAGGCTTTGGGTCTCAGATAAGTTTCGAAATTTGTGTTTGTGTTTCAATAATATACATAATTAGTATTTTGGTCTCAAAAGTGTCACAAAAAATAACTAGTGACACTTTTGAGACATTAGTGATACTTTTGAGACCCAAACACTAATTATGTATATTATGGAGACCCAAACACAAATTTTGGAACTTATCTGAGACCTAAAGTCTAAATATCCCTATTTTTCTAAACTTACATGATGAAGGTTGGATCATGCCTAAATTCCAGCGCAAGTTGATGGTGTTACCACCCTCGTCGCTGGTGAATCCAACATGCATTGGCTGATGAACATCTCCCATGAAGTAGGACAGAAACAACAATGATTCAGTCAGATTATCTGCGTACAACAAGAACAAGAGCACAATCTAAGTAAAACAATAAGATCATCGACATGTATGCATAATAAGGGAAAAGGCGAGCAAAAACAAATCTATGACCATTTTTTACTTGGAGCACAAATAAAATTAGATTGGAGCAAAGTCATAATCCTACATAGTAAAGTATGTTAATCCTACGTAGGATTGAATTTTCATATATTGACACATGGCATGTTATATAAAGGACATAAGATCCTTTTTTTAAATAAATCAATTGTGCTCAATAAAAGATAATGAATAAGTTTAACACAAGGGTTTGAAAAAGAGGAATTTTTTTTTGCACAGACTCGCATCTGCGATCGGAGCTCCCTTCTCTGAGTGCATCAGCTGCATCGTATAGTTACCGATCGCTCCGGCAACACACGTCATCCAGCCTTTAGGGTCATGGTGGTCCACTTCAGTACATACATCACAAACATACACGTTCAATACGAGTCAGGTGACACAAAGAATATCGTTGGTTGTTGTCACAGAATACGAAGAATGAACCTCGAGAAGTGAGACGGCTGCTAAGTATATCGTTAGTTGTGACTAATTACTTACTTGCATATTGGAAGGAGCATGCATTATCAGGCACTACAAGTACAGCAGGACGCGCCAAAATAGGTATCGTATCTGTGTCATAACCTTGTCGTGTCGTATTCGTGTCCGTGCAATATATTCCAACAAAATTATACTCTTACCTGCGCGATTCGGCAGGTCATGATGTGACCCTCTTTACTCCATGACCAAGCTCCCGATGCCGAGGCCAGAACCAAACCCAGTAGTAAAGAGAAGCCATGGCTATGGAAATTCAAGCCCATGGCTCTCTTTCCTTCTTCCTCCCTCTCCCTTTTTTTGTCAATAGCAAAAAAAAACTGCAACACCAACTAAAGCCTAATTATATATACTGATCATAGGTGTTCTTTGAGTGCAAATCTCTTTAGTCTCCAAGCATAAGAATTGGTATATGCTTCTTAATTTACTGCTCATTAGAGAAACAAGCTAGCTAGTCTTTCATCCAAAGAAGCAACTTCTTCTACTGAACTATGGAATTAATGGCTAGGTTGCTTTTGCTTTCTTCCTGCCTTTGATTTCTACATGAGAGCCCAAATTATGGTAATGTACAAGTGTGAAGCTAGCGAGGAAACTAATTTTGGGTGTCCGTTGACCCTTAATGTGAGCCGGCGGTCCGGAGGAGTCATCGGTGACCCCGACCTTTGGTAGGATACGTTGAGTACGGAGGGTTGTTCCTAGCAGAGGGGGTTTGTCAAAATCCGAAGTCTAGTCCCGCTTACCCCAGGACCAGCTCTGACGGCGACGGCAGACAATTGAGGAACAGTTGAGCGCCGTAAGAATATACATTGTTGCATAAGTACCGACATGTACGAATGGTGTAACAACGGTCCCGCTGCCAACGTAGGCACCAATGGAAAATTTAGCACGGGTCATTCCAACTGCTCAACTACTATATATATCTATATGACAACTTTGATAGATGGACTCATATTTCACTTGGGAAGAATGCTAAGTTTGGTGTGATTGAACAGACTTGGGGATCATATGCATGCAGGACATCCCAACATGCAAGTTGTTACTGTGGCTTGCTCTACTAGGGAAGTTTTCGCCCTTGCCTCCAATTTTTCAAAGCTTCATTGTATAAATTTTATATCAATGATTTTTTTTTTCCAATGTACTAATATTTTATCATAATAAGAATTTTGACTTGGATTTAATTGCTTTACTTGTCAGAGAAATATAAGTTATAGGAGATACCAATGCAACAGAAGCTGGAATAGCTCAATTGGCTAGAGCATTTAAACTTTGTTTAATAGATGGGGGTTCGATTCCTCCTTCCAGCGCTTTTTTATTCTTTTGCAAACATTTTATTTTTATGTCTTACTCAAATCTTTATAAAATCCTAATATAACAATAGAAAAACATACAATTTATTTTGATGATTTATATTATAAGAATAAAATACATATGTACACGCAAAAAGTTCACACAACAATTTTTTTTTTCCAAGCGCATAGGAAAGGAAGTGAGGTGATTAATATCTCGTATATTAGTATTAAAGGAAAATTATGTTACATACTTTATAGTAATGAGTATATATATGTACGTGTGATTGCACGTACATATTTTATATATTATTATTAAAAAATTAAAAATAATTATTTTATATTATTCTAAATTTATTATATATATTATAATTATTATTATACTATAAATCCAATCCGTATTGGAATCTTTAAGCTTCATTGCCATCTTTTTCAATTTCTTCATTTTGGAAAGGCTTGAACAATGTGGATTATGTACTTTCTCAAGCTATATGTTTGAAATATGCTAATGACAACAACCATCAAATTATATTTGGGTCGGAGATGAGAATTTTTGCTACTTTGTTTTCTAATCTATAAAATATCCATCAACAAATATTCACTTGTTTTTTTTCCAAGATTTTGTGGGGAGGGATAATGTTAGCACCCAACATTCAATATAGTTAGTTATCACAGATGAAATTTTTAGGAGTTTCAAGATTTGGCAAACATTCTTAAACCATCAGTATTTTTATAGAAGATGGACATGGATATCTCTACATGTATTTATATTTGGAAGTCTATGTACAAAAATCTTAATGACTTAATTACTTTTAGTCCTCTCGTTATTTTATTTGGAAATCTCGAATTTTATTGAAAGTCAAGTTGTTACTTTGGGTTGGCTTGGCTTGGCTTGATCTAAAAAACAAACTTCTCACTTGTGACAATTTAATAAAATAAAATAATAATGAAAAAGGGGCAAAAGGGCATTTCGCTAGGCAAAAAATGTAATTTGTGTGGTTGCTGTGAAGAATGTATATCACATATTAATGGATTTTCCATCGATGGATCGAACTGTCAAATTGAAAAAATTGGGTGCTATCATAGTATCAACTAAGTTCACGGGCTGGAGATAAGCGGACTCGAACTGCTAATCACATTTTAATGCATTGGGAATATGGGTTCAAGCTGCTTTTTCTTTCGAATTATGGTATATATATATATATATATATATATATATATATATATATATATATATATATATATATATATATATATATATCAAGAGAACGATATAGATCTATAAACACTATGTGCGTGTGTGTCAAGAGAACGATATAGGCCTATAAACACTAGACTATAAAAGCAGAATCATAATGAGAAGTAGTTCATAACTGTAATAGATGAAAGATAAAATGATACCTGCAAAGATGTCCAACACATCACTAGATCAAGTCTCATCAAAACTGCTCAAATATATATATATCGTTCTCTTGACACACACACACACACACACACACACACACACACACATATATATATATATATATATATATATATATATATATATATATATATATATGTGTGTGTGTGTGTGTGTGTGTGTGTGTGTGTGTGTGAAGAGAACGATATAGATCTATAAACACTATGTGTGTGTGTGTGTGTGTCAAGAGAACGATATAGATCTATAAACACTATGTGTGTGTGTGTGTGTGTGTCAAGAGAACGATATAGGCCTATAAACACTAGGCTATAAAAGCAGAATCACAATGAGAAGTAGTTCATAACTGTAATAGATGAAAGATAAAATGATACCTGCAAAGATGTCCAACACATCACTAGATTAAGCATCATCAAAACTGCTCAAATAATCTGGAAGGGAATCAGGTCCTCAGAGGTACGTAACAAGATACAAAAAGTACATGCCATAATATAAATACTGAGTAAAGTAAATCAGGATGAACTATCCTCCTAAGTGAATGCAATTTGAGGACAACTTAGTGCGTATGGGTAAGTATAGGCTAGACATATGCTGACGTAATTCACCAATCATCATGATTGGCTAGTATATGCCACATATGCCTCCCATCTTGGGACAATCTGCATATATAATAACGTCCAACGCTCTGAAGAGCATGGTGTGTGTGTGTATATATATATATATATATATATATATATATATATATATATATATATATATATATATATATATATGGATCCGGATCAAGAGTCTCGCTTATAAAGTTTCCAAAAAGTTCCGTTACTATGGTCCGTTTGATGGTGCTTTAAGTCATCTAATTTTAACCGTTGATTAAAACAACGGTCAAGATTATATGACTTAAAGCCGATCGCGTCCCTTCACGTATTTTATACTATTTCGAAAGAGCAAAAAATAAATTTTATTTTATATTTTTACTACTTGAGAAAAGCAAAATCTATTAAAAAAAATTAATCTTGGAAAGTTCAAACAACAATCTCCTTCATTTTTTTTTTACAAATAATTTGCTAACTATCCATGTTAAATTTAATAAACAATATTAAGTGGTGAACATAAATAAGAATATTTTAGTAATAAAAATTTTTACAATGAACCTTCACTTTTTCTTATTATATACTTAGCATAGATACGAGAGCTTCTTCTAATTTGTTTGCTATGTCATTTGTGATTGTGCCTTTCATGATCTTGATCTTGTGCTTGTGTGTATGGGAAGAGAGAATTATCGAAGAATTTGATTAAAATATTTCTATTAATGAGTATACTTTTATTAAAAAGTTTGTACTATATTTTCTGGATCGATGCTCTACTAGTGGTTCTACGGGTTAAATCTTTCGTTTTCGTCCTTGCCTCCAATTTTTCAAAGCTTTTATTGTATAATATTATATCACTGATTTTGTGTTCTATGTACTAATATTTTATCATAATAATAAATTTGACTTGGATCCCTCCATGGGTTTAATTGCTTTACTTATTAGGAATATATAAAGAGCAAACGAACACCAAAAGCTGGAATAGCTCAATTGCATAGAGTATTTCAACTTTGTTTAATAGATGGGGGGTTCGATTCCTCCTTCCTCCCTTTTCTTTTTCTTTTTCTTTTTCTTGCTCTTGCAAACATTTTATTTTTATTTTTATAAAATCTATAACAATAGAAAAACATACAATTTATTTTGATGATTTACTAATACGGAAATTTTCATCCAGGACATCGAAATTTTACTAAATTCCAAGAAAAGCATTACAAAGAAAGTATCAAAACGCCTATCCAAAGAATATTTTATATTAAAAAATTTTAAAAAAATATAAAACGTGATTCGGATCGACGTTTTTAAACTTTACATTTAACTCCGTTACCCACTCTCTCATTCTTCGTCAATTTTTTATATTTTAATATATATTTTTTACTCTCCTCTTTCTCTCACTTCACTCTCTTTCCTCTCTCTCTCTCTCTCTCCTTTCGTTCCTCTCTCTCTCTCTTTCAATGGGTTTAGTTTTATTTTGGTTTAGTTATTTTTACAAAAAAAAATTATAGTAATAAATTTTTTAATGATGGGGGTCGATTTCTCCTTCCAGCGTTTTATTCTTTTTGCAAACATTTTATTTTGATGTCGTACTGATCTTTATAAAATCCTAATAATAATAGAAAAACATATACATTTTATTTTGATGATTTACTAATATAAGAATAAAAACATATACATATATTCACGTAAAAAAGTTCACACAACAAATTTTTTTTTTTTTCCCAAGCGCATAGGACAATTTCCTTTCCCAAGCGGCAAAGGAAGTAAGGTGATTAATCTCTTTGTATATTGATATGAAAGAAAAAGTACCTTACATACTTTATATAGGAAAGGGAAGTAAGGTGATTAATCTCTTTGTATATTGATATGAAAGAAAAAGTACCTTACATACTTTATATATATATATATATATATATATATATATACTAAAAATAATTATTTTATATTAGTCAAAAGTTATTATTATTATTATTATTAGATTTTATCTTCTGTTAGATTAGGTATATTAATATTATCCTATTAGATTAAAAGTTCAAAATACCTACCTAAAATTGTAGTTAAAAATTCATTAACGACACTTTCAAAAACTTTTAATGACACTTTGAAAATATTTAACGACATTTTCAGAAAATATTCTCAACATTTAATCTAAGAGAAGGTAATATCAATATACCTAATCTAACATAAGGTAAAATCAAATAGTCCTTATATATATATATATATATATATATATATATATATATATATATATATATATATATATATATATATTTCTACATGAACCAATGCACACCAATAGGAATGTAGTGTACTAGTGCATGGGTGGATTCCTACATCCCATGTGCACAAGTACACTCTATTCCTATTGGTCCACATGTAAATAACTAATGTATATGACTCATATTCCTTTTACCTATATATATATATATATATATATATATATATATATATATATATATATATATATAATTTTATTTTTAAATAAAAACTACTATGTTAGATGTCACATAATATGAGATAACATGGCAAAAATTATTATTATTTTTAATAACAAATAGCCTTTTTTGTATTTGAACCTTCCAAGAACTCGTGTGAGCGAAAGTCTAGTAGCAGCACATAATCCCTTTTATTAATTATATATGCATGAACAAAATAATAAATTATATATATATATATATATATATATATATATATATATATATATATAATTTTAATTTTAATTTTAAATAAAAATTATTACGTCAGATGTCACATAATATGAGATAATATCACCAAAATTATTATCATTTCTAATAACAAATAGCCTTTTTTGTATTTGAACCTTCCAAGAACTCGTGGGAGGGAAAGTGTAGTAGCAGCACATAATCCCTTTTATTAATTATACATAAATGAACAAAATAATAAATCATAAAATTTAGTGTAACAAAATTAAATTATATTAAATTTATGCAAATGAAACAAGTTTATTTAAATTAAAAATAAAAACAAGTCCGCCAACTAAGTTGACGGAGAACAGACCGCAGCCGACACGTGACCAGCAAAAAGCAAACGTGGACTCCAATCTGGACCCACTGTCCAAAATCCGCCAACGTAGTTGGTCGATTTTCAGCCAACTAAGTTGGCGGATTTTGGGCAGTGGGACCCGCGGGTAGGGTTGGGGTGGTTTGGTGTGGTGTGGTTTGATTTGGTTTGATTTGATTTTCTTTGTTTAAAGAGTTTTTTTTAATTAGTTATGTTTTGGTTTTTTCATTTATTTATTTTTATTTAGTTTTGTTTTGGATTTTGATTTTGATTTTTTTGATTTAATTTTTTTGATTTAGTTTAGTTTTGGAATTTGGTTTAAGAAAATTTACTTTAACGAAATAAAATTTAATTAAATTAATTGTAAAGAAAATTTAGAATTTAAAAAAAAAGAAACAGTTTGATTTTTTAGAAAATTGTAATTTTTTTCTTTTTACAATGTTTGATAAGAAAAAAAAAACTAAATAAGGAAAAAAAACTAGTATTTTTTTTTCCTCTAGACGGTGTTTCGTCAACATTATCAGAATCGAACCAAACTTAGGTCACAGGACCAGTGTAACGCTGAAAATCCGATGGCGCAAGTTTCGCTGCGAAACGACAAGCACACACGAAGTTATGACAAGTGTCGGAACATGTCGATACGGTATTTTTTGATGGATATGCGTTGATTTGGATGTGCGTTGATTTCGGTGTGCACGCACATCAAAATTAAGTTCCGCGAAATTTTACACGTCCGCGTTGACGATACGCGCCTTTCGGTGTAGTCATCACGCGACGAAGTCGCCTCATTTGGCGGGATGCACCCCGTATCCAAAATGTTTTAAATTTTGAAAACATATTTTTCTTGATTTTGTAAGTTGATTTTACAAAAAAATGGGGCAAATAAAAATAAACTAAAAGATGAGTTTTAAACTTGGTTATGTTTTCTAAAAGTCTATTCAAGTGGATTTGTAAAACATTAATCGAGTTGGTAGAAAACTGGACGTGAACAAGGGTAGTTGGACTGAAATATAACAGTTTTGAAAAATGGGTTTGTCATGCCCCAGTTCCAAAATACCGAGGGACTAGACACGTGACAATGGCCAGCAGCACACACTGATGGGCAAACCCAATTTAATGGACCCATCATGGTGTACTTAAGCTGTAATACAACAATAAGGGTCTATGCTACTAATCTCATTCACAGAAATGAATACAATCAATATGAAATATAAATCAACATCAAGTCTCAATAAAACATATCTCGGGGAACAACCCGATAATAAGTTTGATACATCAATTCAATAAACAGGAAACAACAGAAATAACTGAGTATAGAATAAGCAGAAACTCAGGAGAAATCATCGGCGATCACCTCGTCCTCTGGTACTGCTACTGCTCAAATGTCTGCTCCTGTCCCGTACACCTCGGGGTAGATCTCCTCTACTAAACCTGGGGACATAATCTGGATTTCAGGTCCTCAGGAGACATAATAAGGTACAAGAATAACTCAAGCCAAATAAATGCAGTATATGAAATGAATCAAGAGGGCAAACTATATAACCAGCTATGTGATATGCAAAATGAGAGCATCACTAGAACTCAGGCTGAGACTACTACAAGCTCTGTATCGGGGAGCCGATAGCAGTGATATCATGTAGAAATCTAGCTCGGCGTGGCTACGACACCGTAATAATATAATCAACATGTAGCCTGTGTGTCTCTCCCCACCCAATGTAATCACACGTCTCATGTCCACGACGTCTCATGTCCATGTCATTCAAGATCGTAACCTCTAACTGATGCAGCGAGTCATAATGATAGCTAAGCATATGCAATATCTATGTCACGAATCATGTAACCTATACAGAATCACCATGAATATCTCAGAAAGATTTTGTCTCATGAACAGTATCAAGTGTCCTATGGTATGACGTACTTGATGATGCAAGCACGAAAAATGTATAGGGTCTCGATATCCATCTCTAGGTGACGTTACACAACTCCGCGTACGGCGTTGATACTTCGGACGTTAAGTAATGTCACACGGTCCTAGGTTGAACATATATATCACAGAAATAGACCAAGAGAATAATATGAAACAAATTACTGCAAGTATGGCAAAGGTACACTTGCCTGGGATTTGATTTCCAACTATTGCTCCAGTATCTACGGGATCTGCAGGTACTCCTCCGGTTGCTGAAATAATTATTAGTATCATGTTCAGAAGATATCAAATAGCTAGAATTGCCTGTCCATAAGTCCAATTTGGACACAGGAACAAAAGTGACAGTTTTTGGTCAAAGCGGGGTCCACATGTGGCCCACTTCGCACCAAAAAATATGTCAGAGATAATGTTCTCCAAATTTGTAAAACTTAGTGTCAACAAGTCCAGAACGACGATACGAACCCAACAGAATGTCCAGAACTGGATTTCGATGAGCCGATCACAAAATTGCCTGTCAAGTGGAGCCGTTGGGCCCACGATACGGAATTTTGTCAACGTTCTCAGAATCGAACCAAACTTGGGTCACAGGACCAGCATATCGCTATGAGTCCGATGACGAAACGACGAGCGTACACGAAGTTACAACGAGTTTCAGAACAGGGCCGATACGGGATATTATCGGCGGATACGCATTGATTTCGGTATGCACGCACATCCAAATCAACTTTCACGAAATCCGACACGTCCGTATTGACGGCGCGTACCTTTCGGTGAAGTTCGCACAAGACCAAGTTGCTTCGTTTAGCGGGCGCATCCAGTTCCGAAAAAATCAAGGTTTTGAATAACCAGACTTTTTGGTCAATTTTACCCTCAAAAAATTATAAATTACAGCACCATAAATTAAACTAAAATAGGGTTTTAAAACTTGGCTATACGGTCTAAATTATTGTTCAAGTAAATTTTGAAAACATTAACCAGGTTGGTCGTAAAACAGCCGTGAACTGGAGAGTTCGGGACAAATTCTGAATTTTCAGAAATTGGAAAGTTTTTTTCCTGTTTTTGCGTCGCAGTTTGCGACCGACACAGGACGCGATACCCCAAATGAATTGTACGGGGTTCGAGAGGGTTACACAGGAAACGCGTCACAGCAGACGGTTCGGAAAACAAGGCGGCGAGGAGAGAGAAAAACTCACCGGAATGATGGTTCGGTAACGACTGAAATTGCATATGCACGATGCGGCGCGACACGACACGGCGGCACTATTGCAGCTGCTGGTCGGCGGTGGTGTCGTCTTTGTTGCCGGCGAGGTCGGGGTCGGCCGGAGGGGAGCTCGGCGGCGGTGTGATCTTTGTTGCCGACGAGGTCGGGGTCGGCCGGAGGGGAGCTCGGCGGCCTGCGGGGTGGCGCCGGAGGATGGCGGCGACGGCTCGGCGGGGTTGAGATCGTGGGTCTAGGGTTTTATAGGAGGAGGCCGGCGGCGGGTCGTCGGAGGAAGAAGGTGGCGGAGGCGTCGTAGTGTGACAGAGGCTGTGGTGGCAGCGGTCGGGGTCGAGGGTCACGTCGGATGTCTGAGTGGGTGCCGGTGGGTGAAGGGGTTTTATAGGATAGGGTTGGCCGACGGTTAGGGGAGGCGATGCGGCGGGGAGGTTGAACGACGGGGAGAGGAGAAGTTGGCGGCGGCGGGGAGGCGGTGAGACGCGGCTGGGGCGGAGGAGAAACGGCGGGGGGTGGGGGGGAGTCGGAGGGACTCGGGTATCGACGGTTACTGTAGCAGCAAATCAGATCGGGTTGTGGGTCGGATCGGGTCGGGTTCAGATCCGACCCGATCCAATAGGATTGGGTGGGTTCAGGTTGGTTCGGTTCAGCATGGGTTTGGTTCGGTTTATTTGGTTGGTTTAATCCGGTTCAGTTTGGTTTTATTTAAAACTATATTTTTGGGTATTTAAAAATAGTTCTGGGGTACAATAAATTCCAGAAAAATTACACATTGTCTAATTATTTATTTTACACTTAAAAATATTATTTTCATAATATTATAATATTTAATAAAATCACAAAAATTTATTTAATACCGAAAAATGTTTATTTTAATTAGTTAAAAATTTCAGAAAAATCCAGAAAATTTGTTTTTAAATTCTGAAAAAATCTGGGGGTTTATAGGATTTTCGTCCAACTTTCGATTCGATTCTCTCTTAAAATAATCCGTTTAAAATTAAAATACTTGAAGGGGATTAAAGAGGGTCGGGTTGTGAACGTACCAGCGAAGAAAGATTAGAATTTGGTCGAGTGACGGAGGAGAAACGTCACCGCAAAGTCGGAGTCGGAGGATGTCACGCGCGCAAAATCAAACCAAACTAAAATCCAAATTTCAAACCCAAATAAAAATTAAACCAAAATAAAAAAAAATCAAAATCCAAAACAAAACTAAATAAAAAAATCAAATCCAAAATAAAACTAAATAGAAAAAAAATCAAAACATAACTAATTAAAAAAAAGCTCATTAAACAAACCAAACCAAATCAAACCATCCCAACCCAACCCGCGGGTCCCACTGTCCAAAATCTGTCAACTTAGTTGGCTGATTTTGTGCAAGCACAAAATCGACCAACTCAGTTGGCTGATTTTAGACAGTGGGTCCAGATTGGAGCCCACGTTGATCTTTTGATGTTCACGTGTCGGCGGCGGTCTATTATCGTCTGTTCTTTGTCAACTTAGTTGGCGGACTGTATTTTTATTTTTAATTTATGTAAACTTATTTGATTTACATTAATTTAATATAATTTAATTTTGTTACAGTAATTTTTCTCAATAAATTGAAACATATTCCCTTTTATACATGCATGAACAATTTTTCTTATTGGGTTTACTAAAAGAAAACATAACACTCATCCAAATAATTTTTTGTTTAACTCTCGACATAATGTTCGGACCCGACGTAACACTCATCCAAATAATTAATACTATACATCACCTCAATCTTTTAATTCATTGGATTTGGAGTGTACTTTGAACACAACTCACATAAAAAAGAGAGTAACATTTCAAACGAAAGCCCCAATGCCAAGTTAAAGATTCCACCTTTCCCCCACCATGGAACCGCCGCCCGCCCCCCGCCCCCGCCGCCCCCGGCGCTCCTCCGCCGCCCTCCACCCGCCGACCTACGCCGAATCCGAGAGCGACGCCGACGCCTCCCTCGGCCTCCGCCGCTGGCGGAGGAAAACCCTAGAGTCCCTCGAGAAGGAGACCCACACGGAGGCCCTCATCGCCCTCTCCCTCGGCTTCCCGGTCGACTCCCTCCGCCGCCGCCCCCACGAAACCCTAATCCCCGGCTTCTCCCTCAACGACTACCTCGTCATCCGCAACCACATCCTCTCCCTCTGGCGCCGCCACTCCGTCCGCTGCCCCCTCCCTCTCGAGTCCCTCAAGGAGACCATCTCCGCCGACTACGACCCCCTGGTCTCCGCCGCCTACCACTTCCTCTCCACCCACGGCTTCATCAACTTCGGCATCACCAGACCCCTCCGCCCCGCCGAAGCCGACGGGAGCAGGGGTGGCTCGGTCATCATTGTCGGCGCCGGCCTCTCGGGCCTCGCCGCGGCGCGACAGCTGCTCCAGTTCGGCCATAAAGTCGTCATCTTGGAAGGAAAAACCCGCCCCGGCGGGAGGGTCTACACTACCAAGCTCGGAAAAGATGGGCGCTTCGCCGCTGTGGAACTCGGAGGCAGCGTCATCACCGGCACCCACGCGAACCCGCTCGCGGTCCTGGCGCGACAGATCGGCGCGCCGCTGCACAAGATACGCGACAGGTGCCCGCTCTTCTACCCGGACGGCGCGGAGGTCGACGAAAGGTTGGATCTTGAGGTGGATGCCATGTTCAATAAGCTGCTCGATAGGGCTAGCGAGCTTAGGGAGGCGATGGGGGAGTTTGCGGATGGGGTTTCGCTCGGGGACGCGGTCGACAAGATGAGGAAGCTGTACGGGGTCGCGAGGAGTAAGGAAGAGAAGGAGGTGCTCGACTGGCATTTCGCCAACTTGGAGTACGCGAATGCGGGGTGCTTGTCGGACCTCTCGCTCGCCCACTGGGACCAGGACGACCCCTACGAGATGGATGGCGACCACTGCTTTCTCGCCGGGGGGAATTGGAGGCTGATTAGTGGCCTGTGCGAGGACGTGCCAATCCTGTACGGTAAGAAGGTGGTGAGGATCGAGTACGGGGACGATTCCGGGGTGGAGGTCGCTGTCGAAGGGGGGCAGGTGTTTCAGGCTGACATGGTGTTGTGTACTGTGTCGCTCGGCGTATTGAAGAGTGGGAGTATTAGGTTCGAGCCCGAGTTGCCGGCTAGGAAGAAGGAGGCGATCGAGAGATTAGGTTTCGGGTTGCTGAACAAGATCGCGATGCTCTTCCCGTTTGTGTTTTGGGGGGAGGACCTCGATACGTTCGGGTGCCTTAACAGGGATAGCCGCAAGCGCGGCGAGTTCTTTCTGTTTTATAGCTATCATACGGTTTCCGCAGGTGCTGTTCTTATTGCATTGGTAGCGGGAGAAGCTGCCCTAGAGTTTGAGCGCACGGATCCGGTTGTTTTGCTCCATCGTGTTCTTGGAATTATTAGAGGTACTGGTCGAGGAATGTTTGTAAGTCTTGCTTTATACTTCATTCATATCTACTGTGAACATGTTTTTCAACCAATCAATAAACATTTGGACAAATTACCATATTGTTTTGTAAAATATGGCTGGAAATATAAAACTCCTAGTGACGTTTATATTCTTTTTACCCCATTTCCTCAATTGAACCATTAAATTCGGAAAGAAGAACAAGATTGTCGAAAGCATCAGGCTTGCTACTTTAGGCAGCCTTCTAGGTGTCTCAAACGGGCGCGCGTAGTCCACAAGTAGTTCAACAAACAGGTACCATGGAGGCTGCGGCGAGGTCCCATCAGGCTTGCTACTTTAGGCAGCCTTCTAGGTGTCTCAAACGGGCGTGCGTAGTCTACAAGTAGTTCAACAAACAGGTACCATGGAGGCTGCGGCGAGGTCCCACCTAGGCACGCCTCAACCTACCTTGACATTGTAAGCTTTTATTAGGCATGTATGCCTGAATAAGCTCGAGGGGAACGGGTAGATAGAAGAAAATGTGAAAATTAAAATTTGGAACTTAGTGGAAGTCTTGAAGAGGGAGTCTCGTATTTTGTTCATTATATTCTCTATTTGGAAACCTTATTTGTTTTGTGTCATTTGTCGTCTTTGTTTTAAATTTGGTTGGTCATTTTCTTATCTGGCAACTAGTATCTTTTGTTATAAGCTATGGATAAACTTTTTTAATGCTCTTGTTAGATGCATCTTTATATTTGATTTTAGGCTTAATTTCAACTTGATAACCTCAACTATTCAAGTTTTTCAACTTGATACACTAAACTTTAATATCATACCAATCACTACCCTCAACTATTGATTATTTTCAAATTGATACCCTTCGTCAGCCAGGGGTCAATTTTTTTTTGTTTCAACAAACATAAATAATATTTCTTTTTACCAAATTATCCCTTCCTGCAGTTGCAGTTGCAGTTGCCGTTGCCGCTATCGCCGTTGTTGTCGTTGCTGCTGATATTGCCACCGTGATTGCTACTGGGGAGGGGGGGGGAGATAATGGGGAATAACTTTGTCATTTAGAATTTTTCATTAATAATATTAGGATATTAAGTTATACAATTATACTTGATGTATTAAGTTGTCTAATATTAAAGTTTAGGGTAACAAGTTGAAAATTTTGAATAGTTGAGGGTATCAAGTTGAAATTTAGCCTTGATTTTATTAGAAGCATTTTGTATTAAATTATTTTCCATCTTTGTTTTCAATTTTAATATTGTGTCCATGTTTTGTTATCTTTTATGGTTAATATATGACTTGCTTATACTCTTAATTTATTACCTTTTGACATTCTAGGAGTTTTTATAGAGTGAAAGCTATATTTCTATATTGCTATATGTTAGTCTTGAGGTCCCTCCTTGCCATCTTAGGCCCCCACTTAGCAAGCTTGAAGATGAACATATTGTTTCTCGTAATGAATAACTAGAAACCAAAATTAAAGGACAAAACCGCCATCTTCTCTATGTGTTCTATGAATTTCTTTTTCTCCGATACGGTTAAGGCTATGAAAGTATCTTTGATGCTACTCAAGGTTGTAGATAACGGATGTCGTGTTCATCTCGGATGTAGTATATAGGAGACATTAAAATGATGGATATCCATTTTATACACAAACTAAATGTCCTAAAACTAACAACTAAGTACAAATATAAAAACTACTAACACTGAAATGTCATATCAAGTAATTTAATTGTCTAATTAAGAAAAAAATACTAATATAAAAAACATAGTATAGGAGCGCAAGTAATTTAACACTTAAAAGTAATTTAATAGTCTACTTTAAGAGTCTAACTAATTTAACACTTAAAAACCTTTATCTCAACAAATCTAAAAAAAACTCGACTAACTAAAATGTTGACCGACATTTGAAAACTCGTGACGATCAATATACCGTCTTTGTCTTGATATGTTAGTTGACTATAGTAAAACGACGTAAACAATATGAAACATCATTTCGTTTTACATACAAACTAGGCTACAACTATGATGCTACATGATTGCTTGAGATAAGAAGCTCACAAGAGGAATAACGCAAATCACATGTTCATGCTACTAGATTGCTCGAGGTTAGAAGCTCCCAAGAGGAATCACATGTCGTAGGTCGAGTTTGGAGGATGAGCTATGATTGCCTCTTTCTACGACGTAACATTGGCTTTCTTATTTTTAAATTGAACTTAATTCTCCAAACCTAAGAAAAATCCTAGTGTTTGCAGTATTGATCATTACCTATAGATATTGGCCGTATTATCGATTTTGGCTTATGCTGAACTGATGCTAACCCATATTTTAAAGTATCGGCCGATACCGATCCGATACGGCCGATACCGATACAGTTTGGCATGTCCCGATCCGATACTGACCGATACCCGATACTGATCGATACCGACATTAGAGGTCTCTTTTTTAGTCAATTCGGCAAAAAAATTTGAATTAAAAAGACCAATTAGAAAGGGTGTAAAAGCATAGTAAGGTTGTAAAAACATATAAAAGAGGAAAACTTATCTATCACATATAAATCAATCGACAAGGATGACTACTATTTCATTCAATATAAAAAATACTAAGAAACAATACTGGAAATACTTTAAATTATGCATAAATGTATAAAATATATTCTCTAAAATGTTAATAATTTAATAATAGTTGTTTGCTTTCCGATACCAAAAAATCCGATACTCCAATCCGAAACAGCCGATACTACCGATATCGCCGATCCCGATACTCATAGGAATGGTCCGATACCGATTCTGATACCGATACTTTGAACCTTGACCTCTACTACTAATACCAACACTAGGACTCTATTTTCCAATCAGCTTAGTAAATAAAAGATTAAAAACAAGAAGAAACAACCTCGAGAAAAAAACAATGTTTACAATGATTTGGTAGTGCCGAAGATCGAGGTTCTAGATGTTGGGTATCAGTTCATGTCGGTTTGGGTTTTGAAATGTCGGATATCGAATGTCGGAGACATGTCAAAGACAGTTTGAAATGTCGGATATCAATAAATGTATAGTATATTACATACTTTATATACTAAATGTTCTATCTAATTCTAATTTCTAAATATGCTAAAAATGCTCTAAATGTACTAAAACTACCACAACACGATAACAATTTAAGTCCAAATGAAAAAGCTACTAATGTTAAAATCTTGTATTAAGTAATTTAAGAGTCTGATTAATATAATTACATATGTAAAAAACTAACATATGTTTATTCCTTCTTACTGTTAAACTAGTTACTCATTAGACAAGAAATTCGAGATTCCTTGACATGTCACTCTACAACTCTAGGTTGGGAGTTAAATGCTTTAGGACCCATTAAAAATAATATCCAATTTTTAAATATATAGGCCGATATTAAGTTATTGTGTTAGCCGATATATCGGTCTCAACCCAAATTGATATTCTCTAAAAGATATAATTGATATATGGTGTCGATATGCGTTGTTTTCCTTGTGAAAATGACATGTCGTCGGACATGTCGGACATGTTGTTGTCATCTATAACATTGCCGAAGATTGGCATGCTACAATATTATGATAAACATATTTATAAATTCACGACATTCATCCACCTTAATATTTTGCCGTTAATAATTATCTAATGTAGGTGAACTTTGTCTATAACCAAGTAAATAAACATTAATATCTATCAGTGTTCTAAAAATCGGGCTAGGCGGCCGCCTAGACGCCAGGCGGCCGTCCGCCGCACCGAAAACCTCCAATTCGGCCTCCTAGGCGCCTGTTCGGGCCTAGGCGGGCCTGTTCGGCGCCTAGGCGGGCCAATTCGGCCAGTTCGGCCAATTCGGCCCAGTTCGGTCAAGGCAAAAATTTAAAAATTCAAATTTTCAAATTTCAAAATTTTGAAATTTGAAATTTCAGATTTGAAATTGCAAAAAATATTCAAAAAAAAGTTCAAATTTCAAAAAAAATAAAAAGAAATGCAATAAAAATTCAAAATATCAGGAAAAAAAATTTAAATATTAAAAAAATTTAAAAAAAATGTAAAACTAAAATTTCAAATTTCAAATTTAATTTTTTTTTACCCTGTGCGGCCGCCTAGGCGCTAGGCGGCCCTTTGGCGCACCGAATCCGCCTAGCAATTTTTAGAACATTGATATCTATTAATGAGAAACAACAAATAAATCATAAAATTATGCCCAAAAATGTATACAATATTTTATAGTTTTTTAGCATGTCTAGTTAACTTTTAACTTTCTGAAATGAAGAATTCTGAAACCCCGACTCAAAACCACCCAAAATGCCGAAATTGTCGACACCAGTACTCATATGAAAGGATCTTGAAACTGATTCCGATATCGACAATGTATCTTGATAACAACCCTTATTAACGTAAAGCAAACTAGATAATGTAGGACTGCATAAATTCGTGTTTTCTTACCCTGTCAGCCAACAAGTCTATTGACCTTTGCGTCAAAACCGCATTGAACTCTGGAAAACTCGATCAACTGGTCGACCGCTTGTAGTCAGCCATCTGGTGCAGTCTTACATCACGCGCCCCATTTTCTTCTTTTCTCTTCCTCTCTTTATCGATCAAGCACGACCTGCCTGAAGTGGAAGGAGGAAAGAAGCTTGTTGGTAGAACTTTAGGAGGGAACGTCTAAAAAGTTGGCTTACACTGATACACATTTTGGCTGTAAAGTGTGATTTGAGGCAACCATTCTGAACCCATAATAGAACCTGGATTGGCTAATAGTATCATGCTATAATTGGCAAGTTTGATAGTTCCATTTTGATCACAAGTAGCCAAAAATGGCCAAAATTTGTCAAGAATTACTAATATTTATCCAAAGTCAGATGAAGCTTCCTATTTTATTTTATTTTTGAAACCGGCGGAAACTTTCCAAAACAAGGCTGATATAACCGTAATTTTCTTATAAATTAACCTAAACTGGTTGAAATGTGTACTGACTTGGTTTTACTTTCATTTTAATGAGTAGTGAAATTTATTTCCAGCATATGTTATATTATTTGCCTATTGAATATGCAACTGACATGTTATAGTTTCATAGGAAACATATTGGTATGCAATTGTTTATCGAAACTAAACTAGAAACTATATATATTGTTTATGAAATTATGTTTAAGCTTTGACATTACATTTCTTACTTTTTGAATAAAATTTTGACATTTTTAAAGTGCCAAGTAAGATACTCTGATGTGAAACTTCTTAACACTGTCGATACTGATGATACTCATAAGAAGGTTTCAAATCGAAGATACTAATATCACACTGGCATCACTTTTGTAATCATTGGTAGATACACCGATGTATAGAGGGAGGGAAGGGGGAGAGGTTTTGTAGAAGAAAGCATCTCTTTTATTTTATTTATTTCTTGCCTTTTTTGTTTTGTTTTTTCATTTTCTAAATCTTTTCCCATTCGATAGAGATATTTGGTTCTTTTCTTGGCCGTCCTACTAACAGTGAGGGTTAACAGGAACATAAAATGATATTTTGTGGGGGTGGGGAGATCTACCAAGCATAGGGATTCCAAAATTTCAACTGTTCAGAACTTGTGATTTTGAGATCTTCTACGGATGCTTGTTGTCAAATGATGCCCTATTACCCTATCCATCCGGTATTATCCTAATAGAGGAAGCCTTATAGTTCCTTATGTTAATTGTTCATATATGGGCAATCATTTGTTGCTGATGGATGCTTAATATTAAGTACTTTTAATACGGGATCCTCTCATTGAGTCTTAGATCTTACACGAGTCTCCAGATTCTTGAGAAAAGATGCATATTATTTCACCTGACTAGCAACAATATATAACTTATCAACTTATGTTCCTTCTCTGTTTTTCAATAGTTAATGCTACTAGTTTTATGATCCCCAGATTCATTCAAACTTATATATGGATCCATTGCCAGTGCAGGTATATTTAAACCAAGAAGTGTAGATGTACCTGATCCCATTCAAACAGTCTGTACGAAGTGGGGTAGTGATCCTCTTTGTCTGGGCTCCTACTCGCATGTCAGGGTCGGCTCATCCGGGAATGATTATGATATTCTTGCTGAGAGTATTGGTGGTAGACTCTTTTTTGCAGGGGAAGCTACAAATAGGCAATATCCGGCAACGATGCAAGGTGCCTTTTTGAGTGGACTAAGAGAAGCTGCCTCCATTCTTCATGCCTCGGAGGATAGGGCGGATGGGAGCAATGATCCCAAAAAGTGCTCACAAAAGAACTTAAAACAATACGCTGACAATCTCATGGGTTTGTTTAAAGAGCCTGATATATCCTTTGGAAGCTTCGACTTTGTGTTTGATCCATTCACAACAGAGGACCCCACGGCAATAGGATTCACGAGGGTTACCTTTGAAAAGTCTCGGACTGAAGCTCTAGAGAACGGTTTGAAACAAGAATCCAAGCGACTCCAACAGTTGTCTGATCAACAATTTGAAGATTTGCATTTCTATGCTATGTTATCTCGGGAACAAATGCTCCAAATACAACTGGTAAGTGAAGATGACAAGAGCAAATTAGCAATTTTATGCAAAAAGTTTGGTTTAAAATTAATGGGATTTGATAGTGCATGTGCTCTTGGAAGCTCCTTGATTATTAGCATTTCTACTGCTAGGAGAGCCTGGAATAGGCTACATCGGACTAAGCATTATAAATTGTGATCTTCGTGATGTACCAATTTTTGACACCAAAATGCATAGGGTTATAAGCATGAGCTAGTATGCCATGTTTAGCTATAGACCTTCAAATAGGTGAAATAGGTGACTTGTACTCTTTTCTGATTGATCATCTTGTAGTGTACACTAGTGTAACTGTTCCATTCTTTTTAAAGTAGTATGAACAATAAAATCTTTTGCATGCATATGTAAGGTAGGAATTCAACTCTTCTTCTTATGAATGCATCTTCTTCTGCTTGCAAATATTGTGTACGTTGTGATCTGCTAACTCAAGCATTGTCTGTGATGCCTATTCTGCATTTATGAACCATTGTTGCTTGTTATAACTTGCCTTTGTTATATTCTAAATGCAGTTCAATTGAATTGATGACAATGATCTTAGTTCTTGGACTTTATGGCTTGTGTTGAGATTTTTGGTGGAATTAGATTAAAAAAAATATTAGGACTCTTGGCCAATATTTATAGGACTACGAAGAATGTATAATGACATCTCTACCCTAGAAAGAAATTGTAAATTTAGGATGGAATATTTTCTATATAATTGAATCAAAGGGAACAAGAAGCATTATAGAAGGAGAAGTAAAAGTTGTAAAACATAAAAGTAAAAATAGAAAACTATTTACAACAGATTCTGTTAAAAGATAAAATCTATTACGCAGGAAATCTGTTACAGAAAATAACTGCCAGCTAATAAACAATAAAATCTAAATTAAATACAGTTGACTAAATCCAATAAGATTTGATTTGATCTCGCCAACACTCCCCCTCAAGCTTGGCTGTAGATATTGATGAGACCAAGCTTGTTCACAAGAAAATCAAATGTTTGTTTTGTCAGCCCCTTTGTTAGTATATCAGCTAGTTGTTGAGAAGTAGGCACATATTCAATGCCGATAATACCTCCATCAAGCTTTTCTTTGATAAAATGTTGGTCTACCTCCAAATGTTTAGTCCCATTATGGTGGACATGATTATGAGCTATAATATGATGGTTGATTTATTATGACAATAGAGGTGCATAGGTTCATCATATTTGATCTTCAAGTCTTCTATCAATCTTCTTATCCAAATAAGTTCACAAACTCCGTGAGCCAAGGCTCTATACTCTACGTCTGCATTGCTTCTTGCGCCAATTGAATGTTTTTTACTACGCCAAGTTACCAAATTTCTTCATAATATGGTGCAATAACCATATGTTGATTTTCTATCATAGATAGAGCAAGTCCAATCTGTGTCAGTCAGTGAATGCTCTAACTTTTCGATCATCAATCTTTGCAAAAAATAGTCAATTTCCAAGTATTTGCTTCAAATACCTCAAGATTCTATACACTACGTTAAGATGACCTTGACAAGGTGCATCCATATACTGGCTCACTAAACTCATAGCAAATGCTATGTCAGGTCTTGTATGCGACAGATAAATGAGCTTTCCAACAAGTCGTTGATAACTTCCTTTGTCAACTTGATCTCCTTCAAACATTTTTGCTTTATTACCAAGTTCAATAGGAATTTTACGTGGTATACATTACAGCATGCCAGTTTCTTCTAATAAGTCTATAATACATTTTATTTGTGATACATAAATACCTTTCTTACTCCATGTGAGTTCCATTCCCAGAAAGTATCTCATTGCTCCAAGGTCTTTAATTTCGAATTCCTTTACCATCATCTGTTTAATTCTTTCCATCTCCACAATGTTATTTCCAGTAACAATGATATCATCAACATAGACAATCAAATTGGTTATTTTTTCGCTTTCTGAGTGTTTGACAGTGTATTTGTCCTTGAATATAGCCACTATTCCTAATCACCTTTGAAAAACGGTCAAACCAAGCCCGTGGGAACTGTTTCAAACCGTAGAGGGACTTGTTGAGCTTACACACGATTTGGCTGTCCAACTTCTCTTCGAAACCCGATGGTTGCCTCATGTATACCTCCTCTTCAAGCTCACCATTAAGGAACCCATTTTTTTATATCAAGCTGATACAGTGACCAATCCGAATTTGCTGCCAATGAAAGTAAAATTTGGATGGTATTAAACGAGAAATGTAGTCAATCCCAAAGGTTTGTGTAAAATTTTTGGCTACCAATCGTGCCTTGTATGATTGTATCTTTCAATAGAACCATGAGCCTTATATTTTACAGTGAACGCCCATTTGCACCCTACAATGTTTTTTTTATCCGTTTTAGCTCCACCAAACTCCAGGTATTGTTTTGTTTAAGAGCACACATCTCTTCAAATATTGCAGCTTTCCATTCAGGAACAGTCAATGCCTCCTCAATAGACATAGGAATAACAATACTAGATAGATTTGAGGTCAAAGCACGGAATGAAGATGACAGATTGGAATAGAAAATAAACTTGGAAATGGGATGTTGAGTACAAGAGCTATTACCTTTTCTAATTGCTATTGGCACATCCAGATCAATTAGGACTTGGATTACCTGACACATTTGGCAAGTGGGATTCTATCACCGGCTCGGCTTCTTGACTGTGAGTAGGATTCATGATTTGTTTATTTCCTCGGGGGACTTTCGTCTAGAGTAGACACATAACTCTTGTTGATTAGTCATATTTGATTCTCCCCTTGTTTCCAATACTGGTATACTTTGTTGATTTATTGAAGTACTGATTGGAATTGAGTCAGGGATCAGTTCTGTTGGGTCAGCTAAAGTTGGAAGTGGACTTGGCATGCTAGGCACACTCGGAATAGTAGGTAGTGGATGTATGATGGGATCTAATCCGAGTATTGGTATGTCAAGGGTGTCCCATGAACAACAAGCTTCTTGATCCCGGGTCTCCCTTTGAAGCTAAGTTGGAGAGAAGTAAGGAGTATCTTCAAAGAATGTGACATTACAAGAGACATGATTTTTCTTATTTTTAGGATAGTAGCAACGATAACCTTTTTGAGTTGGAGAGTAGCCAATAAAGATAGTCTTGAGAGCTCGGGGATCAAGTTTATTAGGATTGTGAGCAAGAATGTGAATAAAGGCTGTACACCCGAAGGTTCTTAAGGAAAGAGAATTGGATGTGGAAATCTGAGGGTAGATTTTTTGTGAGGACAGAGAGAGGAGTTTCGATGTTTATGGTACGATTGGGTATGCGGTTTATGAGGTAGATGGCGGTTAATACAACATCTCTCAATAAGTATTTTGGGACATTCATGGTGAACATGAGAGCATGGTCTACTCCCAACGAATGGTGACTTCTTTGTGACACTTGTTGTGGAGTGTCAAAACATGAACTTTGGTGAATAATACTATTTAGCAACATATAGTCACCTAAGATAGAATTAAACTATCCTCGTCCATTGTCAGTTATGAGTACCCGTATTCTGGTCTAGAATTGAGTTTGAATCATCTGGCTGAAAGTTTTGAACACTTGACATGTTTCTGTTTTTTCTCAAAGACGGTAAACCCATGTTTGCAAGGTGGTAAACCACTTTTTGCCATGTGAAGTGGTGATTTTTAAGTCTCCGTATGTCACTTATGGAATATGGATTAGTAAAAATGATGCCGAAGGCGTATATGGTTTTGGAGGAAAGGAAGCTCGGGTGTGTTTGGCAAGCTGACATATTTCACATTGAAAAGAAACTAAAATTTTATTATAAAATAAAGATGGGAACAAACGTTTCAAATAAGAAAATTTTGGGATGCCCAAGTATATTGTGCCATAACATTATTTCTCTAGTACTAGAAACAGACAGAGAAACAATACCAGACACACAAGTTTGTCCACTCTTCGTATGATCATCTTCAAAATAATAAAGTCCATCATGAACCCCAGCACTCTCAATCGTTCTCCCCAATAGTTTCGACATGACAAAGACATGAATTTAGCAACACGAGTAATTTTGCTAACAATTATCAAATTGCATTTTAATGCATGAGCGTGAAGTACGGATTTAAGAACAAGATCCTGAAAAATTCGAATGGTGCCAACCTCGGCAACAGGCGATAAAGATCCATCGACAATTTTAATAATAGTATGAGTAGAACACGGAACATAGGAATAAAAAAGATTAGAGCCACTTGTCATGTGGTCGGAGGCACCTGAATCAATTATCCAAGGGTCTTTGGAATTAATTAAAGAGTGCGAGGTTGAAAGTTACCAGATTGAGCCACAGAGCATGACCCTTGATTATAACCTGATGAGGGGGTGATATGAGAGATTAGAGGAAGTTTGACTTAGAAGGTGTCAGAGATGCTCAATTTGCTCTTTGCTGAATGGTATGGAATTCACAGTATTGCCTACCTTATCATGAGCGGGTTGGGTCTGATAGGCATGACCATCGACCTGTTTTCGTGGTACCCAATTGACTGATTTTTCGTGAAGTTGTCAGAATTTCTCTCGAGTATGGCGAGGACGACTACAATGATCACTCCACTGTCTGTCTCCTCTCTTGTTCATGCGTGGATGGTTAGGTTGCCCGTTTGAAGAGAAATTCCTGGACACCAAGGTTGATCCTTCTAGTGTCCCATTGGATTGGTGGTGCATCATCAGTTAACATCACTTTTGAGTTTGCGACGTCCCTCCTCTCGACGAATCTCAGTAAAGGTTTCCTCGGTAGAAGGAAATGGTTCTCGTGCCACCACCCATCCTCGTATCGTCCAGATTATGATTAAGGCCAGTAAGAAAATCATACAATTTCTTTTTCAAGATTGCGCTGATATTTGACACTATACGTAAGGCATGGTGAATTATCTTCAAGAAATGAATCAAGTTCCTGCTAAAGATCTTGAAAATCAGAAAAATATTGAGTGACAGAGTTAGAGTCGTGTTTCATCTCCTTTAATTTGGATCGAAGTTCAAATATTTTGGAAATGTTTCCAAGATCTGAGTATATCCAACGAGCTACATCCCAGACTTCTTTGATTGTTTTAAAGAAGAGGTAACGACGACTTATTCTGGGCTCCATGGAATTAATGAGCCAGACGAGAACAATAGAGTTCTCGGCCAGCCATGTTTTATGCGTGGGGTATGTCGCCGCAGGGGCTGTAAGTTCGCCGGTGAGATAGTCCAGTTTGCCATCCACGACTACAAATGTCTATATTGCAAGTAATTCTTGCCATCGAGTTTGTGGGCTGTGGTATGTGGAGAGAACCAGTCTCCCCTCCACAGGAAAAAGAGTAAGAGAACAATCTTGGGTCTGTCTGGAATTAGCAGAGGTGACGTCATCGTCGATCATGGCTGTGCTGGCCATGGAGAATAACTTGGTTGCACTGATACCGTATAAATTTATGATGAAATATTTTCTGTATTATTGAATCAAAAGGAACAACAAACATATAAAAGGAGAAGTAAAACAGAAAAGTAAAAACAGAAATATTTTTACAATACATTCAGTTAGAACATAAAATTTGTTACAAAAAAAAATCTGTTACAGAAAATAAATTCTGCCAACTAATAAATAATAAAAATCTAAATTAAATATAGTTGAGTAAATCCAACCAGATTTGATTTGATCTCGCCAACAAAAATAGAAAATACATTAATTAATAAAGGAAGCATAGGGAACTAATTTACTATTCAACACGTCATTGCAATCTGGAACTTGGTAAAAAACAGTGAGAAAGAAAGAAACTAGAGATCATATGAAAATAAAGTTCGAATTTCGTTACCGAAGAACTCATGGAAGAAAACTAAAGAAAACATCTCATAAATGTTGGACTTGGAATTACGAGAACTCACATAAGAAGACTGAAGAAACATTTCAAGAAAACTAGACGTGGAACTACGAGAACTCTCGGAAGAAATTTGAGAAAAAACTAGGTTCCAAAAACAGAGAACTACCAAAATGAAATCAATTGAAGAAAGCTGGGCTCCAAAGTAGAGAACTCCCAAAATAAAATTATCTGAAGAAAGCTGGGAACCGAAAGCAGAGAACTCTCAAAAGAAAATTATACGAAGAAAGCTGAATTCCGAAAGTCGAGAACTTTCATAAAGAAAAAGAAAGGGGTTCCACAATGGAAAAAATTCTGAAAGTAACATCCAAGATATGGACGAGGCTCGAAAAACGAGAAACCATAAGAAAAAAAATCTAATTGGACCCGAGCTCGCTTCGAAAGACGAGAAACCATAAGAAAAAAATCTAATTGGACCCGAGCTCGCTTCGAAAGACGAGAAATTTCGAAAGAAAATATCGAAATTGGATGAGGGCTCGCTAAAACAAAAAATTCTGGAAGATGACCAAAAGAAAATGGGTTCATGTATCGAAAAAATCTCTAATGACAATCGGAGCTTCGCATACCTAAGAAATCCAAAAAATAAATGTCGGAAGGTAGAGTCATCGGTAAGGGGCAGTGGATTCCCCCTGGCCGAGGGGTAGGGGCGGAGCTCCCGTTTTTTTTCTTTTTTTTTCTTTACATCATAGAACTCATATTGCATAATAGGAAATTAATCGAGAGGTTAAACGGACTAGTAGTTCTAGAAGTAAGGATTGGCCGGGGGGAGTTTGTTCTCCATTGAAAATATACTATTTCTTTTTGTCTCACAGAAAACTTGTTATTCGCATTTTAAGTCAAAGAATAACTACTTATGAAACTTATAATAAAAATTTCTAATTACAAAGCAAAGAAAAGATATGGAAAGAGTTACGGTAGATATCGAGTCTGCACGGGACTCATGTACTCCTTTTACTATCCGATGCAAGGAAGGAAAAACTTGCTAACTTCAACTCACAAACATTGTGGAGAAACGAAAATCTCGCACAAGAATCCAAGCTTTCGATCTCCCTTTGTAGCTCAAATCCCGAGGTATTTATAGCCATTCACACTGTAACAGTTGACTTTTAAAATTCTGCACGGGAAGCAAGCAAAACATATTGTTTTTGCTTTTATGTGCATGTGCAGAAAAAAACGCATTTACTATGCATAGGTAACGTTTGCGTAGAGCACGATCTGCACGACTCGTGGCAGTAGCTACGAGGAATATATTAATTCTTTTTAAATACGACGGTTGTCGCTTCGAACTCTGAAATGCACGTCATAATATGTACATTAAATGTGTTATATCTCCCCTCAGAATGCGAAACGCGTATGACAGCTGGTCGTAGCATGCGCAGAGATAACAACCGGCAATCCCCACAGACTGGCACGTGGCGCTGCACTGCAGGAAAGCAGTAAAGGGTATCATGACGCTGACGTAAGCACCGCGAACGCTTCGTATTATGTCTCATTCGTACGTTTCGTGGTGTAAGAAACGTCAGGAATATGTGAGGACACGATCTTCAATGCAGACCGCCATAAATGAAGGAATTCAAGCCGTTTTGTCCCCTTCCCCTTCCTCCCTGCGCACACGCGCAGGCATTCGGCTACTCAATCCTGCGTAGGCACTCGAACGAATGATGTTGCGTATGCATAGGCAGCCTGGGTGTTTGATCCTGGGTATGTGCTTGGAAGTCTGACTCTGCATAGGTTTTTGAAGACTTGAATCCCTGCGCAAATAGCCTGGCTCTATATGCACACATGGTATTTTCTATGTTTCTATAAGATCCATCCATTCCTAAGTGATCGATCCCCTTTGCACACGAGCAGACCGTCCTAGTCTCCTCCCTAGATGTCACAGGTAATCGAGATCAAATAGAAAACCACAAGAACAAATGAGACACGAACATCGAAACCCAAATCAGAAAAAACCATGGTAGCAACATATCCTTTTCTTTTTCTTCCATTATATTCAGATCATTCAGAATACAAGATGATAATGATTCAAACTTAGCTTTTGGTGTAACTGAAGTGACTCGAGGACCAGATGGTTTAATTAGGATTTCCAAATACAAGACCTGTAAAGCCTACTGGGTCTTACAACTTAGAATTTTTCTTTCAAAACATTTTTAAAGCATTCCTGCAGTTCTCAACCATATCTTGCCTTCTTGAGCTCCACGCCTCCACATCATGGTGAATGATTATGAAACCAAAAACTTGGTCATTTCTTGTTGGGTTATTGTAGTTTTTATTTTTTGCTACAGCTCTATAAGAACACTGAACATGTAATGTGGCAATTTCTTGGTGATGAATAAATGAAGCAGCTTCTTTTCAGGTCCTTCTCCCACTTCTATTCTCTTGACTCGCTTTGTTTTACCTTTTGCATATCTTATTGCTCGCTGTGTTAGTAGTTTTCTGCCATTCTTCTCCACATTCCCAGAATTTTCTCCTGCTATTGTAATAAATCATTTCATCTTCAGCGTCTATACAACCTTCAAATGATTATGTAGAAATTTGGATGCTAGATCTTCATCGCTACTCTCCTTTCAGATCATTAAAACTATATATTCCTACCCTTTTGGCATACCTAAGTTCATTGTACTTGTCTTATTGTTTCTTTTTCTTGCTGTGGTAAGATGAAATTTCAGAATGTCCAACACATATCCCACCAAAATCAGAGTCTTCCATTAACCTGAAGACCTGTAACTCATGCTTTAGCACACTTAGTTCTTTGTTTCTTGTTCTTTTCTTCTCTCTTTCGTCTTTAATTTTCTTGTTTTGTATTCTTGAAAGCCTCATGCATGCATATTACTCCTCTTGTTCTCTGAAGAATATTCTGCGGGTTTTGTTGTTGTTGTCACCTTACACTTGTTCCTATAATCTGTTTGCTTTGTAAGAATTATCTTCATCTTTGCAATCCTTGTTTTCAATGACAGTAAAACATACAGTTTGGACTTTGGAAGAGGTTCATTTTGGATGTTTTAGGAGCTTTGGGTATTAGCAATTGTTGTAGTAGTCACTTACGAATTATGATTGAATTTAAGATGGGTTGGTCTCTTCCCTTTAGGAAATTACAATTCCTATTGATTTTTCTTTTCGGTGTTTGGAAATGCCAAGAAAATTAGGAGGAAAAGTGAATACTTATAGGTGGAAAAGTGAATCCTAGGTTGGATGAAGGGAACCATGTTTTCTCCTAATTATTTTTTTCCATTAAGGTCTCGTTTGGTTCGCGGAATATTGGCATTGGAAAAGGAAAGTGATTCATTTTCTATGTTTGGGTGTCAAAAAAAATAATATTAGCAAAGAAAAATGATTCCCATAGGAAGGAAAAATAAGGAAAAAAGTGATTCCCCTCACCCAATAAAGGAATCACTTTTCCACCATAGGGAATTCATATTTCCTTCAATTTTTCTTGGCATCTCCAAACACTGGAAAGAAAAATGAATAGAAATTGTAATTTCCTAAAGGAAGGAAAAGAACAAGGAATTGATTTCCTTTCCTTTCCTTTCCTTTCTGCGAACCAAACGAGACCTAAAAATCACTTTCCTTTTCTCCTCAATTCCTTTGGCTCCCAAACACAGGAAAATAATTACTTTCCTTTCTCAATCTCATGATTCTGTGAACCAAACGAGACATTAAAAGTAAAACCATTGTTATTTCTTAGGCACGACCTACATTATCGTCGGTCTACATTCTATCGGATCGAGCTTTTAACCATAAATAGTATATATATACATTATTAGAAAGACTAAAAGACAGTTGCTATAATTATTCTAATCTTTATGAACTTTTTTTCATTATATAGTAGTATAGATGGTTAACTAACATCACATGAGAGCACATCAATTGTTGGATTCAAATTTTCTAGTTCACTTTCTTGAATGAGATTCTCATTTCAAATTTTCTCACTAATTTGCTGAAAATTTCACTCATATTGATGAGGGACTATTTTCCTTTTTTTACTCTTCATCTAGTGTTTTGCATGCCGGTTGCAGATTAAATTCTTGTCATTGGCAATCACTATCACACACGCGCGCACACACAAGCACTAACCTTTGCATGCATGTGATTGCAGATGAGATCTGTGTGTTTGTGTGGAGTGCAGAAATATATTGTTGCATTAGTAGGTAACTAGTGCTGAGATTGATTGATCATCTATCTAGAACAAGACGTGTTACTGCATCATTGATGAAAAGGTCTTCACCACCAGGATGATGCAAGCTTCCCTAAACTGTGTTAGAATATGTTTCATTATTTTCATGTAATCAGACAAGAAAAAGTTAAGAGTTATCCGTCTACGAAAAGTCGTATACGAAATAGTCCTAGAGATTATTTGAGGTCTATGTGTAGGCTTCTTCTCGAATCCTCCTAGAGGTAAAATCTTCTTGATATCGACTTTTCGTTACTGCACAAAGCTTCGGAAGAAACGACCGAACTTAGCTTCGCCCAGATGAAGGAATTGAACAAGTTAGAAATTTTTGTAGTAGGAACACACTTTTTTTTTTAGAGGCAGAATCTAGACTTGCTATTTTTCTGTTTTTTTCCATCAACAGAACAAAAGATATATATATATATATATATATATATATATATATATATATATGTCCGGATCTGCGGTCCCGTCCGCGGAGCCCCGTGGAAGCTCCGTCCCCCTTAGCCGTTGGATCGGTACGGGCTCCCCCGATTCGATGGTGCAGAGTAGGATGGGACTTCGGCGGGCTCCGAATCCGTCATATATATATATATATATATATATATATATATATATATATATATATATATATATATATATATATATATATATATATATATATATATATACCCAAATGTATTAAACAAAAATTGGTGGTCATAAACAGCTAATAAAATAGTCGTTGAGCATTAAACCATGGTTATTAAGATTCCAAACGGTCAGAAATGAAGAGCAAAACGTAAAAAAAAAAAAAAAAAAAAAAAAGGATCTCAATCCGGACCCAAAAGAGAAATCGAATCGACATTCGGCACCTGCAGATGTGGGCGTGTACAACACACATTACGCGCATCGCATGGAACTGTGTCGAATCGTGCTGAACCGTACATGTGGCCCACAGGACTAGTCCACAACAACTCACAAGTGAGCAAGGGAGAGAAAGTATTTTATGGACAAGTGAGTGAGCTCTTTTCCAATATGGGACTAAAAGTGTTTGGAAGTTGGTTTTTTCACTACGAATTACAACAATCCTTCCAAAAAAAACTAATTTCGGAAACAAAGATAACAATATTTAAACAAATAAAAGTAGAAAATTTTCTGGCAAATAAATACTATGTAATATGTGAGATGAACTACATCCTTAATTTAACTTAGTGACTATTGTCTTTATCTGAAGAAGTACATGATGGACTATACCTTGAATCAGATTCAAAAAATAGCATACATAGTACGTTAGAGATTTTTGGGTCTATTGGAGTGACACTTTTGATTGGTTATGCACACTTTTTTCTTATTTATGAGAGTTGTCTGGAATCGCCATGTCCCATAGTCGCGACATTCATGACCTCTCATACAAGTAAGTTCTCAAAGGGTAGGTGATCGGTATCAACTCTGCATAATCATGCTTGGACCTATTAAAAGTTTTCAAAACTCATCATAACCATATCACATTGGAATATTGCCATCATAGATATGGAGTATCATTCTACAACTTGTGCAGCCGATTGAACATTAATTTTGAGAATTTAATCTCAGAATCAGTGTTCTATATTAGTCACCTAAGTACAACTTGTTTTTACCCGTTGAACTGATTTATTGGGATCTCCACTCAGACTCGGTTGTATTGCCACTACTGGTGACTTACTTATGGGTTTACCCTATTCCCCCTCGATGATTCTAGAATTAATGCCCTAGACAATCTTTTTCAAGTGGTCGACAATTTTTTTTTTCTGACTTTATATAGTCAAGAACCACATATTTGTCTAATAGATTTTTGGAATATTTAGACTTTGGCTCTCAGATAAGTTCTGAAATTTATGTTTTGGTCTCCATAATATACATAATTAGTGTTTGGGTCTCAAAAGTGTCACAAAAAATAATTGGTGATACTTTTTGTACACTTTTGGTGACACCTTTGAGACATTATTGACACCTTTGAGACCCAAACACTAATTATGTATATTATGGAGACCCAAACACAAATTTCGGAACTTATCTGAGATCCAAAGTCTAAATATTCCTAGATTTTTTATTGACTTAAAGCGCAGCTACATGTGCCTGTTCATCTTAAAATTCACAAAACCGTGCTTTAGCAGATCTGTAATAGATTTATTATCACAATTTATAAAAAAATGATAGGTACAGAAATATATAGAACATGTATATGCATAAGAAAATTTATGAGCCATTCAGCTTCAGTACAAACAGTGTCTAAAGCTATCATTTCAGAATGTGTCACCAGAACCTATTTGCATTGTTATCTAAGACATTCTATGAACACATCTATAGTCTTAGATCCAATCTTTCTTTCTTTAGGTTTAGCAATTTCTACTTTTGCTAGACATTTCCAAACTTTAAGATAAATGGTTCTAGAAGTTCTACATTTCCACAATTCATAGGTAGTCTCATCATTTGATTAACTAGGAATCGTATTCGGGATATAGTAAGCTGGAAAATAAAGCTTCTCAAAAATTATCAAGAGCACCTGAGCTGAGAAGAACACTTTGTCTAACATAGTATGATTCTTTCTTTCAACTACTCTGTTGGACTGTGGTGAAAGGGAGTAGTTACCTCATGAATTATTCTATGTTCTTTACATATTTTGGTCATATAATTTGAGGTATACTTTTTACTACGATCAGATTTTAGTATTTTACTAGCCATGTTGACAATTATGACAATCTAAATATTCCGCAAAAAAATTATAGTATATATCTATATATATTATTCCTTAAAAGATTGATAGTTTGAATGATGTTTGCTTATCAAGCTTAACCAATCTTTAGTCTAAGCGTGTTGATTAACTTGTGTTAGCTGTAGGGGCCGGATTCCAGCCAGCGGTGGTCCGAAGACTCTTAAATACCGTATAACTTCGGACTATTTACAGCCTTTGTAGGAAGGACCATTTTGGCTTGTACCTAAACTAATTTCTACCTTAAAACTTGAATTCAATTTTTTTTTACAATATCACTAAACTATTTTCTTTTAACATGATTGTATCGAAATAATCCCTAATATCGCAGATTATACTTGTCTAGCTACTTAATAGGATGTAAATATTTTATCAATGTAAAAATTTCAAGTGGAGTAAAGTAGTTGTTGAAGTTATTATACGAATACTTGTCTAGCATTGGTACTAGTTGAAGTTATTATACGAATACAACTCCCTTGTTTGCAGATCAAGTGGAGTAAAGTAGTAGGATCACAAGAATTATTGGTGCCAGAAGAAAACCAAACATTTATTGCTGGAATAACAACTTGGTCAAGGTTTCACACTCATGAGCATGTGACTGGAGATGCTCTTGCTCCTTAACAGTCAATGATGCAAAAAAAAAAAAAAAAAAGGCTTATGATAACGCACTACAAAATACACTCAGGCCGGCCCAATTTTTTTTAAAAAAAAATTTCACTTAAAATTTTGCTCGAAATTAGTCCAAAAATTTATTTAGAACTATCGAAATTTTGACAGTCCTTTCAATAGGATGGACTGTCAAAATTTTGACAGTCCTAAATAATTTTTTTGGCTAGCCCTAAGTAAAATTTTAAGTGAAAAATTTAGAAAAAAAAATTGGGACAGCCCAAGTCATCTTTGCAGTGCCTTTATTAAGAACAAAAAAAAAAACCACCAAGTTTTATATTTCAGTACCAACAAGACAAGTTCTCCATGATCAAGCAATCAATATCTCGGAAGAAATCTATACTACCATAGAATGAGAAAAGTTTGAAGCCTAAAAGTTTTCGTATTATATATAAAATTATTATACATTAATTTATTAATTAGCTAGATTATTCATTTGTAGAATATTGGTACTTAAAAAAAAACTGTATATTTATTAATACTAATACATACTTCTAGGTATTTAGAAAGTTTTCACCATGCTAATCTAGTCTATATATTTATTGTTAGTTCTAATAAAAATATTAAATGCAAGGATTGTACATATATCCAATTAAAAATTAAATACATGAATATCAATATCAAAAAAAAGTTAAACCTAAGGTACTCCGAGATATACAGTTCGAGATGAGGACAACCAGAAAGAAACAAGCTACTTTAGATAGAAGGTTCCCTAAGAAACACGATTCTGCGAAAAAAAACTTTGATACATCTGTATCAAAAATTTGATACATACTATGTATTACATGTGGGCCCCCATCTCTTCGTAAAGTGTGCAAACATAAAGTTCACCTCCCATTCTGCTAATTAATGTTGTATATATATATTTTTTATAATTTTGTATTAATTATTAGATAGTAGAAATATTAAACTATTTTATAGAAATTTATCGGTTTCATGAAATTTTATTAAATGATAGAGGTTATTAATTATTAAGGTATTAATTTAGAGACTTCAAATTGTATAAAGAAAAATGATGGATATATGCCTAATCTTTAGATACATCATATATGAACAGTACTGAAAGAATTCAAAATTTCTTCTCCTAACATATGTACTCAAAGTCAAAGATTTTGGATCTATGTATTTATTTTCAACAAGATGGCTCACATGTCATTCATTCTTCCCAAACCTGCATTAATTTGCTCATTTTCCACTAACTTTGCTTAATAGAAAACAGCTCATGAGTTCCTCCCCATTGACAGATCAATGAACCAGTGTTTTAAAAAACCGGACCGGAGATCGGTCTTGATAAAGTACTGGATCGGATCAAATCAGTTCAACTAGTGGGTTAACTTAAATGACTAAGTTCAATTTCTTATGAATACTATTTTTATAAAAATATTTATTTACAATTAGTTTTCGAAAAAAAGAAAAAAAAAAGGTCAACACTGACCATGCCCATGAAACGGGTCATCCGGTCCGATTTTTAAAACACTGCAATGAATTAGCATATAAATGAGGATAGATAGGTCCATCCACACCATACCCATGCCATGCGATGAAGCAAACTTTATAGCTTTGAAGCAAAACAAGAGTTAAGGTCAACTTTAGTTTGCTAAGGATGGAGGAGAGATCATAGTGGTGGTGCTTATAGAGCCAAGGTCAGATTGAGAGTGGAAGAGTGACAATGTTATTGGAGTTGAAGAAGAAGAGCAGAAGGATGCTGCTTGGAGGGAATGGCAGCAGTTCTGCCAACGTGATCAGGATGAGGAACAGGAGGGTCATGGTGCTGCTGCTGCTGGCCCTGGCCGCGGCACTGCTGGGCGTGATGCTGCTCCACAAGCTGAGGGAGGGGCGCATCTCCGGCCTGCTCCTCCAAGACCGAGACCGACAGGTCGTCACGCTCCACCTCGTCTTGCAGGTAAAACCTCGTCTCCTCAAAAGTCCATCCCCGTTTTTGAGCACGTGCAAGTTGTGCGGTCGCACAGAACCCAAAAAAACAAGAATATCTCAAACAATGTAACCTTTGTATGTATTACTAATATAAAATCTACATATTTAGATATAAACCTTCCTATATGTTTAAGAAACGGTAGGAACATGTTCTTAGAATGCCAAAATTCTGAGATCATCAAAAGGCTATTCTATGGATCTAAGATCACTATCAATAAGTTCAAGATATTTAGTTGGAGAAGTCCAGCTCGCCAGACAGTCTTGGACCCACCCCCAGCTCATCCCAGCCCACCCGAGTTTGAATTTTTTTTGTTCCGCCCTTGCCCATGTAACTTTTAGATAGATATACAATGAATTGAAGGATTCTAGAGATCAGTTGATTCAATATATTTCTCCGCTCTCTGTACATACCAAAACTAAACAGACTCAGATTCTTCTAAATGCAACATGAAACTATATTTCCCTATCCATCCTAGTTGACATCAAACCTTCAAGAAAAAACTGCTGCTTTCCCCTTCACTCCCACAAAGGAAGGGTGCAAGGTTTAGCAGAACTGGTTCACTATAGCATCATAGGTGCTGCAATTGTTGGTCCCAAAGATATTTTACACCTAATAATTGCACACACTAAAATTCTGAATGCCAAAGCACCCTATTGGAACTACGACCTCTTGACTACGAAAACCTGCAGAAAAAGACCAAACCTCCTATTGGAACTAGTAACTATTAACCATTCTAAATCACAGGTGCTGATCATTTAAACATGATATTGTGTTCAATCGATATACTCCTGACCTTATCC
Source organism: Iris macrosiphon (assembly GCA_036927795.1). Classification (NCBI taxonomy): domain Eukaryota; kingdom Viridiplantae; phylum Streptophyta; class Magnoliopsida; order Asparagales; family Iridaceae; genus Iris; species Iris macrosiphon. The sequence continues at coordinate 236,335,659 of JAYESA010000006.1, forward strand.
CATATTGTTATATATGATATCCAGTATAAGCAATTAAACCTAGAGAGAGTAGCAATACTTTGTCAGTTATAATGGTCTTTCTCTTCAATAAAGTGTTGTCACTGTGGATTAGGGTGGATCCTCAGCCATTGAGGAATATTGTTTCCAAGACGAAAGGGTTGTAAGAGGAAAAAAAGAAATGTATTGTGTATTGGACAGATAAAAGATCTCTTTCTATTTCAAAGCATAGTTTGCAATATCGGCCGATACCGATCCGGTTTGGCATGTACCGATCCGATACCGATCGATACCCAATACTGGCCGATATTGAGCGATACCTACATTTGAGGTCTCTTTACCGGTCAATTCGGCAAAGAAAATTGAACAAAAAAGACCAATCAACATGGGTGTAAAAGCATAACAAAGAAGAAACCTACCTATCGATGTTAAACCTATTGGCAAGGGTGGCTACTATTTCATTCAATTTCAAAACTACTAAGCAGTAACACATGAAATATTTAAAATTACACATAAATGTATAAAATATTAATAATTTATTAATCATTATTTGCTTTCTGATACCAAAAATTCTGATACTCCGATCTGAAATCGCCCATACTGCCGATACCACTGATCCATATACTTATAGGAAGGGTCCGATTCCGATACTGCAAACCTCGTTTCAAAGAATATGAGAATGGGTACTCAACACTGGAAATGTAAATGTTTACATGTATATGGTGGATTGGAGATGTAACTGAGAGTATTTATAGGGCTAATCTATAAGTTATATCTAATTGGATGATTCCTTCTTCTTTTCTTGAGCAGAGAGAGAGGGAGAAATCCAGAGAGATGAAGAGGAAGCTCGAAGACAGGAGAGCCAAGATTTTCGTATTGAAAAATCAAAAAATGGAGCTAGTCAACAAGCTATCGGAATCAAAAGAAATGGCAGATCACCTCCAAACGATACAAGCTGAGATGGAGGCAACCCTCAGTGATAAGCAGAACCAAATCAACATGCTATCAGAAAAAACCGAGCAGTCCATCACAACAAACGTCCAAGTAACAGCTCTGACCGAACTTGCCAAGCAAAAAGAAGCTGAAGTAGAAGAACTGAAGCAACGGCTCATGAAGCTAACTCCAAAGGAGAACAACCCAGGACAAGAAGAAATCAAGGAAGACGTTAGTAATGCAAATGAAGGTACACAGCAGGAAGGAAATCCTATAGAAGGAAAATGGGTGAACTTCCAGACCAATGCAGACGACGAAGGCTTGAAAGCTGAAGGCGAAGTTTCACAAGATCAGCAAAACAAAACCCCCACAAATTCTCAAGAGAATGAAAACTCAGAAGAGGGACATGAAATTAATCAAGTAAACACCTCGGAGATTAAGGAACAGAGTGAAGTGCCTAAAGATGATCAAGGGAAAACAAGCGAAACAGACGAAAAAGAAAAAGAGGATGCTAAAGATGAAATGAGTCAAGTAAGCACCGCAGAGATTCAAGAACACAATGAAGTGCCTAAAAACGACGAAGGAAATGCAGATAGAGTGGATGAAAAAGAAAAGGAGGATGCTAGAGAAGATGAAGTACAAGCAAGTGATGGAAAGACGTCTGAGAAACTAGAATTAATTGACAGTTCCCAAGATGGCAATGAAAAACAAGTAGTTCCTGAAGAAATGAAGATGGCTGGTGAGGGTGAAGAGACTAAAACAAGACATGGGCGTCGAAATAAGAAGAGAACGGAGAGGAGGAGGAGGAGGAGGAGAAAATCAAATTCAAGAGGATGGGATTTTGATTTGAAGAGTGATGGAGACTTGGGTAAAGCTCAAAAAGATGAGAGTTTGAGTGAAAATCAGGATAATGGCACAAATATCATAGTAGAAGGTGGCGAGGGTTTGAAGAGGGAAAGTCAAATCAATTCTGAAGGTAACACGGAAGATAGAGAAGAAAACCAAGATGACACTAATCAGCAGATACCAGATACTCAAAACCAAGAAGGTGCCGAAAGTGTAAAAGAGAACCAAGGAGACAACAGTAAGCCGAATGAGTCAGTTTCCAACGCCACGGTTCCTGATGAAACACCAGTTGATGAGGGTTTGAAGACCGAAGAGCAAACCAACTCTGAAGGCAAGCCAGAAGTTACAACAGAAGAAAGACTGGATGACAGTAACCACCAAGTATCAAATACTGAAAACCAAGGCAATCCCGAAGGCATTACCGAAGCTACAGAAGGAAGACCAGATGATAGTAATCAGCAGCTACAAGATACTCAAAACCAAGAAGGTGCTGGAAGTGTAAAGGAGGCTGGAGGAGATGATGTCAACAGAATCTTAACAGAGGAGGAAGGCAAGAAAGTAACATCTACAGAAGGGAAATCAGAAGAGTCTGAGAATCTCGACAACGATGCTGATGATAATAGCAGTGATGAGAAGGTCGTAGATACTGCAGATTTCATCCAGGACAAGGAGAGTGGTGCAGAGATGCAGCAGGTTGAGGTCATGAAGGAAGAAGAAGACGCCAAAACCACATCAAACATAGAACAAGCTGAGGTTCAGAACGCTGGTAACAACCATCAGAGCCAAATATCTGAAAATACAATAGATACAACTGGGGAGTCCAGTGTAGGTGAGGCATAGAGCTTACAGACGATGGAGAGAACCAGAATAGAGAAGACACAGCAGAGCTTGATGATCCAGATGTTTTCTAAAATATTATGAAGAATGTAATAATACTACTGGTGAATCTAGTTTAATGTGCATACTTCTCTTAGCTACAATTGGTGGAGAAATGAAAGATGTTGAATACGTTCATTTTGTTCCATTCCAATATTTTGCTCACAAACCAGTTGACGATATAATTGTTTCAAGTAATAATGAAAAATATGTGTATGCTAATTCACGTGGCATTCAGTCATGAGCAGTAAGTAATGTGAAATTATCCTTGTTTTCTACAACAAGACATTGAGCTTACAGAAAATGAGGAGAACAAGAACAGCAAAGACTTTATTGTTAATTACCCAAATGTTCTCTGAAATATTACGAAGGATCTATAATACCAAGGATGAATCTTAGTTTAATGGTGCATATTTTTCTTATCTATAATTGGTAGAAAGATGAAAGATATTGAAATAAAATCTCTTTGCACCGTTCTAATATTTGATACGTAAAGAAGTCAATGAACTACATGCTTCAAATGAGTGCAAAGCATGTACGAAAAATACATAAATGCTTTCATACATCATTCAATTGCGAGCACTGGAACTAAGCAAGTTACAAGAATAGGCTCAAGGTCAAATTTTACCTTTCCTTAAGGAACTTCTTGATATTACTTACAGCAAGGTGCCTGACACATTTGGAATACAATTACGAATTAACCAAACCAGTATAACTAGAAAACATGGGACTGCACTTTAATGTTATTGGTGTTTGGTTAAGAAAACACAATACAAAGTACAAACAATAAACAAATACCAACTGGGAAGCTGTCATTAGAGAAAGCTTGAAAGCAGAGCAGAACTGTTGTCCCCTCTTATTCTGTCCAACCCTGCCCACCCCTCCCTCCTCCCCCACCCATCTCCATATTTACTCATAAATTCTGTTCGAACCCACATGTAATAGGAATAGGACAGAGTTGGACAGAATAAGAAGGGGACAGCAGCTCTGCTTCGCTTGAAAGATGGTGGCTTTTTCATCCACAGTAATATGAACTGAGAAGAGGGGCACTAGGTCGTAAGTTGAATGGTCATAAATACGGATGGAGAATGCAGAGAAAATCGGATAGAAGAGACTTTTGAAGACTACTAGTCTTGAAGAAGTTGGTCCTAAATAGTAACAATAGAATCTGCAAAAGCAATCCAGGTTGATGGTAGCCACCCTTGTTGATATTTTACATGCGTAGTTTTTCGTACCTCGATGCCTGTGGAGCCAACTTGTATTTCTACTCAGCTACCGCCACCGTGGGGCTGTTTGGTTTGGCAACGTACAAAATCTATAAAACGACAAAGTAAAAAAAAAAAAAAATCCTTTTGGTACTTTAAAAAAAATTAGATATTATAAGTACAAATATTCTTAAGTTTAGTGTTTAAAAAGTTGTTGAAGCGAGTAAAAAAAATATAATTTTTTTTTTAAGTAACAAGAATAGTAAATTTTTTTTTTTGTTTAAATAGAGAAAAAGTAGTCATCCAACCAAACATGCAAAGTGGGAATGAGAATTTTTCACTTTCGTGTTCCACTTCGAAGAAAAAAATTCTGTCGAAACTCCGATTTCGTGGCAAGCAAAATTTATTATTCATATCAAATCACAGTAAATTTATCTACAAATCCTTCAACCAAACACGTGAAGTGGTCCAAAATTTAAATTTTAGCCACTTTCGCGCTCCAAATCAACCAACCAAACAATCCCTAACATTGACAAGCCATCTAGGGGTAAGCGTTTGGTTTATTCGATTTCAACCAAATCGAAACAATCAAAACCGAATAAACAGAAATTCTAAAAATCCAAAATCAAAACCGAACCGAATAATTAATTTGGTTTATTCGGTTTGACTATTTCTATTGTTTAATAGGTCAGATCTAAAGTTAAGATCGTAGTTAAATTATATTAAAAATTATAATTTTCATACACACGTTTGTATTTCAAAGTTACACCAAAGTTGGACTAGTTATTAAATTACCAAAATTGAGATTCAAAACACATACATAGAATTATTGTTTTCAAAAAATACACATTTTTAATCATAAAACATGCATAAAAGTGAGGATACTATTTACATATTGCATAAGTCTTATTCGATTTTCGACTTTGGACCGAAACCCAAAGCCGAAACCAAATAAAAAAAATTTAGTATTTTCAAAATCGAAAACGAACCGAATTTTTTTTTCAAACCAAACCGAATCTCTTATTCTGTTCAGTTTAATTTTCGGTCCAAAACCAAATAATGCTCACCTCTAGGGCAGTGTGCTCTGGGCTTGTGCATTTATAGATTCCCAATATAAGGTAAGGCATACAAGCTTAAAGAGTCGACGGTCACATCACACAACCTGTCATGATCCAAAAAATAATGCCTACAGCTTTGGTTCTCTTTAGAAACAGAAATAATGCATATACTTTTCATCATCTTAAGAAAAGGTAGGAATGCTTAGTGAAATTACAAGACAGTATTGCATAGCACACATGCAAAGAATAACATGAAATCATGGAGTTGCATAAACAATATATGTGAAGAAAGTACGTTGGACAGATGACAAAGGTAAGAAGACTACAAGTATTACCACCAAATAGTGGTTGTTTTACTATTAAATACCGCAATTAAAACAGCAACCATTGCATAAATTAATCTGAATGCTAATGTATAGTGTCTTTACATTATATTATCAGTATCTAATAAATTTATATCAATTGGAAAATATATTCATCCCTAAATGTTCTGATACTTCCGCTATTCTCAAATCGCATAATTGCCATACTACCTGTAATTTGCCCTCTTCATTAATGTAATAATGTGCTTAACAAACTTATAGAAAACATCTACCATTCAGTAACAATCACTAACAATAAATAAAATAGATAACACCTGGCATTTTGAACGAGGATGGATAGTCTATCTGGATAAAAAGAATTGAATGGGGGAAAGGTATTTTGGAAAATATACGACGCAAACGACCTTCACATGCAATCAGATAACAATAAGTTTTGTTTTCATCCAATTTAATCAAATGTTATCTTCTCTGAAGAATCAGAAATGAGCTTGTCATACATCAAATTACAGAGAAATTACAAATAGAAATTTCCAAAATCTGCAGTCTGGCGTATGCTACCGAAAACTTGATGAACCATAATAAAGTGACAACCATTTGGGAGATTACCATGTATATCCACATGTTTTATTTCCTGGATTCTAAAGATGGAAATCCAACAGTCTTAACTAATCTAATGCTTAGCTGCTGCCACTGCCAGCTTCGCATCTGGTACTGCCTGTAACAAGAATGAACAAGGAAATAAATAAAACTTGGTGAATGTTTCACTGAAACACATCAAGTTACAAATGTATCGTGAAGCAGCTCAAGATTCCGCATTCCAACAACTAAAACTAACCAATCCCAAGGAACTCGAGAGCACCTTGGAACACCCTAAGTCAGGAGTAACTTCAATAGTAAAGTTAGGTTCTTCTATAAAAACAACGGTAAAAAGCAGTAAAGATCAGTAAAAAAAAAATATGAAGGAAGCAAAATAAAAATAAAAAAACAAACTGCTCATAATTTTAACACTGCAAGTATTGTAAGATAGTTTATCAAAAAAGTATTCTACGATACTTTCTGCTACAGATTGTGAGAGCCTTTCCAAGATATGAGATATCATTTACTAAGTAATGTTGTCACCTGTTCCATATAAGACGATTTAATTAAATTTGGTGAGTGTGACTACACTTTTAAGAAATCACAATACCTCTTCCTTCTTGCCAACACCAAAAGCCTTGAGTCCTCCATAAATTACCAAGCCCCAACCAGATAAACTGGCAAGTACGAACTGCAGGAGATTTAATGTCACATGAATTTTATATTACAATTCAAATACAAATAATTTAAAAACTGTAAGAGAACTTCAACAAATGCAATCATTAAGTACCAATGAAAATAAGGTAACATCTTCTATAAAATCAGCAAAGCTGACGGCAGGTCTTTATGGAAGAGTGCTTACTAAAGAACCATTATGCCACGGGCATGTGGCAATAAAATCCTCAGGTCAAGTTCCGATGAAATAGATGACATTCCAAAAAGAGAGCAGATAAAACTAGGCACTACATACAGAGTAAAATAAAAGACATCTTTCCCTGCTTAACGTTTTCAGAGTAGTTGTATCGACAAACGTTTGTAGTAAAAACTGAGATGTATCTGTGAGAGAAGATGCTCAATTTAATAATTGTAGAGACTGGACTGTATGGAATGAAATTAAGATGAAAGGCCTTCAAAGTCCATTTTCATGGATAATTGGCCAGTGCTAATAGAAATTCATTCCATGTCAATGATCAGAAGGAATTGACTCGAATACTGATGTAGAGACGGTACAATCTTTTCCAACCGTCCAATTAAGTTCCAGCCAACCAAGAATGCTGCATATTTTAGATATGAACTTCACCCTTATCCTATATGTTCGGATGATTTGGCAAATTTTCCTTACAAGAAAATAACAAACAAGTTTGTCTCCTTTTAGAACAACTTTTTTTAATCAAAAAGAGATGTTACACTAATTATAGTTTGTGCTATAGCTAACATTGCTAATGTACAGTATGCAGATGAAACAGACTTGCAGATTTTAAAATTGAAATACAAAACTGACCGTAATTGAGGCAACTAGAGTTTAAATTTTACACTACGGTCCTGCATACAAATAAACACTTGCCGGATTATACCTGAAGCAATGATACAAAAACTGGAATGATTTTTGCATCAATTATACAATAACACATCTTTGATAATTTTCAAGGGTTTATATGGTCAGTATATGAATTAAGGTTTTTTTTCTTGCATATGAGTCCCTTATATCTACTGTATTTTTAAATAAATTCCTAAATGTTGTTAATTGCTTAAAAGTTCCCTAAATCACCCAAAAATGGAGTTATGAGCCCCCTCTGTCTATCTCAGTTAAAAGTTAAACCTAATCTTTGGATTAACTATACTTATACTACCCTCATCTTCTTCCTCATTTTTTTCTGACCCGAAGCTGCCACCACCAAAAGTCGAAGCTCTAATGCGTACTTTCCTCTGATGCCAGTACCTTCCTGTACCTTACCCCACACCTCTCCTCACTCGACACTCTCCCTGAACGTGGTTCTTAAAATCTGTTGTGTTTCTTTATAACCATGGTTTTCTATTCTTTTTGTGTTGTTCTCTAATCTGGGGTCTTCAAAATGTTGGACTTGAATAGAAATAACGATTTATAACTTCTTTCTAGGGGTGTGCATATTCGGACCAAATCGACCAAATCAAATCAAACCGAACCGATCGATTTTTAATCGAACCGATGGTCCGGTCGGATTGGTTCAACTGAACATTTTGAAAAACCGAATGGTTTGGTTCGGTTCACGGTTTGGTTATCCTAAAACCGTATAAAACCAAACCGAACCATGTTATAAACCGTGTAAAATTAGATTTTGCACGGTCCGGACTCCGGACTAATCTGCCTACTTTTAGGAGACGGTTGTGCTCAAAGTCATCATATTCTCTCTCTTTCACTCTTTTTTCATTGTTTCTCCTCAAGGCGGCTGCTCCTCCCTCAAGTCCGGCCAAGCGGCCAGTGGGCTCCCTCTTCCTAACAATGGAAAAAGTGCCTCAGTCCTTTCTCTCCCCCTAACTCTCCGCCCTTTCTTCTCATGGCGGCTGCTCCTCCCTCGAGTTCGGCCAGGCGGCCAGTAGACTCCCTCTTCCTAACCCTTTTCCCTTTCTCCCTCGCGAGTCGTGGCTTCGAGTAACATATATTTATTTTCCTATGTTCAATTCATGGATCTATTATCATCTATATATGAAGTAGGTTTAAGGTTTATTTTTCTGTTACTGCTGGCTTTTTTATGGGTGTTGATAAGGGCACTACACTTTTTACTCGGGGCTAGCCCATTGAAAAATTTGAAAAAATTACAAATTTGCCATCATGAAAGTTACTCGGGGCTAGCCCACTGTTAAAATCAGGACTGTCAAAATTACGACAGTCCTACCACTTGGAAGGACTGTCAAAATTTTGACAGTCCTTCCAAGTGGTAGGACTGTCAAAATTTTGACAGTCCTGATTTTAACAGTGGGCTAGCCCCGAGTACAAAATGTTAGGACTGTCAAAATTTTGACAGTCCATTACCCTAAAATTACAAGTTTGCCACTCTGATAGTTAGTTGGGGCTACCCCACACCAAAGTATAAAAGTGAAATGGGTTTCTATTTTTGGCATTCCACCTAGACTTAAGAAACCCTCCTTCCACCAAGCCCAAACCTAAATTTGGAAATAGCAAGTTGTGGTTGGAGGAATATTTTACTTTGGTGATACTACAAGGAATATTCTTCCGGTATGTCTTCGACAACCTACGTTGAATAAGTTTTGCAATTGTGCGAAAAAGATTTAGTTTATTTTGATTAATGTAGGAACAATGCATGAGAAAATGTTCGATGACGAAGTCGGATCGTCCAATTCATTAATTATGCACTCCGGACGTTCCGAAGAACAAGTTGGTTGTTCCGAAGCACGTACGGTACGTAAAACGACAACCCTAATTTGACAGTCACGAGTTAGGACTGTAAATATTAGACAGTCCTATATAAATATAGGACTGTCAAATATTCCACAGTCCTCTATAAATATAGGACTGTCATAAATTCGACAGTCCTACTTAAAAGTAGGACTGCCATAATTTTGACAGTCCTATATAAAATTCGGACTGTCAAAATAGTGACAGTCCTGGATAATTATATGAAGTTATTAATTTTTATATTATTTTATATTGGTTATAGGACCAACCTTGTTCAGAGATTGTGGTACAGCCTGCTGTTGGTGATGAGGATGATATTTTCTCAACGGATATTGAATTTGCAAGCCATGAAGAAGCATTAGAGTGGTGCAGAGAAGTTGGGAGACGACATAACGTAGTTATTGTCATTGCAAGATCCATCCGATCTCGGCCGGGCCGAAAATATCTTGAGCTTGGATGCGAAAGAGGATGTGTGTTTAGGCATCATAAAAAAAAAGGGTGTTGTTGAAAAAGAAATCCCTAAGAAAAATGTTGGGACGAGAAAATGTGGTTGTACATTGAAGGTGTTGATTGTAAAAGTTGAAGATGTGAAGTGGATAATCGAAGTTAAGAATGGAAGACACAATCATCCTATTCCAGGGACGCTTACGGGTCATGCCTACGTGGCACGTCTGAAGGAGGATGAGAAAAAGTTGGTTGAAGACTTGTTCCTTTCAGGAGTTGCACCGAAACAAATTTTTTCTGCTGTGCGACAAAAACAAGATGGGAACAAGGCTACCATGAGGACGATCTATAATAGTTTGGCCAGAGCGAAATGCAATAGTATGAAAGGAAGAATGGCGATGCAGCAAGTTTTGAAGTTGCTTGGGGAGCATCACTACGTGGAGTACCATAGAAAACATCCACAAACTGATGAACTCCTTTCATTGTTTTGGGCTCATCCTGATTGCACACATATGGCTCGGTCCTTCGCAGACGTGTTGGTCCTTGATTGTACATATAAGACCAACAAGTTCAAGATGCCTCTTTTGCATGTTGTCGGGTTTACGTCTACGGATAAAACATTTACAGTCGCTTTTTGTTTTATGAAGAGTGAGACAGTAGAGGATTACACATGGGCGTTGAGGAAACTACAATCCCTTTACACAGGTTGCAAAGAGCCGTCTGTTTTTGTTACTGACAGAGAATATGCGTTGATAAATGCTATAGATATTGTATTTCCTCATGCGCATAGACTACTATGCACTTGGCATATAAATAGAAATATCCATGCTCAATGCAAGAAAAAATTTGAAACTGTGGACGGTAAAATTGACATGCTTCGCTTCGAAGAATTCTATAGTGATTGGAGTCTTGTATGGCAAGCAAGTACTACAGACAGTTACGACGCAGCATGGTACATGTTCCAACAAAAGTGGGAGCCAAGTAACCCGACATGCATATCTTATATCAAAGAGACTTGGCTAGGACCACATAAAGAGCAATTCGTCTTAGCATGGACCAACATGGTGAAGCATTATGGCACGATCACTACGAACCGGGTCGAAGGGGCACACTCATGTTTAAAAAGATATCTACGCTCATCGGTCGGTAATTTTGTCTCTGTTTGGCAATCGATTCATTTGATGACTATTGCCACGGTGAACGATATTGTAGCATCATTTGAGATGAGCCTCAATATTGCAAAGCATGAATACAAGCAAGAACACCTCTTGGATGGTTTAACCCATGTGGTATCTCACAAGGCCTTGGGGTTATTGTTTGAGGAGATTCGTAGGTCGAAGTCGGTGGGTTATGATCCCGAGGTTTGCGGTTGTTCATATCGACATTCACTCGGACTACCGTGTGCACATGAAATCAACGAATACCGTCGTGATTCTATACCTATTCCAATAGAAGGTGTTGATCAACGTTGGCGACAGCTGTCGATAATGCCGGCGGTGGAAGTGCAAGATGATTTCTTTGCGTTGCCCCAAGTTAAACTACTTCACGCAAGGTGGTGTGGCGCATCGGAACTGGAGAGAAGATCCATTGAGTTTAAAATCCAAGAGATTGCAGTCCCGGCAACTACTCGATTGCAAGAGCCATCCGTTGTTCGAACTCCTAAGGGAAGACCACACTCAAGAAAGAGTAGAGCCAAAAAGAAGGAGGAGGAGTCAACTAAAAGAGATCCATCCTTATTTGAACATATCGAACGCAGTTTGGAGGCAAAGTCCGTTGTTCGAACTCCTAAGCTAACTATTCGAAGGGGGAAGAAACAGAAAACGATAGATGCAGGCACGGCGGAGGGTGTTCAAAACTTTTCTGTTTCTTATAGTCTATACATTGAAAAATTCCTACCTGAGATACGGAACTTCATTTGGTCTATTGATGATGTTCCTGCGGATGGCCACTGTGGATACCATGCACTAGCAAGACAACTAGGCTATTCAGTGGAAGCAGGATGGCGACAGGTTAGGGCAGAGCTGTACGAGGAGTTGGAGTCGCGACTAGCCTTCTATAGCCAGATACTTGGCGAAGAAATTGTTGGGGATTTGTTGGCAGGCATACCTTGTACGAAAACATTTACCGGACCAGAGCATTACATGGATGTCCCGCCTGCTGCTTATGTCTTCTCTAATAGGTATAAGTTACCTATTGTAATTATCTCACATGGTATTAACAATACTTTCTTTCCAATGTGTGCCCCCCCGGCCGAACACCGAGTATCCAATCTATGTTGCATTGGGCTTGTCGGACAACACTTCGTCATCCCAAGGTTGATCGCTCATTCTCCTATTCCGCCACCTTCTACGCTTTGGTATAAACACGCACCTGAGGAAGCGATCGCATGGACGACACCCTACATGGATGCAATGACGACCTATAAGAAGATGATGAAGATGGAGGATCCAAAAATCATGTCGGACGACTACTTTGATATTTTAATCGATTGATTTAGCCCCAAGTGAAAATGTATAATTTCTTGATCCATGATTGTCTAAGTGTATATTGAACCATATGTTGTATGTTGTGTAATGAAAAGAGTTATGGAGATTTTGATTGTATATTGCGCATTACAACTAATAACTTAGGACTGTCATTATGGAAAACTGCCAGGATACTAGGACTGTCACAATTTTGACAGTCCTAGTGTACACTAGGACTGTCAAAATTGTGACAGTCCTAAAGTTTTAGGACTGTCACAATTTTGACAGTCCTAGTGTACACTAGGACTGTCAAAATTATGACAGTCCTAAAGTTTACTCACTGTCAATTTGGAGTAAATATATAACTTTAGGACTCACAATTTTGACAGTCCTAGTGTAAACTAGGACTGTCAAAATTGTGACAGTCCTAAAGTTTACTCACCGTCAATTTTGACAGTGGGATATAACTTTAGGACTGTCACAATTTTGACAGTCCTAGTGTAAACTAGGACTGTCAAAATTGTGAAACTTTAGGACTGTCACAATTTTGACAGTCCTAGTGTAAACTAGGACTGTCAAAATTGTGACAGTCCTAAAGTTATATCCCACTGTCAAAATTGACGGTGAGTAAACTTTAGGACTGTCACAATTTTGACACTAGGACTGTCAAAATTGTGACAGTCCTAAAGTTTACTGTCACGCCCCGATTCCGTGGAATCGTTAGTCGTCCCCCGGGCGTGACCGCCGTGCGGGCCTAGGTTGCGCACCGCACGAGGCTAAGTATTTTTGTTTCGTATAGCGAGCACATATTCAGAGTACGCAGATAATTGAACACAGATTGAAACATGGAAAAGTTCTCTTTTATTGATAATATGAACATCTATTACAAAATCCTTGAACTGAGTCGTAAGGATTGCCTCTGTGGCTTACAAAAGTGTTGACACAAAATGAGATAGCAGTCATGTACATTACATCCCTTACTAAACTCAAAATATAAGACCTTGGGACGGAACCACTGCCTTGCCACGGAGCTGCATGATTGCTTTGGTGGCTAGCTTCTTCTTCAAAAGGCTTCTTCTTCAAAATGCTTCTAAGGTGGCACGGTCGAGACGTGCCTACAGCTGGACTGGATTGGGGGTTTGTCTCCTGCTCCTCGCTCGGTTCTTCCTAGCGCGGGGAACCTGTTTCAACGAGGGTCAGTACATCGAAACGTACTGGTGAAGGCAAGCTATCCCAACTATACCAATCAACACGTTGTTTTAATGAAGCCTGCATATTTGTGGGTTTCTATCTTGCCTTAGTTCATTTTGCAACAAGACATAGATATAGAATTATTGAAATAACCCGTCACCGTTCGGTGACATTTACCTGTCCGTCTGAACCATCTGCACAATACTTACCTTGCCTTCCCTGTCAAGAAGACACAAGTTAGTTGTAACAGGTTTAAATATACGAGGGGATCACTGGCTTTGATGCCATAATGGACGGTCTTAGTCTCAGGCTAAGGTGACGGAGGCACATGTATCGCTGCACGCCATCTCGCCTATGGGAGAGACTAATCTTGAGGTTCCGTCCGGATCGGATCGGTGCCAGTGCCCCAGCGACCGTCCGCAGGAACCGAGAGGCCTTGTGCACAAGTTGTCCGTGATCAACGGCGTTTGTGTTAAGTTTGCATTTATGTAGCTGAGGCAATGAATTCAAGAGATATGTAGCATTGTGTGATATATTTTGCATAGTCTCCCTGAATAATTGATGCATGGCAAAGGGTGTTCTACATATAGCATAATTATAGAAGAAGAAGTAAGCATTCTAACTTGTATATATGCATATGGTAAACATTTTGAATAAGCAAGCATGTAGTAAGTAACCGTTCACAAGTTTCAATGACAAGCATACAGATCCAAGTCTATTCCCTTATTATCTTGATATCTTTTAGTTATTTACTTGGTATCGTTTGATCGGGGCAAGCACGAACACAAGATTTAGATGTGAAGACTAGCAAGTAGGGTTAGCTAATCGGGTTGGTAGCCACTCACTTTTAGTGGTTGGAAGGAAGAAGGAAGGAAGTGATTTAGGAGTCCGCTTGAGCGACGCCTAGTGCTGGATCACCTGTATTGACACGAACAGCTGATCAGTACTTCTTCCTCTCTTTCCATTATCGGAATTGAAGTGCAGTCCTAAGAACGAAAGCAAGGAAATCCATCGAAACCGTTCAAGAAAACCCAAGCAAATCTGAAATCCAACTCAAGGCACGAAAGCAACAAGCGACAGCGAAAACTAGGCAACAAAAGAATGCAGCGGAGAGGTCCCTCCTGACTCTGCCGCTAAGTCGATCCCGGGGGCACGGTCCACTGAATATGGAAATCGATTCCGAAGAAACAAATCCATAACGAGGACGAGTTCTTAATTCAATCTATCCCGATCGAACGATACCGTCTTGTATTTCTTAGCCGCGCTCCCCGAATAGGGGGAACGGGGCACCACATCCTACCCAACTAATTGGAAGTTTCGTCCCGAAACTTAAAGAATAGAACCTACCACTAGGAAATAGTGAGGGGAACCTTTCCCTCATTTCGGATTCAAGCTCCCAAGTAGATTCTTCAACGGAGTGATTCCGCCAAAGCATGCGCACGAGAGGAACCGAACGAGTCCGAAGCAGCTTTTCTTTTCTATCCAAAATTTGCACAGGCTGTTCTACATACGTCAAGTCGGCTTGAAGGTTCAGTTGGTCCAGGTCTACCACATGGCTTGGGTCGTACACATATTTCCTAAGCTGTGAAACATGGAATATATCGTGTACGTCGGATAGGGATGGTGGTAGAGCAATCTGATACGCAACTGAGGCAACCCGCTTTAGTATTTCGAACGGGCCGACAAATCTCGGACTCAGCTTTCCTCTTGCTCCGAACCTGCTAACTCCTCGCATGGGCGAGACCTTGAGGAATACTCGGTCGCCTACTTGGAACTCTAGCGGTCTTCGATGTGTGTCCGCGTAGCTCTTTTGGCGGCTTTGAGCTACCTTCAATCTATCCCGAATCAGCCGGACTTTCTGGACGGTCTGCTCGACGAGCTCAGGGCCAAGTACTTGTCGTTCCCCAACTTCGTCCCAGCAGATAGGAGATCTACACTTCCGCCCGTATAACGCCTCATACGGCGCCATTTGAATGCTTGATTGATAACTATTGTTGTAAGCAAATTCAGCTAAAGGTAGATGAAGGTCCCAACTCGTCTTCAAGTCCAAGGCGCAGAGTCGCAACATGTCTTCGAGGATCTGGTTGACACGCTCGGTTTGGCCGTCGGTCTGTGGATGGTAGGCGGAGCTAAACTTCAACTTCGTCCCCATTGCTGACTGCAGGCTTCCCCAGAAACGTGATATGAATCGACCATCTCGATCGGAGACTATGGTTACGGGCACGCCATGGAGTCGAACGATTTCGTTGAGATATATCTGAGCCAGGCGGTCGGCACTCCAAGTAGATTTGATAGGCAGAAAGTGAGCTGACTTGGTGAGTCGATCGACGATAACCCAGACTGCATCATGTCCCCGTTGCGTCCTCGGCAAACCAACGATAAAATCCATCGTTATATCATCCCATTTCCACTCCGGAATAGCAAGGCTCTGTAGTTCTCCGCCTGGTTTCTGGTGTTCGGCCTTTACTCGTTGACAAGCCATGCAATGCGACACAAACTGCGCCACATCCTTTTTCAAGCCGTGCCACCAAAACGTCGTACGAAGATCCCGATACATCTTTGTGCTACCCGGATGAGAAGTATAGCTAGAATAGTGGGCTTCCGTGAGTATCTCTTCCCTGAGGGCCGCGTCGCTTGGAACGCACAGTCTTCCCTTCACTCGAAGCATCCCATCCGTGCTTACCGCAAAGTCGGACGCCTTCCCTGCTGAGATAAGGGCATGAATCTTTTGCAGGAATGGGTCGTCCTTCTGAGCGGTCTTTACTCGTTGTAACAAGTCGGGTTCGAGGCGCAGTTGTGATACTTGCGCCCACTTTGTGTATCTGATTTTCAAAGTAATGCCCAGTGATTCAAGATCCCGACGCAGCCTATCATCAATAGCCAAACTTCCTGCAAACACTCGACTCAGTGCGTCAGCTACGACGTTTCCTTTGCCAGGCGTGTATCTGATCATGAGGTCGAAGTCGCTTAGGAGTTCAAGCCATCGCCGCTGCCGAAGATTCAAATCTTTTTGAGTGTACAAGTATTTCAGGCTTTTATGGTCTGTATAGATTTCGCACGGCACGCCATAAAGATAGTGACGCCACAGCTTCAATGCAAATACTACCGCGGCAAGTTCGAGATCATGCGTTGGGTAGTTCTGCTCGTGAGGCTTTAGCTGTCTAGACGCGTAGGCTATCACCTTATCGCGCTGCATCAGGACACATCCTAGACCCTTTCCTGAGGCATCACTATATATTTTAAAGTCATCCGGTCCGTTCGGCAGAGTGAGAATTGGGGCAGAGACGAGGCGCTGCTTTAACTCCGTAAACGAAGCTTCACAGTCATCCGTCCAAGTAAACTTCGCACCCTTCCGTGTGAGCTGCGTCAAGGGCGAAGCAATTCTAGCAAAGTTCTGTATGAACCGACGGTAGTATCCTGCCAGTCCAAGAAAGCTTCGGATGTCGCTAGCTGATTCCGGATGTTTCCACTGTGTAATGGCTTCCACTTTTTTCGGGTCAACTGAGATGCCTTCCGAGGAGATGATATGGCCCAAAAAGGATATACTGTCTAGCCAAAACTCACATTTACTCAGTTTGGCGTACAACTTGTTGTCTCGAAGGGTTTGCAACACCATCCGCAGGTGTCCTGCGTGCTCGTCCCTAGTCTTCGAGTACACCAAGATGTCATCGATAAAAACCACCACAAATTTATCGATGAAAGGTCTAAATACCCGATTCATAACGTCCATGAATGCTGCAGGCGCATTCATCAGTCCGAACGGCATCACGGAAAACTCGTAATGACCGTACCGGGTTCGGAAAGCAGTTTTGGGGGTGTCCTCTGGCCTGATCTTCAGCTGGTGATAGCCCGAGCGAAGATCTATTTTTGAAAACACTGCTGCTCCTTGTAGTTGATCGAACAAGTCATCAATCCGTGGCAGAGGATATTTGTTTCTGATTGTGACCTTATTCAATTCTCTGTAGTCGATGCATAGGCGTAGAGTTCCGTCCTTCTTCTTCACGAAGAGCACGGGAGCGCCCCAAGGAGACACGCTCGGACGGATGAATCCGCGGTCAAGCAATTCCTGGAGTTGGCGCTTTAATTCATTCAGCTCTGCAGGTGCCATTCTATACGGAGGCTTCGAAATCGGCTGTGTATTTGGAAATGTGTCTATAGTGAATTCAATCTCTCGATCGGACGGCATACCGGGTAGTTCGCTCGGAAACACGTCGGGGAACTCCGCCTCAACGGAATTAGGCTCGACGTTTGCGTAGTCCTGCCGCGCGTCCCGAACTGATGCTAGAAATCCCTCGCAGCCTGTGTAGAGCATTCGCCGAGCAGATTTTGCTGAAATCACCATGCAGGCCTTGGTCGCATCGTTCGCTGGACTACTGGTGTAACAGAACACGGCTTCTCCGGGCAGACGGAAAACGACTCGCTTCTCTGCACACTCAATAGTTGCTGCGTATGCGCCTAGCCAGTCCATTCCCAAGATGATATCATAGTCCCTAACATCTAGAACTAAGACATCGAGCGACAGCTTCTTCTCCCCAATACAAATGTAACCACCTAGGCATACTGAACGAACAGGGATTTTTGTACCAGAGGGGGTGCTAACATTTAAATCTAAGTGCAACGGAGTCATTTTTACATTGTTTTCCATGGCAAAATTTGTGGAAATAAAACTATGCGTTGCACCTGAATCAAATAGAACGCGAGCAGGTATATTATTGAAAAGTAAGGTACCTGACACGACGGTATCCGAAGCTAATGCTTCTTCCCGTGTCATGGTGTAGACTCGGCCTTGAGCTTGATTACGCCCTTGCTGAGGCGCCGCTCGATTTGCCTGAGGTGCCGGAGTCTGATTTTGTTGGGGAGGACGGCGCTCGGTGAACTTTGGACAGCTGGGAAGGGCGTGATCGGAAGCTCCGCAAATGAGGCATAACCCATGCTTTCGACGACATTCACTTTCGACGTGCCCTGTCCTTCTACAGAAATCACATCGTTGTCCCGAGTTTCCCTTTTTCGAACCGCCGTTGTTAGGGCGCTTTGCAGCTGTGTTTCCTCTATCGTTGCCTTGGCGTTTGTGATTGGGGGTTTGCACAGCGCCGGTGGCAACGTGAGGATACTGCGGTTCGAGGGAGAGGGCATGGTTTAAAACTTCCCTCATCGTCTGATACTGTGGAACGGATACGTGCCCGTGGATACCAGGACGTAGCCCTCCTTCGAATCGTCTGGCACGACTCGCTGCGTCCGGTAGGTAAGCGGTGGCAAATTTGGCCAGTTTGTTGAATTCTGCCGAGTATTGCTTCACCGTCATACTGCCCTGCCGGAGCTGAACGAACTCATTTTCCCGTTGACGCCGTAGAGGTGGTGGTATAAACTCCTCTTCAAATGCGGCGCGAAAAGTCGTCCACGCGATCGCCTCCTCTCCATGGCCAAGTTGAAGAGATCGTCGATGCACGTCCCACCAGTCGTGCGCATTGAAGCGAAGCAGTAGTTTGGCACAAGTGACGCGCTTGTCTTCCGGCACATCCAGGAGAGAAAAATGATCTTCAAGCTCGGCGAGCCAATCTAGGGCCACGATTGGGTCCTCAGTCCCCTTAAATGGCGTATTGCAGACCTTCTTGAAGTTTGCAAAGGTGAAGGTAGTCACTTCCCTCGTCCTTGGCACGGGCGATGGTTCGACTTCAAGCGCTGGCTGCTCCACTGGTGTAGCTGTCGTTGCGGCAGAATGGTTGGAGGCCAGGGTCTGAACAAGCTGTTGCAGGGTATCTACCTGCTTTTGTTGGACTGAGAGCCGTGCCTCTAGGTTGCTCTCGAACTTGGCTTGGCGGGCATCATCCCTCTGTCTTTGCTCGGCTAACATTTGCACCACTTGTTGAATCGAATCTGTTTGAGACATGCCCCGTTGGCTCCGAGAGCTTCCTGATGTTCCGGAGCTGCTCTCCTGAGTCTGAGGCTCGCCTGGTGCTAGCGCTGATGGTTGCGCTTGTGTCGTTCCTTGAAAGGAAGGTAAATTACATCAGGATCATAATGTATTATGGACTTATTGCATGAACGTATCCCATTTTGGCCTTAACGAGTTCAGGAGTTCGCATAGGCGAGTTATCGCTAAGGGAACTTTTCTAGTTCATGAATCAAAG
This sequence comes from Iris macrosiphon, assembly GCA_036927795.1. Classification (NCBI taxonomy): domain Eukaryota; kingdom Viridiplantae; phylum Streptophyta; class Magnoliopsida; order Asparagales; family Iridaceae; genus Iris; species Iris macrosiphon. The sequence continues at coordinate 236,355,095 of JAYESA010000006.1, forward strand.
AAACTTTGAAGCTGTGCTCTGATACCAACATGTCACGCCCCGATTCCGTGGAATCGTTAGTCGTCCCCCGGGCGTGACCGCCGTGCGGGCCTAGGTTGCGCACCGCACGAGGCTAAGTATTTTTGTTTCGCATAGCGAGCACATATTCAGAGTACGCAGATAATTGAACACAGATTGAAACATGGAAAAGTTCTCTTTTATTGATAATATGAACATCTATTACAAAATCCTTGAACTGAGTCATAAGGATTGCCTCTGTGGCTTACAAAAGTGTTGACACAAAATGAGATAGCAGTCCTGTACATTACATCCCTTACTAAACTCAAAATATAAGACCTTGGGACGGAACGACTGCCTTGCCACGGAGCTGCATGATTGCTTTGGTGGCTAGCTTCTTCTTCAAAAGGCTTCTTCTTCAAAATGCTTCTAAGGTGGCACGGTCGAGACGTGCCTACAGCTGGACTGGATTGGGGGTTTGTCTCCTGCTCCTCGCTCGGTTCTTCCTAGCGCGGGGAACCTGTTTCAACGAGGGTCAGTACATCGAAACGTACTGGTGAAGGCAAGCTATCCCAACTATACCAATCAACACGTTGTTTTAATGAAGCCTGCATATTTGTGAGTTTCTATCTTGCCTTAGTTCATTTTGCAACAAGACATAGATATAGAATTATTGAAATAATCCGTCACCGTTCGGTGACATTTACCTGTCCGTCTGAACCACCTGCACAATACTTACCTTGCCTTCCCTGTCAAGAAGACACAAGTTAGTTGTAACAGGTTTAAATATACGAGGGGATCACTGACTTTGATGCCATAATGGACGGTCTTAGTCTCAGGCTAAGGTGACGGAGGCACATGTATCGCTGCACGCCATCTCGCCTATGGGAGAGACTAATCTTGAGGTTCCGTCCGGATCGGATCGGTGCCAGTGCCCCAGCGACCGTCCGCAGGAACCGAGAGGCCTTGTGCACAAGTTGTCCGTGATCAACGGCGTTTGTGTTAAGTTTGCATTTATGTAGCTGAGGCAATGAATTCAAGGGATATGTAGCATTGTGTGATGTATTTTGCATAGTCTCCCTGAATAATTGATGCATGGCAAAGGGTGTTCTACATATAGCATAATTATAGAAGAAGTAAGCATTCTAACTTGTATATATGCATATGGTAAACATTTTGAATAAGCAAGCATGTAGTAAGTAACCGTTCACAAGTTTCAATGACAAGCATACAGATCCAAGTCTATTCCCTTATTATCTTGATATCTTTTAGTTATTTACTTGGTATCGTTTGATCGGGGCAAGCACGAACACAAGATTTAGATGTGAAGACTAGCAAGTAGGGTTAGCTAATCGGGTTGGTAGCCACTCACTTTTAGTGGTTGGAAGGAGGAAGGAAGGAAGTGATTTAGGAGTCCGCTTGAGCGACGCCTAGTGCTGGATCACCTGTATTGACACGAACAGCTGATCAGTACTTCTTCCTCTCTTTCCATTATCGGAACTGAAGTGCAGTCCTAAGAACGAAAGCAAGAAAATCCATCGAAACCGTTCAAGAAAACCCAAGCAAATCTGAAATCCAACTCAAGGCACGAAAGCAACAAGCGACAGCGAAAACTAGGCAACAAAAGAATGCAGCGGAGAGGTCCCTCCTGACTCTGCCGCTAAGTCGATCCCGGGGGCACGGTCCACTGAATATGGGAATCGATTCCGAAGAAACAAATCCATAACGAGGACGAGTTCTTAATTCAATCTATCCCGATCGAACGATACCGTCTTGTATTTCTTAGCCGCGCTCCCCGAATAGGGGGAACGGGGCACCACATTTACTCACTGTCAATTTTGACAGTGGGATATAACTTTAGGACTGTCACAATTTTGACAGTCCTAGTGTCTAGGACTGTCAAAATTGTGACAGTCCTAAAGTTTACTCACTGTCAATTTTGACAGTGGGATATAACTTTAGGATTGTCACAATTTTGACAGTCCTAGTGCAAACTAGGACTGTCAAAATTGTGACAGTCCTAAAGTTTATCCACTGTCAATTTTGAACAGCTGTGAACTAGAATTGAATATACAGTTAACCCACTGACCCATATGCACAGTATACAGATCAAAATAGTAACAACAAGGCAAAATTAACTCAAACTTTCACAAGTAGGCAACGTTTACAACTCAAATTATAACGTCAAAAGTCATATTCAATCAAACTTTTACAACGTTTACAACTCAAATTATACTTTACAGTTTGACAACGTTCACAATTTTACAACTCAAAATGATTGTTCAAACGTCATGGCGCCTCTTCGTGCGTTGCTCTCTAGTATCCAAGAAAGGATATTCTTCATCGTTGTCGATTTTTTGGAGTTCGTCATTGATTGTCATATAATTGGAACCCTGGCAACTGACGAGGCTTCTTCCCAACTTCGTAACTTTCCTTGCCTATTCATGAAAAAAGAAAAAAAAAATTTAGACAAAGTTACAAATATCAAACTTAAGGTCTACAAGTAAGCTCACCATCTTGACCAGTGCAGTATATAAGACCGATTTGGGAGGAAGATCTGACGGTACACGCACAACATCCCCTCGGCGCTGGAACAAGGTCGGTAGTCCGACACCGGCGTAGTAGGCGAGGTAGTCGTCGCTGCACTCCGCCATATTGACTGCTGCTAGCCGGTCGGTATCTCTAATGACGTGGCGTTGCCACTCGGTGAAGAAGTCTGATACCCAGTTGAAATGTGCAGGTATATAGTTTAGCGGTTTTGTACCGCGCGGAGGATTTATCATTTGCAAAGTTTGCCTTGGGACAGTTTGTACGTAGCCAAACTGACGTAGCACTCTATCCGGCATATAAGCCTCCTCGATCTCATGACAACTGATAAGACCATGATATAAGGCGACTGGTTGCAATGGACGGGTAGTCTGTCGCAAATCACGGTATGGATCCCATACAATCTGCACCGCATAAAATGTAGCATAACGTCATTTAGCATAACGTAGTAAATTAATACAAATTAAGTACAATATTAGGTCTAAATTCACCTCTTCTGTCGTCATATCTTCGAGTGCATGCCGTAGAGCGGCCAATGTGTGAGAACGTTTGGCATCTTCCTTACTTGGCTTCCATCGGCACATTCTAGGCATGTTCTCGTCATACCCTCGGTTCAGTTTCGCCCGCTGCAGGGTTGGGAAGTGCTCGTATATCCATGCCTTCACATTACCGGAAATATGTTAGTCCAAAAATAAACAACACAATTTAAATTTTTGTAAACAAGTTGACAAAGATATATCTATACATGGAGTAGAGTCTGGCATCCGGAAATTGTCTTCGAACCCACATGGGATGCCGCACCAAGCTCGCGGTAAAGGTATGCCAGTATACCGCTTCCCCAAGATATTTCGTCCACCGTTTCAAGGTTGTCCAAATTGATGAGATATTTGGCATTTATGGACGTTCCAGACTTATCGGTAATGCCAACAGCCCCTAAGATGAACTGCATATATCCCCGGGCGACATTTTCGCTATTATCAATTTCAGGGGCCTGCTCAGCGAATATCTCCTTCAAATATTTTAGAGGAAGTCCGTAGGACTTTTTGAATTCTCGAAGACTAGTAAAACTGGTGGCATCAACTCCCAGACACCCTGATACATAATCCACCATATAGTCGTAATAGTTGATGCTCGAATCATCCAAAATATTATTCTGCATCGGACGACCATCAACCCTAAGTCCCAATATATGATGGACGTCATCAAGGGTAATCGTCAACTCCCCATTGGGTAGATGGAAAGCGTTGGTCTCTGGATGCCACCGTTCTACAAATGCTGAAATCAGTGCATTATCCACCGTCGTATATGAGTAGCTACTCAAATATTGTAGACCGGTGGGACTGATTTTTGACTTCACATCATCTCCCAGTAATTCATACCTCCATGTATTGCATTTTTTGCCATGGTTGATTACCGTCAACATACGACCACTCTCCTGAAAAGTCAACAATTGGATGAAATTAAACCTCTATGTAAAATATACTTTCAACTGACAGCTATATATAAATGTATCATAACGTAATGTACTTACCGGATTGTTCCATATTTGGTATGCAATATGGTTTTGGATCGACGGTAACATAGAGCAACCGTTTGGACGAGTGTCGACTGGACTATCTGCCTGCTCAGAAGGTCCCGAACCATCGGTAGGCCGGTTTCCGAGAGTTTGTGGAAGACTCTCGACAGGACTATCTGCAGGCTGAGAAGGTCCTGAACCATCAGTAGGCCGATTTGGAACATTTGGCATGTCCTCATCGGAGGAGGAAGAAGAACCGGAAGAACTAGGAGGAGCACGTCTCTTTGTGGCAATCTTCTTCGTCAATGGACGTTTCCTCACTTCAGGGCGTGCCGCACCCTCGCGGATAGTGACGCCTTGCGAAACTGTGCGTTCCTTACGCATCGACGCAGTAAGGCGTCTTCTCATTTCTTCATCCACAGTGTCCTTTCCAGGGGCATGACTATAAGACAAAAATTAATGTATACAGACAAAAATTATTTTCTATTTTAACATAATAATCTCATTTTATTTTCAGGACTGTAGCCATTTCTGCAGTCCTGTAAGTATACAGGACTGCAGATTTTTTAACAGTCCTAATGATTTAGGACTGTAGAATTTCCTACAGTCCCATATTGATTTAGGACTGTAGGAATTTCGACAGTCCTATATATATATATAGGACTGTCGAATTTTCTACAGTCCTAAATCAGTATGGGACTGTAGGATATTCTACAGTCCCGCTCGATACTGCTCGACAATGTCGAGCAGTCTCGACATTGTACGCCCTAAAATCATGTTCCAAACGACTTCTATGTCTAAACTACATCCTAGACTCCGCCAACGACTAGTATGCCCTCATTTGAAAGAAAAAAACTCAAAATTTTCAACATGCAAGAGGATTTCTTATCATTTTTGGACAATTTTTCAAATACAATAGTGCAAGGAGAATGAGGATTTATACCTTGGTTCTTTCGAGACTTTGGGAGCCATCGACAAGGACGAGGAGGACAGCGGAGATCGGCCGGCGGGAGGGGGTCGGCGGGAGGGGGAGAAGCTACGGTCGGGGGAGCTAGGTTTGGCGAATAAGAATCGGATGGGTTGAAATCCTGGGCTAGCCCCAAGTATAAACTTGGGCTAGTATGAGTAAAGGTAGCTCTATAGTGGGCTAGCCCCAATCCTGGGCTAGCCCCAAGTAAAATTGGCAGTGCCCTTATCAACACCCTTTTTTATAGCATGTTTATATGTTAATGTTACTATGTAGTATGTTTGAATTTTGATAGTATGTTTTGTCTCCATTTGGAGGCTTCTTCATAGGAAACTATTAATTGTTGGGTTTATGTATACTACAGTATATCTATTGCAAACTTGCAATGCTTCCGTAGAGGAGACTTTGGATGTGTAAAATGTGTTTGCTTCTGCTGGAGCTGCTAACATCATTAACCCATTTTTATCTGTTCAAAATCGATCAACCGATCAAAACCAAACCTATCCAAGTCGGTCGGTTTCAAAACCGAACCGACCACTTCGTTGGTTTGGTTCGGCTTTGATTTTTTCCAAACCGATTAACTTCGGTTTGATTTCGATTGTGACAAATAGGTCGACCACCAACCGATGAACACCCCTACTTCTTTCATCTATTGCTCCATCAACTCCATCAAGAAGAAGAACGAAGGAATCATCAAGAGTTTCTTTCCACATCAGTCAAGTGGTATCAAGAAAAGTAAAAAAAAGATGGTAATTTTCTCTCTTTTTTCACTTCAATTTGGTTTCTCTTTAAGAAAAAAAGAGAAGCAAAGAAACTTTGGAAGAGAAATTTTACAAATTTGGTGCCAATTTCTTTGGATTTCGTCATAATTTCCATCTGGACTTTTCTTGATTTCTTCTTGTAAAAAAGTAGTGTTCTTTCCGAATTCATGCATCTTGCAGGCGGTTCCAAGCAGCCGCGTGGCTCGAGAGTACTGTCGGCCCCTCTGGCTCCCACCATTGTCCTCCAAGAGGTTCATCTCCTGTTTGTGGAGCAGATCGTGCTCTGCAACGCCATCAACAAGATCCAGTCCGGTGTCCTCACCAAGGTTGTCACAAATCAATCAGCTGGATTTGCGTTGGTCCCTGTCGTCTTACCAGTACTTTGAGAACATCCGCATCTTTCTTATTGCCGTCGAGGAGCTGAAGCTGCCGAGCTTTGAAGCTTCAGACCTCGAGAGAGTACGAATTGTTTGAAGCTTTCCTTCTTCTTGTTCCTTTTTTTCGCAATGAATTTTTTGTGACGTTAGCTTCTTCTTCTCATCAAATATATCTTTCTTCGTACTAAAGACTTAGACAAGGGTTTACAGAGAGAGTGTTGATCATGTTCAGTTCTATGTTATTTGGAGTGAAACAAATATATATTGATGGATGGTTAGTAATTGTTATGAATTTCAAGAGAAGAAACAAAAATTGGTGATCTTCATTTCATTATAATGCGCTTGAAAGATATGAGTTACTGGGAGGGGTGAGGGAGGAGGGGTTGGAGTCGACGGGATAGGAGGGTTGTGCCAGCAGTTGTGAGTCTTGACAGGAAAAGGGAGAGAGGGAGGGAACAAGAAGAGAGGAATATGAGGGGAAAAGGGTCAAAAAACTATAATTCTATCAAAGTTAACGGAATATTCCTTTTTCAAATGGGTTAGGTTAAGTAGAGGGACTCATAACTCACTTTATAGTGATTTAGAGGACTTTTAAGCAATTAACAAGATTAAGAGGACTTACTTAAAATATGATATATTTAAGGGACTTAGCTGCATAAACCCCATGAATTAAATTGTAAGTTGAGGACATCAGATGAAAAGGTGTATCAATGCCAAAAATACATGCAGAATTATCTCCGTCCCTAATGAACCTCAAACCAAACTTCTGTCAAGTCCACAAGACATCCAGGTTTGAGAATAAAGCAACAAAAATGGTGTTCTTCATTATAATTCGCTTGAAAGATTTGAGTTATTAAGAGGGTGAGAGAGGAGGGGTTGGAGTCGGCGGGAGAGGAGGGTTGTGCCGACAGTTGTGAGTCTTAACAGGGAAAAAGCAAGGTTCAAAGTATCGGTATCGGAATCGGTCCATTCCTATGAGTATCGGGATCGGCGGTATCGGTAGTATCGACGGTTTCGGATCGGAGTATCGAATTTTTTGGTATCGGAAAACAAACAACTATTAGTAAATTATTAACATTTTAGAAAATATATTTTATACATTTATGCATAATTTAAAGTATTTACAGTGTTGTTTCTTAGTATTTTTGAAATTGAATGAAATAGTAGTCACCCTTGTCGATTAATTTATATGCGATAGATAAGTTTTCCTCTTTTATATGCCTTTACAATCTTACTATGCTTTTACACCCTTGCTAATTGGTCTTTTTAATTTAATTTTCTTTGCCGAATTGACCGAAAAAGAGACCTCTAATGTCGGTACCAGTCAGTATCGGGTATCGGTCGGTATCGGATCGGGACATGCCAAACGGTATCGGTATCGGCCGTATCGGATCGGTATCGGCCGATACTTCAAACTATGGAAAAAAGGAGAGGGAGGGAACCAAAAGCCATAATTCTATTCAAGTTAACCGAATATTCCTTTTTCAAATCGGTTAGGTAAAGTAGGGGGACTCATAACTCATTTTATAGTGATTTGGGGGACTTTAAAGCAATTAACAAGATTTAGGGGGACTTGCTTAAAAATATGATAGGTTTAAGGGACTTATCTGCAAAAAAGCCCATGAATTATATTGAAGTCAAGGACAGCAGACGAAAAGGTGTATCAATGCCCAAAATACATGCAAAATTATCTCCCTTTCATAGTGAACCCCAAACAAAACTTCCATAAGTCCAAAAGACATCCAAGTTTGAGAATAAAGCTTACATGCTCTTCCTTCCATTTAGATGGAGAGAGAGGGTCGTCCCACAAGTTGACCTTCGGTAGTCCATGGTGATCTGCCAAGAGAATATATAAATACTTTTTAAATACAATACAAGTTCAAAAGGTGCATCATAAAGGACAGTGATTAGTATCAGAACTCATCAAGATCGCTCTGCAGACCTCAGATATTTCAAGTATCTTGGTAATTTTGGAAACCCGCAATACCCATATGAAAGAAAGCATGACAATCTTCTTGAAGATATCAGATGATCAAATTGCAAAAATTAAGCAGTACACCTTTTCAGGGAAAAAAATTATTGGAGAATGAAATAAATATCAAAGAAATAGTTTCTAGGGTCTGATTGCTACGGAGCTTTAGTTTTGATATATAGTCATAGTTGTCAGAGCCAAAAGCGCACTTAGGCACCATAAGTCCTTCAGGGCGTAAGTGCAAAGGTGAGGTGTGCTTCTATAAGCAAAGCAAGGCACATGTATATTAATAAGAAAAATAAAGATCCTTAACCTTGAAACTATGTTGTGTTGCATTATTGAAGGTCACCACTTGATCGCAACAAAATAGGGAAGCTTCTGCAACTCACCCTAGATGTGTAAGATAGATGATGCTATTGGGTTTTGTATAAGGTCTTAGTTCTTTGCAACAACAACAAGGCAAAACTGGTCGAAGCGAGACAAAACCTCCCAAGAGCACACAGCTTCTCACCTAGGCATGCTTTTAATAACTATAATTGAGTTTTAACGTTTTTAAGAGAAACTCATTATTCTTTGCCAGAAATAATCAAAATAGGTGAGTATACTGATGTTCTGATCAAATTGGAATTATAATGGTCAAGAATAAGATAGATCGCAATTAGAAAATAAGATTTAAAATTGTATACTCTGGTACGTTTCCATGATTTATGGTGGTAAAAGAACAAACAAGATTAAAAAGCACAACAAAACCATGTCAATTTAATTGAATAGAATATTATTACTGTTCTTTCAGGCATTGCAAAGAAGATACAAAACTGTACCTGAAATCAGATTTATGTTCGAGTACAACTGCTTAGAATTTACACTAACTAATCAAAAAGCAACCATGCAAATAAACGGTCTGGAGGATAAAGTAGATAAATCACGAAAAACAGATCATCTGTATCTCAAATGTAAGCTCAGCTACATAAAACACTCTCCTCTATTCATCTCTACTTGGCAAACTCCTTTTAAATCACCACTTACCACCTACCGTATCCTTTCTCATTCATCAATATTTCTTTTGGACTACCACAACTCCTAGAAAATCCACTAGTAATATCCTATTACTCCTAACTGGTACATCCATTAGCATTTATTGTCACATTTAATACAAGTGTTGCAGAAATCGTCCTAGTCGGCCGACAAGGCGGCGACTAGGCGGTGGTCGGACCCGACCGACTCGATTTGGCCCATTGTTGGCCAAAAAATCGGTGGGTCCGTTAGTCGGAAAAAGTTGGCCGACTTTTCCTAGTCGGCCGACTAGCGGCTGTGGAAAGAGAAGCAGAAGCGAGAAATTCAAAAAAAAAAACTACCTACCACCACCACCGATCCCGGCCACCTCGAGCCGGGTCGGATCCTGGCAGGCCAAGGCGAAGCTCCGTCTCTCTCATGTTCCGATCCGACAGCCCGATGTAGTCCTGCTCCAGCAAAGGCGTCATCGCGCCAATCAAAGTGGGCATTTCTTCTCTCTCTCTCTCTCTCTCTCTCTCTCTAACAGAGGCGATGGCTAAGAAAGGAGGGGAGGTGTTGAAATTAAATGTTTTTGTTTTCTTTTTTCTAGGATCTGCTGAATAATAATGATGATGGCTAAAATAGGGAGAGGATGTTTATTTGATAAATAAATAGTGTGGTTTTGGAAGGACCTGACTGACATATGACTGAAAGGTCTCTGCATTGTCCCTTCTCATTATCACTCCCTCCCTCTAAGAGCTCTCTTTTCTTTTCACTTTCACTCTCTTCTTTTTCTTTATTTCTTTTGCATAAAAGTCAAAACGACTTTTTTTGGCCGGACCTTTGGCCAATAAGGAAAAAAATAATGCTTAGCCGGACCTTGGGCAAGGAGTTATATAATATATTTTTCACACACAAACATATATATATATAAAAAAATAGTTTATATATATATATATATATATATATATATAAAGAGAGAGAGAGAGAGGCATATTGTATTTATATTTTTTTAATTAAAAAAACACAAAATGATTAATCCGACTAGTTTCCGATTAATCTCTAGTCCCCGCGAACCGACTAGCAGCCGACTAGCGATTTTTACAACCTTGTGTAATACCATCTCAAATGATTTTTCATATGATTCATATCACCCTCAAATGATGTTAGCCTTAATTTTTCACAAATGCACTCATTTCTAATCCTTATCTTTTTTGGTATAGCATCTCGTCCAACCACAAGAATTCGGTATAAAGACTATGCTGATCTTGTACTTGCCTCAACTTTCCAACATTCTGGAACACAAAGCGTGGCTTCTCTTATCCTTTTTATAAGATCCCAGATTCCCAATTAACGAAAGATTGCTCTTAGACATCTCTTTGTTATCAATACAAACTTCTCCCTCGTATCATCTTGCATCATCTTGCAGTTCTGCTAAAATTACATTTCGTCTAGGCTCCATGAATTTGAATAAAAAGGGCAGACATTAAAGACACATGGGATAAGAAGGATTTCACACAGATGCAGTATGGTTATCCAAGATGAACCATCATCATCATCTTTTCCTATCAAAAAGTGGGCTAGGCTACAGAGATGAAGAATGCTCCATAAGGAATTGACACAGTTTTTATGACCGGATGTCAACCTGACATCAACCATCTATTTTGTGACATCTTCCTATCCAAAGTAGCTATGGATATGAGTGTCTCGTCCATAGAACCAAGACAGCCAGTCGATATATAGGTTTACCAACCTTTTGGCAATTTAGTTTAAAATCATGCAACCAAGGACTAGGAGCAAACCCCTAGTTCCCCTAGAAGGCCAAGATGAAGAGGTAAGATCATATATATATTTAGAAGAAGATGTACAATAACTAATAAGAAGCACCAAAGAAAGAAATGGAACATGAAAATTGCATAATGAGATTTTAAATGGTTTGAACTTTGCGCAACTGGTTATGTGAACTTGACAAAAGCTTAATCATCATTACGTGAAATAAAGCTTAGTCAGCTGATACAAAGTCGGATGGTCTAATTAAATATATCAGGTTATACAATTCATTTGAGAAGTATAAAGGGATACCAAACTTTGGGTGCCCATCAAGTTGAGAGAAAGAAGGATGAAGAGAATCAAAAGGTCAAGGGAGAAAGTATCTTGGTATATGAGAGAGTTATTTTTAGTTAAATAATAGTGATTCTAAGATTGATGGTTGTACTAGAAAAGATATCCTTAGAATTTAAGGTGTAATAGTACTAGAGTTTGATTTTTCAAGCATCTACATAAGTTCCAAAAAATGATTTCACGATTTTTTTGGGAAATTCACTAATATATTAAGCGATCCTATTATGCACCTAGGACCAATTTGGATTACAGTCAAGCTTTAGGTGCGATAGGGGGGCTCAATGGAGTAAGCAGTAGGTAGGTTAAGGAAAACATGTAGTTACTAAAACTTGTGTTACCTCGTGTCACATCTCTCTCTGAGTAAGAAACTATTTGAGTCTCTAATTAGAGAAGACAAAACCATAGTGACCTAAATCCACCATATACGCAGCAAATATGACATGACAAATTTCGACACAACGACAAAGCTTCAATACCTAATTTAATACCTAGTTTGGTGTCCTAGTGTATCTTCTATTGTTTGTGGCGTTTTCGATATGTCTTAATACGTTTTGGACACGACAAGGATTTTTTTTTGGAGTGTCTGTTTTCCTAAACTTCATGTGAGGAGCCAAGGAGGAAAATACCATATTGGCGATAAAACAAAAATTTGTCAAAACAAAAGAGAGAGAGAAAAAGTAGCTTATCAGAGAGATCAACCTTCATCATCAATGTCGAGATCCTTGGACCTTGGCATAGGAGAAAACAAAAAGTAAGAGGGAGCCACTATGAAAAGGGTGAGTTGTAGATAGAGAGATTTACATGTTAGTTGGTGGAAGTGTCCACTGGAATTGAAAATAGCGACGGGATAGTGTCAACCGGAATTGAAAATAGAGAAGGAATACAGTGTTAGGACGGACACAAAAGAGAAGAGAAAGAAATCGAAATAGAAAATACTATTGTTCCTCTCAAATCATCTAACATCTATTATAAATTATTAATAATATCTAGAACTTTTATTGCGCATGGGTTAGATTTCAAATTCAAAAAATAATTTGTCGTATTACATTTAAGTCAATGCAGGTCAAGGTGCTCGAGGAAAGCTCAAGGAGAGTTGAGGCGATTCAAGGCAGATTCCTCCCATTCTATTTCTAAGGCAGGCTTCTCATGATCACACTGCTTAAGTACTAGTTGTCTATGCACCAAGGCCTTTGAAGCACCTAGGCGGGGGCCTAAGGTGACGAGACGGACCCCTTTTGAAACACTGATTAGAGTTACATTTCATCCGAGACTCCATTTAATTGAAAATGCAAGGCGAGAGCCATGCAGGTTTCCATTACGTACGAGCATATTTTCAAACGTGTCATCCATTTCGATGATCAAATAGACGTTTCTGAAATGCTAGCCCAACGAACATTCCAAAAATGGACATTTGAGCTGTAACCCAACTAGCCCTTAGTCGGGAAGGGCTACTTCTTATAGGATTAAGTGGTCGCTTAGTCGTGATTATACAGGCAAAGACACCTTGAGTTTTTCCTTAACAAACCACACTCGTAATCTATCAATTAGATAAGATCTTAAGAACCCGTTAGTCATAACGAAATATAAAAGGCCTAGCTCAACATCGGCCCCGTCGTGTTTCAAGCTTTAAAATCCTAGCTCAATATCTCAATCAGTATGACAAAATCTCAAGCTTAGCTATTATGACCTCAAAAATGTAACTGACGGAGCTTAACTGGCATTTCTATAAAACCAAAAAGAAATTTCTAATAAACTACTTGTAGGAGCATATTCAAGCAAATCAAATGACATAATTGCCCATATTTACAAGATCCCGCCAATGACCTCTAGCTCTGGTGGCTAGTGTGGCGGCATTAAGACCCAAATGGTGCGGTCGGTGTTTGATTTCCAGTGGGAGAGATAATGGAATATTTACCTTCTTTTTATATATATAATGGAATATTTACCTTCTTTATATTTATATTTATATTTATATTTATATTTATATATATATATATATATATATATATATATATAAAAGAAGGTAAATATTCCATTATCTCTCCCACTGGGGGCCATTTGCTTGCCTAGGATCCATATATATAGCAAATGGCCCCCAGTGGGAGGAATATTTACCTATATATATATATATATATATATATATATATATATATATATATATATATATAGAGAGAGAGAGAGAGAGAGAGAGAGAGAGAGAGAGAGATCCCTAGTGTTAAAGCAAGCAAATGGCCAAACCTAACAATAAGTAGTATCCAGGAAAAGAAATGCACGGACACCACACGGGCATTAATTTTGCCACGTTTGCTAGTGTATTTTGGAGCGTCCGTACATCCGTGTCCGACACGAGGCGAGTTTTCGTGCGTGCTTGGGCGCCGTCGTCTAAAAATAAAGTTTCTGCGGGTCTACGGATAGTAAATCCATGAAATTGTGGGGATCTAATTGCAGAGAATTTATGCAATAACCAAATTAGGGTTTTATAGGAAGAAGGAAGAAGGGGGAGGAGAGAGAGAGAGAGAGAGAGAGAGAGAGAGAGAGAGAACCTCCGGCGCCGGCCATGGATCGTCGAGGGACGAGACTGGAACGCAGCGGACGAGGAGGAGCGCCGAAGCGAGAGATGGCCGAAGCCGTCGCCAGCGCCGCCCTTGCTGCTGCCATAGCTATCACCACCGAATCGGAGAAATGGAGGAATTTGTTAGGTTTTCATTTCTCCTCCTATTCTTTTGGGAATTTATAAGGGCACTACACTTATTACTTGGGACTAGTCCAATGTAATTTTTTTCAAAATTACAAGTTTGACACTCTTAAAGTTACTTGGGACTAGTCCAAATTTTTACATTGATAATTACAAGTTTGCCACCAAAATTCACTCGGGACTGTTATAATAAGGACTGTCAAAAATTTGACAGTCCTACCACTTGGAAGGACTGTCAAAATTTTGACAGTCCTACAAATTGTTAGGACTGTCAAAATTTTGACAGTCCTAATTTTAACCCACTAAAAATTTATATAAAACTATGACTGTCAGGATTTTGACAGTCCCACAAACAATGAGGACTGTCAAAATTTTGACAGTCCTCATTTTAATTGTCAGGATTTTTTTTTTTTTTTCTATTTAGTTGGTTTTGGATTTTGATTTTTTTTTTTTTAGTTTAATATCCAAAATAAAATATGTTATTACTGAACCCAAAAAAAAAAAAAATCTACCGGACGAATATTACGTCTGTCGTCGATCAGACTTCGAACGGCCATAACTATTTGTTTTCAAATCGTTTTTCGTCACACAATAGATCGATTTGTATGTTTTCGACGAGAGTAACACAATTCGTGTAGAGAGAATTTTCATCCGAAGTAAGACGTACATATTACAAGCAAAAATATAAGATATAAAACTTTAAAGTATCATAACTTTTGACTGGGAGATCGAAACAAGCTCCAGTTTGTGCCAAAATGACCGTATGAAAAATTACTTCGGGATAAAAAGTTTCACCGTTTGATGGACTTCCCAAATTTTTAGAATCGCAAATAAAAAATGTTTCGACCTCCAAATTTTACTTATGGTAAAAAAAAATTTACAAAATATTTAATGTACCAATAATAAATTTACTATTTTAAATAATAGAATACTTTAACAAATTTTAAGGATAGAAATTTGGGATATTTTAAAATTTTGATACATATCGACAACTGAGTTAATTTATTTTAATTTTTTTGTTAATTTTGAAATTTTGATACAGTAAATTTACTGTTAATTAATTTTATTTCGTTAAAGTATATTTTCTTAAATAAAACATAAAATTAACAAAATAAATTGGTCCCCCACCAATTAACAAAATAAATTAACAGAAAATAAATTTTAGGACTGTCAAAATATTGACAGTCCTTCCAATTGGTAGGACTGTCAAAAGTTTGACAGTCCTAAAAATATATGTTGAATTTTTAGGACTGTCAAAATTTTTACAGTCCTAAAAATCAACATATATGTCAAATTTTGAAAGTTCTTCTATTTTTTCTTTCTTTTTTGGTTTTATGTGTGATGTTATTTTTCTTTGTCATTGTGTTATTATTCATGTCTTCCGGCGGCGGAGTGGAGGACCTGGTGGTAGCGACGGAGGAAGGAGGGGAGGAAGGAGCGGCGCGGCGGACGGGTGCCGAGGTAGTCGAGCATCGAAAGGGGGTACGAGACGGAGGAACGGGAGAGGAAGGAGGTGGCGGGAGGCGGGGGAGGAGACAGAGGCGGCGACGGCGACGGAAGGCGGCGACGGGAGGCGGACGGTGGAGGACGGGGGAGGAGGCGGAGGAGGAGGGCTCCGGCAAGAAAGGGAGGAGGGAGGAGAACTCCGGTGGAGATTAGGGGGGTTTGGGCTAGTATGAGTAAAAAATGGGCTAGTGTGAGTAAACTTTGTTCATTAATGGGCTAGCCCCAATCCTGGGCTAGCCCTGAGTAAACTTTGTAGTGCACTTATAAATTCCCATTCTTTTGGGTTTGTTATCACTAAACACCCTGTATATCACTGTCGTTACATAAGTAATTTTTATTTTTCTATTTCCAACTGCCGAGTAATTTCCATATTCATTAAACAAGTCCGTATCAATTCTAGGTTTGAGGGGGGGGGGGAGGTTGGATTTCGGTCTTGGAAATATTAAAATTTATTATTCAATTTTTCTCCAAAATCGAAAACAAAATAAGATTTATAAAATTATATAAATATTCTCAAATTTATATATATATTATGATTAAAAATGTGTATATTTCAAAAATAAAAAAATTATGTATGTTGTTCGAAGTCCAAATTTGATAATTTAACAACTAGATCAATTTTTAGTCCAACTTTGAAATACAAAAAATTTAAGCATAAAAACAATATATATTTTTAGTACAATTTACCTACAGACCTAACTTTGGACCTAGCCTATTAAACAATAAAAATAGTCCAAATGAACGAACATAATAATTTGAATAAACTGAGTCGATTATACCAGTTCGGCTTGGTTAGGTTATAAGTAATTTCGGTTCGGTCTCGATTTAGATTTTTTGTTTATACAATTTTGACTACTTCGATTAAGTTAAAACGAATAAATTGAATGCTCTCACCCCTACGCAATGAATATCAAATTCTAATATTGATTAGTATATTTTAAATGAGGATATATTTTAAAAAATTATAAATTTATGATACTAAATTTTGGTATATTCAATATTTATTTAATACTACTTAAATTGATCTCCCAGTGTAAACACCTAGATTTTTCAAAAATTAAAAATAAATTTTCGGAAATTTTCTTGATTTTTAACTAATTAAAATAAATATTTTCTGGAATTAAATATTTTTAAGTATTAAATTAAATATTATAATATTATAAAAATAATATTTTTGAGTGAAAGATAAAGAATTAGTCATAGTGTAATTTTTCTGGAATTTATTGGACCCAAAAACTATTTTTAAAGACCTAAAAATATTATTTTTAATAAAACCAAAATAAACCGGTTTAAACCAACCTGAACCGAACCAAACCGAGCCTAAAATAAACCAACCCTAGCGGATTCGAATCTGTACCCGTAACCGTTAACACATACCCAAATCCCGACCCGACCCACTACCCGACCCGATTACTATAATTGCTATAGTAATTAACCTGACCCCCGACCGTTTCCCCCGACTTTCGGCCGTTCACGCAGCAGCCGCCGCGTCTCAGCGCCTCCCTACTGCCCCGGCGCCTTCCATAACCGCCGTCGCTGACTCCCCGTCTCCCCACCGGCCGACGGTCCCCCTCCCCCAACCGTCGGCCGCCATCACCTATAAAACCCTCTCGAGTCGAATCCCCCACCGCTGCCACCACCACTCCTCCGCTGCTTCTCCCTGCCGCGATCTCTGACAGCACCGCCACCGTCAACCACCGCCTCCACTTCTCCGAACCTCTCCGGCCACCCGACCTCCGCCACCACCCGACTCCGGCACTCAGTGTCACGCCCCAGTCCCAAAATACGTAGGACTAGGACACGTAAGCATGTCAGCCGCCTGTATATATGACAACTCCAATATATGGAAACCATATATACGAGCGTACGCTGTATAATAAACAATAATTCATAAGTGGTAAAACTAATCACAAGTCATAGGGTAATATCGAAATCTCATCCACATAAATCAAATATGAATAACCAATAACCATGTAACTAGATCTCAAGTATAAGTATCTAAAGAATGACAGTCGGATGGAAACAAATCCACTGTCGAAATAGAATATAAAATGAACCAGATACACACCATATAAGAACAGCATCTGACAATCACGAGGCTCGAAGAGAAGACCTCCTCGGAATACGTAACATGTCCGGATCTGCGCTCCTGCGAATACTCATGAACATCTACGCCTAGAAAGGGACCAGGTCCTCAGAGGGACATAACAAGATACAGAAAAACAATATGCCATGTATGTAAATACTGAATAAATAAATGGGGTGTGCTAACCATCTAAGTGAATATAATTTAAAGATCTTGTAGTATGCATGGAAATGTGTAGGCTTGACATATGCTGACGTAATTCACCAATCGTCATGACCGGCTAGTATATGTGTCATATGCCCCCGGACACACGGGTAGCTCTGCAATCGACCATGAGGAGCATGGTACGAAGGATAAAAGACTCAAGGAGGGGGTGTCCCATACGTCTACTAGTATCTTCCCCGCCCAATATAGATGTACAAGTCGTAAAAACGACGTGGACATCTCCTACTATGATGCAAGTCTCAATAAAATAAATAACTAAGCTACATACCGTTACACGTGTTGCTCACACTGATGGCCAGTCGCGCATGAGGCACGCGTCCCTACATGAACTCACTCTGTGACGTGTAATGATACGTGTCAAGGCCTGGAAAGTTATATCAATAACTTCACAACTTTTAGGTGGGTCTACTAGACACTAGGTCAGACACAAGTCCTAACGTCAACGCCTTCGTTGACTGCACCCGAGTTTTCTCGGACGCGTACATTTATATAATAAATAAACATATAACTAACAATAACTGAATTTAAACAGTACAACAAGGCAAGATATACTTGCCTGGCAAGAGAGCTGCAAAATATAACGTCCAGATGTCAAATACCAAGTGTCAGAAACTATGGTCTCAGAATAAATGTCTCCGGATGCTGAAATAAACATCACTAACAGTCTCAAAAAATATCAAATAGCTAGAAACGCCTATCCTTACGTCAAATTTGGACACAGGGGCAAAAATGACAGTTTCCGATCAAAGCGGGGTCCACATGTGGGCCGCTTTGCACCGAAAAATATGTCAGGGTCAAAGGTCTCCAAATTCGCCAAACTTAGTGTCAATAAGTCCAGAACGTCGATACGAACCCAACGGAATATCCAGAACTGGATTCTGATGTGCCGATCACAAAATCGTCCGTCAAGTAGAGCATGTGGGGCCCACGATACGGAATTTTATCAACGTTCTCAGAATTGAACCAAACTTGGATCACAGGACCAGCGTATTGCTACGAGTCCGATGGAGCAAGTTTTGTTTCGATCCGACGTGTGTACACAAAGTTACAGCGTATTCCAGAACAGGCGGATACGGGACGTTGTCGGTGGATACGCGTTGATTCCGGTGTGCACGCACATCCAAATCAACTTCTGCGAAATCCCGCACGTCCGTATCAGCGGCGCGCACGTTTCGGTAAAGACCGCGTGCGACCAAGTTGTCCCGTTTGGCGGGGCGTACTCAGTTCGGGGTGAATCGGGGCATTGTTTTTCCTGTTTTTGGATCGCGGTTTGCGATCGCCACAAGACGCGATGCTCCGAGCGGGTTGCACGGGCATCGAGATGCTTACATAGTCTACGTGTCACAACTGACGGAATTAAAAATGGAACTACGAGGAGATAGAACGGGTTACCTGAACAGGGCTCCGTAGAATAAATTTTCCCGTGTCCGCGAGGAGATGCGACACGACACGATGTCTGGTTGCCGTGTCCGGGCCGTGTCCAGCTGCTGTGTTCGGTCCGAGTCCAGTGGAGACTCGCCGGGGCTTCGCCGGAGGCGCTCAGGCGGAGCTCGTCGGTCAGCGGGGCGTCCGGGCAGGGCACGGCGAGGCGGCTGGGAGAGGGGAGACTGTTGTGTCGAGCCGGGGTGGCTGTGCACAGGGTCGGGTGGCGCGGAGCTGGCCGGTTGGGGGTAGTTGAAGGCGGTGGTGGTGGTGTTCCGGCGGGGCCAGAGCTGCACAGGGGGTCGGGGGGTCTGGAGCCGCTGCGGGGTGGGGAATCGCCCAGTCGATCAGTCGGGGGAGGTGGCTCGGAGCCGGGGCGGAGGAGAAGTCAGGGAGGAGGTCGGGTGGAGTGGAGGAGGAGGAGGAGGAGGAGTGGGTCGAGGTGGCGGTGGCGGACTGTCGTTGTCGTGGAGGCCAGCTAAGGTGGAGCTCATGGTGAAGAGGAGGAGGAGGAGGAGGTCTCTCTGGCCACGGGGGGTGGTTCACGGTGAGGAGGAGAAGGTCGGGGTCGTTGCCGGCGGTGGAGACGTGGGGGGGGGGGGGAAGGAAGGGCGGAGGAGAAGGGGGCTTGGGGAGAAGGAGGCTGAGGAGAGAGGAGGTCGAGGCCGGCGGGGGGGGTGCTGCTCCGGCGGGGGCTTGCCGCGGGGGCGGAGGTCAGCTGCTCTGGCAAGGGGTCGGGGTCTGCTCGCCGCAGGGGGCGGAGGTCGAGGGTGGGGTAGCCGACGGCTTAGGGATTTTGGGATTTTGGGTTTTATTTTCTTTTAACTTCTTTTATAGAAAAATTAAATAGATATTTTAAGTAAAATATCTAAAGATATTTTACAGGATATTTTCGGGATATTTTCGGGTGGGTCCCGCCTCCAAATGGACGGTGCAGGTTCACCGGCCAATGAGGGGGTGACACCTCGCACCAAATTATGTAGAAAAGTCCCTATAATTTCATAAATTGCATAAAGGTCCTATTTTGGGAATTTGCGCAATTACAAAATTGTCTGGGAAAAATACCTGATTTCTGAAAATGCTAAAATTCACAGAATTGAAGGGGAAAGCTGTGTGAGGGTCCTGAGGGGGTGGGGGTGAGTCTGGGCAGGGGCAGGGCCTGGTTTTCTTGGGTGATACGGGCCATCGTATTTATTAATTAATAAATACTGCGCACGGTGTTCTCTAATTATTTAGAGGCAGGTAGGACCATAATTTTAGCACTGTGTTAATATACTAAATATAGTATACTCAGTGTAGAATATTAACGTATTTTTGTCTTGGCAAAACAGGTGCATGTTGGGCCTCTAATGTCTGTTGGAACAGAGATGGGTACAGGTTTGGGAATTTAAAATACGGACGTTTGTAACGATATTTGTGCGTCTAAAACGAGGCTCAAAACAGAGTATCTGGGAGTTGCACAAAGTGCAGAATAATAGGCTGGCATATCTAGGAGAGGTATGTGAACTTTGTTCGGGGATAACAGTCAAGGTAAAGCTCCAACTAATTCGGTGATGGACAGGTGCACAAATCAATAGGATATGTAAGCAAAATAGATTAAAATATTGCCATAAATCCTAATTTGCTAAAACTATTCCTAAAATACTGGAATCTGGTCGAGGGAGTTTACAATCTACCCAACTTATAAAAAATTTGTCCTCAAAATTAAAACTAAGCCAGGATAGAAGTCAAAGACGGTACAAGACATAATTTAACAAAGTAATTTATATCTTGGTTTACGAATAGGTTCGAAAAACGATTATGCATGTCGTTTACATGCTCCCAAGTAGATTCTCCTGGCGCGCCATGCTTCCATGCCACGCGGACCAAGGGATTAGACTGATTTCTCAATACCTTTTCTCGATGATCAAGGATTTCTACGGGTTGCTCTTGATACGACAAGGTTGGCCTAATGGTGATCTCCGAATGGTTGAGAACATGACTGTTGTCTGTCACATATCGCCTGAGTTGCGACACGTGGAATACATCAAGTACTCCCTCAAGTGAAGGTGGTTGCGCAAGTTGATATGCCACTACTCCCACTCTTTCTAGCACGTCAATGGTCCAATATACCTTGGACTCAATCTTGTTGCGTCCTCCGAATCGAATGGTGTCTCTAGTAGGTGATATCCTCAAGATGACATGATCGTCCTCTTTGAATTCCAAGGGACGATGATGACGGTCTGCCTACTGCTTCTGTCTGTCTTGCACTGCTCGCAAGTGTCCTTGTATTTACTTAACTGTCTTTACGGTATTGACCACCAACTCTGGTCACGCGAATCCTTGTCTTGGTACAATGCTGACTGGTATGCCGTGCAATCTTACGATTTATCTCATATATAAGTTAGCTAAAGCTTCTGCGGACTGGCCAACTCTAAAGGTAATAAATGTGCTGACTTGGTGAGTCGGTCCATAGGAATTCTTAATCCTTATAAGTCAACCTAGTCATAGGTGCTGTTATCCATTCAGGAGTTAGTCAATTGTTCATCCAGGTGAAATCCATTTTGACTCCTGACAACAAAATGATACATTCTTTATCACAATACTTGGGTTCTGAACTTGACTCCAGTTACGAGGCAAAATTTTTACACTGCCACAGAGATGCATGTATCAGAAAAGTAGGTAGGTAGTGAAGGGTCATCTAAGGGTAGCACAATTTAATACTGAAATCTAATCTAATAATAGGGTTTGGTAATTACCCAAGAAACAAACAGAAATGGCTACATAAACAGTACACTTTTCGTGTTTATACTAAGCACGAGGTTTCGCCTTTCCGAAATAAGGGAAGACGGAAAACAATAATCAAGAGTTCAAGGGGGAGGTAATAGATTAGAAGTGTGGGGATCATGACGTTTAAAGAATTCAAATGGAAATTGTCAGGGCAGTTGTGGATTAAAATGCTATTCTGGTAATCCCTATTCACATATTTGTATCAGCACAGTTAGGTAGCTGATATGATATGCTCAGACATATCTAAAGGGCAAGTACATCCGTCTACTAATCACTATATATCTCAATCCACGTAAAGTAGTTATGCGAGGGGCGAACCAAGTGCACTATGGTTGATCAGACCGTAATACACTGATTCTGAAATGTATTATTGTAGTATTCCAATAATACATATATCAAGAACAAGCTTGATAAAGAATAAGCTTGCAAAACTAGGCTATACTAGCGACATAAGTCAAGGTAGTACAGCAAATATAAGTATGCTAGATTATGATGTGAGAAGTACAAAACAATTCAAATTCACAAAAAGACAAGACTCTACAATCTCTACAGTTATTATTCTAATTTCTTGTCTAAGTCGCTAGTTGACCCAAAAGAGGTATGGCCTTCTAAGTTCTACAATCTTTAATAAACACTATAGGTTGTCTGCCTAAAACAGAGATTTCAAGAAAGTTCGCGTAAAGTAGGGGTTCGAGGTTGTCTGTGTAAAGTGGAGATAAAATAATTTGGCGTAACGCATGGCTTCAGAGCTATCCGCGTAAAACAGAGAAGCGTAAGGTAGAGCTTCAGAGCTGTCTGCGTAAAAATTCTGTGCGTAGAAATCTGCACGTAAATATCTCCTGCGTAAAGTCTAGCATTCGTTGCAGCGTAAAGTTGTACGAGAAACTCATAAGTTTGTCAGTCAAAATTAGTGAATCCTGATATCTGACAAAAGTACTTGCACAACGATCGAGTGGACGGTTTGTGATGATGATTTTGCACGGAGTCCTAGGTTGTCGTTTAGTGACTTTATTGGATACAAGTCATTTTTACGCTCGAGGTGAGACAAAATCAGATGTCCTGTCAAAAAGCTGTTTTTTTTTTGCACAGGGCTCGAGGTGTATCTCTGTATTTAATGCACGAGATTGGGTCATGGCTGGGGAAAGCTAAGGCTGTAACAAATACGGTCACATCCTATCATTAAATTACGCCTAATCAGGTTACTCTATGCTGGTTATCTATTATTCAAGAATCATCAGGTTTACGCAGGACAGTTACCTACGCGGCTCTCATGACGCAGGATAAGGAAGACTAAGGGATCGTGGGTAGAGGTTGTCATAACTGCGGCGTAAAGGAGACAATCTCCTGCATAATTTGGTTTTTACGCCAACAAGAAAGTTATTTGGCTTTTACGCCAACTAGGCAGTTGTTTGATTAATTATGCCAACAACGGTCAAATGGGTTTTACGCCAACAAGGGTAAAGGGTCTCTGGCGTAAAACTCTGGTTATCCAACATAGGATGAGATTTCAGTCCTAGTTATTCAACTTTAGATTTCTATGGGTTCCTCAAGACTAGGGTCAACACTATGGTCAATTTTCTAACTATTCCTAGTAGTATTTATACTACTCTCAAGTCATACATAAATACGCCAAGGGACAATAGTAATTTAATCTATAGGTAAGTGGTGCTAGGGTTCATTTAGGTAGTATGGAAGGCTAGGGTTCATTAAGTAGTCTGGACTTAATGATGTGTCAATGCCCTTGTTGTGTTCTTAATAGGATTACTACTCTTATTATCATCCTATCAACAGGGATTCCTATATTCTAGCAGGGGCTATACTCGAGGAATTATCAGGGAAGCACATGAATCAAGCATGATGCAATTTTGTAAGTAGGACAGACTGGAAGAAAGATAAATCATAGTTAATTATGGATGAGATCATATGTCCTAATCCTAGGTGCAGGCTTGCTCGGTACAGTAACGTAACCGAGACAATATGCTCTGACCTGCATGGGCCACCACTAAAAATATGTCACGCCCCAGTCCCAAAATACGTAGAACTAGGACACGTAAGTATGCCAGCCGCCTGTATATATGGCAACTCCAATATATGGAAACCATATATACGAGCGTACGCTGTATAATGAACAATAATTCATAAGTGGTAAAACTAATCATAAGTCACAGGGTAATATCTAAATCTCATCCACAGAAATCAAATATGAATAACCAATAACCATGTAACTAGATCTAAAATATAAGTATCTAAAGAATGACAGTCGGATGGAAACAAATCCACTGCCGAAATAGAATATAAAATGAACCAGATACACACCATATAAGAACAGCATATGACAATCACGAGGCTCGAAGAGAAGACCTCCTCGGAATACGTAACATGTCCGAATCTGCGCTCCTGCGAATACTCATGAACATCTACGCCTGGAAAGGGACCAGGTCCTCAGAGGGACATAACAAGATACAGAAAAACAATATGCCATATATGTAAATACTGAATAAATAAATGGGGTGTGCTAACCATCTAAGTCAATACAATTTAAAGACCTTGTAGTACGCATGAGAATGTGTAGGTTTGACATATGCTGACGTAATTCACCAATCGTCATGACCGGCTAGTATATGTGTCATATGCCCCCGGACACACGGGTAGCTCTGCAATCGGCCATAGGGAGCATGGTACGAAGGATAAAAGACTCAAGGAGGGGGTGTCCCATACGTCTACTAGTATCTTCCATGTACAAGTCGTAAAAATGACGTGGACATCTCCTACTATGATACAAGTCTCAATAAAATAAATAACTAAGCTACATACCGTTACACGTGTTGCTCACACTGATGGCCAGTCGCGCATGAGGTACGCGTCCCTACATGAACTCACTCTGTGACGTGTAATGATACGTGTCAAGGCCTGAAAAGTTATATCAATAACTTCACAACTTTTAGGTGGGTCTACTAGACACTAGGTCAGACACAAGTCCTAACGTCAACGCATTCGTTGACTGCACCCGAGTTTTCTCAGACGCACATATTTATATAATAAATAAACATGTAACTAACAATAACTGAATTTAAATAGTACAGCAAGGCAAGGTATACTTGCCTGGCAAGAGAGCTGTAAAATATAACGTCCAGATGTCAAATACCAAGTGTCAGAAACTATGGCCTCAGAATAAATGTCTCTGGATGCTGAAATAAATATCACTAACAGTCTCAGAAAATATCAAATAGCTAGAAACGCCTGTCCTTACGTCCAATTTGGACACAGGGCAAAAATGACAGTTTTCGATCAAAGCGGGGTCCACATGTGGGCCGCTTTGCACCAAAAAGTGTCAGGGTCAAAGGTCTCCAAATTCGCCAAACTTAGTGTCAATAAGTCCAGAACGTCGATAAGAACCCAACGAAATGTCCAGAACTGGATTCCGATGTGCCGTCACAAAATTGTCCGTCAAGTAGAGCCTGTGGGGCTCACGATACAGGATTTTGTCAACGTTCTCAGAATCAAACCAAACTTGGATCACAGGACCAGCTTATTGCTACGAGTCCGATGGCGCAAGTTTTATTTCGATCCGACGTGTGTACACAAAGTTACAGCATGTTCCAGAACAGGCGGATACAGGACGTTGTCGGCGGATACGCGTTGATTCCGGTGTGCACGCACATCCAAATCAACTTCTGCAAAATTCCTAACGTCCGTATCAGCGGCGCGTACCTTTTGGTAAAGACCGCGTACGACCAAGTCGTCCCATTTGGCGGGACATACTCAGTTTCGGGATGAATCGGGGCATTGTTTTTCCTATTTTTGGATCGCGGTTCACGATCGCCACAGGACGCGATGCTCCGAGCGTGTTGCACGGGCATCGAGATGGTTACACAGTCTACGTGTCACAACTGACGGAATTAAAAATGGAACTACGAGAAGATAGAACGGGTTACCTGAACAGGGCTCCGTAGAATGAATTTTCCTGTGTCCGCGAGGAGATGCGATACGACACGATGTATGGTTGCCGTGTCAGGGCCGTGTCCAGCTGCTGTGTTCGGTACGAGTCCAGTGGAGACTCGCCGGGGCTTCGTCGGAGGCGCTCAGGCGGAGCTCGTCGGTCAGCGGGGCGTCCGGGCAGGGCACGGCGAGGCGGCTGGGAGAGGGGAGACTGTTGTGTCAAGCCGGGGTGGCTGTGCACAGGGTCGGGTGGCGCGGAGCTGGCCGGTTGGGGGTAGTTGAAGGCAGTGGTGGTGGTGTTCCGGCGGGGCCAGAGCTGCACAGGGGGTCGGGCGGTCTGGAGCCGCTGCGGGGTGGGGAATCGCCCAGTCGACCAGTCGGGGGAGGTGGCTCGGAGCCGGGGCGGAGGAGAAGTCAGGGAGGAGGTCAGATGGAGTGGAGGAGGAGGAGGAGTGGGTCGAGGTGGTGGTGGCGGACTGTCGTTGTCGTGGAGGCTGGCTAAGGTGGAGCTCATGGTGAAGAAGAGGAGGAGGAGGAGGAGGAGGTCTCTCTGGCCGCGGGGGGGGGGGGGGTTCACGGTGAGGAGGAGAAGGTCGAGGTCGTTGCCGGCGGTGGAGACGTGGGGGGGAAGGAAGGGCAGAGGAGAAGGGGGCCGGAGGAGAAGGGGGCTTGGGGAGAAGGAGGCTGAGGAGAGAGGAGGTCGAGGCCGGCGGGGGGGTGCTGCTCCGGCGGGGGCTCGCCGCGGGGGCGGAGGTCAGCTGCTCCGGCAAGGGGTCGGGGTCTGCTCGCCGAGGGGGGGCGGAGGTCGGGGGTGGGGTAGCCGACAGCTTAGGGATTTTGGGATTTTGGGTTTTATTTTCTTTTAATTTCTTTTATAGAAAAATTAAATAGTTATTTTAAGTAAAATATCTAAAGATATTTTACAGGATATTTTCGGAATATTTTCGGGTGGGTCCCGCCTCCAAATGGATGGTGCAGGTTCACCGGCCAATGAGGGGGTGACACCTCGCACCAAATTATGCAGAAAAGTCCCTATAATTTCATAAATTGTGTAAAGGTCCTATTTTGGGAATTTGCACAATTACAAAATTGTCTGGGAAAAATACCCGATTCCTGAAAATGCTAAAATTCACAGAATTGAAGGGGAAAGCTATGTGAGGGTCCTGAGTGGGTGAGTCTGGGCAGGGGCAGGGCCTGGTTTTCTTGGGTGATACGGGCCATCGTATTTATTAATTAATAAATACTGCGCACGGTGTTCTCTAATTATTTAGAGGCAGGTAGGGCCATAATTTCAGCACGGTGTCAATATACTAAATGTAGTATACTCAGTGTAGAATATTAACATATTTTTGTCTGGGCAAAACAGGTGCATGTTGGACCTCTAATGTCTGTTGGAACAGAGATGGGTACAGGTCTGGGAATTTAAAATACGGACGTTTGTAACGATATTTGTGCGTCTAAAACGAGGCTCAAAACAGAGTATCTGGGAGTTGCACAAAGTACAGAATAATAGGCTGACATGTCTAGAAGAGGTATGTGAACTTTGTTCGGGGATAACAGTCAAGGTAAAGCTCCAAATAATTCGGTGATGGACAGGTACACAAATCAATAGGATATGTAAGCAAAATAGATTAAAATATTGCCATAAATCTTAAATTGCTAAAAATATTCCTAAAATGCTGGAATCTGGTCGAGGGGGTTTACACTCAGCAACTCTGGCCACCCCGTTGTCCCCAAACCCTTCACCACCGCCATCTCTTCGTGAGCCTCCGGCGATGCCTACTCCGGCCGACGCGCTTCCCACGACGACTCCGGCGACCCGTCGACGACTTCCGCGGCCGCCAGCACCGAGCACAACAGCTACAGCGCCACCGCCGATCGGCCGAGCACCGTCGTGCCACCACGCATACGCGAATTTCAGACGTTTCCGACGTCCTATTCCGGTGAGCATTTCTCTCTCCTCGTTGCATTGTTTTCCGAACGGTCTGTTGTGACACGTTCGTTGTGTAACCCTCTCGAACCCCTAGCAATTAGTTCGGGGTATCGCATCCTGTGTCGATCGTAAACTGCGACGCAAAACAGGAAAATATTCCCAATTCTGGATCTTTGAAAACTGGCCCGAACTCACAAGTTCACGGCCGTTTAATTCCCAACCTGTTAAATAATTTTAAAATTTACTTAAACAGTAGTTTAGATAATATAACCGAGTTTCAAACCCTATAATTAGTTTAATTTAATGTACTGTAGATTTTATTTTATTCGCGGGTAAAATTGACCAAAAACTTGGTTATTAAAAATCTAAATTTTTCCGAACTGGGTGTGTCCCGCTAAAAGAGGCGACTTGGTCGTGTGCAAATTTTACCAAAAGGTGCGCACCGTCAATACGGACGTGTGGGATTTTACGGAAGTTGATTTGGATATGCGTGCACACCGGATCAACGTGTATCCGTCGAAATCGCCCTATATCGGTCCTGTTCTGAAACTTGGAGAATCAAACCAAACTTGGATCACAGGACCAGCTTATTGCTACGAGTCCGATGGCGCAAGTTTTATTTCGATCCGACGTGTGTACACAAAGTTACAGCGTGTTCCAGAACAGGCGGACACGGGACGTTGTCGGCGGATACGCGTTGATTCCGGTGTGCACGCACATCCAAATCAACTTCTGCGAAATTCCTAACGTCCGTATCAGCGGCGCGCACCTTTCGGTAAAGACCGCGTGCGACCAAGTCGTCCCATTTGGCGGGGTGTACTCAGTTTCGGGATGAATCGGGACATTGTTTTTCCTATTTTTGGATCGCGGTTCACGATCGCCACAGGACGCGATGCTCCGAGCGTGTTGCACGGGCATCGAGATGGTTACACAGTCTACGTGTCACAACTGACGGAATTAAAAATGGAACTACGAGAAGATAGAACGGGTTACCTGAACAGGGCTCCGTAGAATGAATTTTCCTGTGTCCGCGAGGAGATGCGATACGACACGATGTATGGTTGCCGTGTCAGGGCCGTGTCCAGCTGCTGTGTTCGGTACGAGTCCAGTGGAGACTCGCCGGGGCTTCGTCGGAGGCGCTCAGGCGGAGCTCGTCGGTCAGCGGGGCGTCCGGGCAGGGCACGGCGAGGCGGCTGGGAGAGGGAAGACTGTTGTGTCAAGCCGGGGTGGCTGTGCACAGGGTCGGGTGGCGCGGAGCTGGCCGGTTGGGGGTAGTTGAAGGCAGTGGTGGTGGTGTTCCGGCGGGGCCAGAGCTGCACAGGGGGTCGGGCGGTCTGGAGCCGCTGCGGGGTGGGGAATCGCCCAGTCGACCAGTCGGGGGAGGTGGCTCGGAGCCGGGGCGGAGGAGAAGTCAGGGAGGAGGTCAGATGGAGTGGAGGAGGAGGAGGAGTGGGTCGAGGTGGTGGTGGCGGACTGTCGTTGTCGTGGAGGCTGGCTAAGGTGGAGCTCATGGTGAAGAGGAGGAGGAGGAGGAGGAGGAGGTCTCTCTGGCCGCGGGGGGGGGGGGGGGGGTTCACGGTGAGGAGGAGAAGGTCGAGGTCGTTGCCGGCGGTGGAGACGTGGGGGGGGAAGGAAGGGCAGAGGAGAAGGGGGCCGGAGGAGAAGGGGGCTTGGGGAGAAGGAGGCTGAGGAGAGAGGAGGTCGAGGCCGGCGGGGGGGTGCTGCTCCGGCGGGGGCTCGCCGCGGGGGCGGAGGTCAGCTGCTCCGGCAAGGGGTCGGGGTCTGCTCGCCGAGGGGGGGCGGAGGTCGGGGGTGGGGTAGCCGACAGCTTAGGGATTTTGGGATTTTGGGTTTTATTTTCTTTTAATTTCTTTTATAGAAAAATTAAATAGTTATTTTAAGTAAAATATCTAAAGATATTTTACAGGATATTTTCGGGATATTTTCGGGTGGGTCCCGCCTCCAAATGGATGGTGCAGGTTCACCGGCCAATGATGGGGTGACACCTCGCACCAAATTATGCAGAAAAGTCCCTATAATTTCATAAATTGTGTAAAGGTCCTATTTTGGGAATTTGCACAATTACAAAATTGTCTGGGAAAAACACCCGATTCCTGAAAATGCTAAAATTCACAGAATTGAAGGGGAAAGCTATGTGAGGGTCCTGAGGGGGTGAGTCTGGGCAGGGGCAGGGCCTGGTTTTCTTGGGTGATACGGGCCATCGTATTTATTAATTAATAAATACTGCGCACGGTGTTCTCTAATTATTTAGAGGCAGGTAGGGCCATAATTTCAGCACGGTGTCAATATACTAAATGTAGTATACTCAGTGTAGAATATTAACATATTTTTGTCTGGGCAAAACAGGTACATGTTGGACCTCTAATGTCTGTTGGAACAGAGATGGGTACAGGTCTGGGAATTTAAAATACGGACGTTTGTAACGATATTTGTGCGTCTAAAACGAGGCTCAAAACAGAGTATCTGGGAGTTGCACAAAGTACAGAATAATAGGCTGACATGTCTAGGAGAGGTATGTGAACTTTGTTCGGGGATAACAGTCAAGGTAAAGCTCCAAATAATTCGGTGATGGACAGGTACACAAATCAATAGGATATGTAAGCAAAATAGATTAAAATATTGCCATAAATCTTAAATTGCTAAAAATATTCCTAAAATGCTGGAATCTGGTCGAGGGGGTTTACACTCAGCAACTCTGGCCACCCCGTTGTCCCCAAACCCTTCACCACCGCCATCTCTTCGTGAGCCTCCGGCGATGCCTACTCCGGCCGACGAGCTTCCCACGACGACTCCGGCGACCCGTCGACGACTTCCGCGGCCGCCAGCACCGAGCACAACAGCTACAGCGCCACCGCCGATCGGCCGAGCACCGTCGTGTCACCACGCATACGCAAATTTCAGACGTTTCCGACGTCCTATTCCGGTGAGCATTTCTCTCTCCTCGTTGCATTGTTTTCCGAACGGTCTGTTGCGACACGTTCGCTGTGTAACCCTCTCGAACCCCTAGCAATTAGTTCGGGGTATCGCATCCTGTGTCGATCGTAAACTGCGACGCAAAACAGAAAAATATTCCCAATTCTGGATCTTTAAAAACTGGCCCGAACTCACAAGTTCACGGCCGTTTAATTCCCAACCTGTTAAATAATTTTAAAATTTACTTAAACAGTAGTTTAGATAATATAACCGAGTTTCAAACCCTATAATTAGTTTAATTTAATGTACTGTAGATTTTATTTTATTTGCGGGTAAAATTGACCAAAAACTTGGTTATTAAAAATCTAAATTTTTCTGAACTGGGTGCGTCCCGCTAAAAGAGGCGACTTGGTCGTGTGGAAATTTTACCAAAAGGTGCGCACCGTCAATACGGACGTGTGGGATTTTGCGAAAGTTGATTTGGATATGCGTGCACACCGGATCAACATGTATCCGTCGAAATCGCCCTATATCGGTCCTGTTCTGA
The DNA here is from genome assembly GCA_036927795.1 of Iris macrosiphon. Lineage (NCBI taxonomy): Eukaryota > Viridiplantae > Streptophyta > Magnoliopsida > Asparagales > Iridaceae > Iris > Iris macrosiphon. The sequence continues at coordinate 236,386,402 of JAYESA010000006.1, forward strand.
AACTCATTGTAACTTTGTGTGTACTCGTCGTTTTGAAAGAAAACTTGCATCATCCGACTCGTAGCGATACGCTGGTCCTGTGACCCAAGTTTGGTTCGATTATGAGAACGTTGACAAAATCTCGTATCGTAGGCCCCACGGCTCCACTTGACGGACGACTTTGTGATCAGCTCATCGAAATCCAGTTCTGAATATTTTGTTGGATTTGTATCATTGTTCTGGACTTGTAGACACTAAGTTTGACAAATTTGGAGAACTTTATCTTTGGCACATTTTTAAGTGCGAAGTGGGCCACATGTGGACCACGTTTTGACCAAAAACTGTCAATTTTGCCCGTGTCCAAATTGGACTTATGGATAGGCAATCCTAACTATTTCATATCTTTTGAGCATGATGGTAATAATTATTTCAGCAATCGGGGGAGTACTTGAAGATCCCTCGGATACCAGAGCAACAGTTGGAAACCAAACCCCAGGCAAGTGTACCTTGCCATACTTGCTGTAATTTACTTTATATTATTCCCTTGATCTATTTCTGAGTTATATCTATTCAACCTAGGACCGTGTGACATTACTTAACGTCCGAATAAGATTCGGGTGTCAACGTCGTACGCGGAGTTGTGTAACGTCACCTAGAGATTGATATCGCGACCCTATACATTTTCGTGCTTGCATTATCAAGTACGTCATACCATAGGACACCTGACACTATTCATGAGACAGAATCTTCCTAAGTCATTCATGGTGATTCTGTATAGGCTACAGGATTCGTGACATAGACTTTATATATATGCATAGCTATCATTATGACTTGCTGCATTATATATGATCTTGCGTGTTATGGACATGAGACGTCGTGGACATGAGACGTGTGATTACATTGGGTGGGAAGAGACACACAGGCTACAGACTGATTTTATATATATATTTATTATTGTGAGGCCATAGACTCTACATCAGAGCTAGGAACATTACGTGATATTACTGCTACCGGCTCTGCGACACAGAGCTTGTAGTAGTCTCAGACTGAGCTCTAGTGATGCACGCCCCAGTCCCAAAATACCGAGGGACTAGATACGTGGCAATGGCCAGCAGCACACACCGATAGGCAAACCCAATTTAATGGACCCATCAGGGTGTACTTAAGCTGTGAACAACAATAAGGGTCTAAGGTACTAACCTCATCCACATAAATAAATATGACAAAATGAAATATAAAGCAACATCAAGTCTCAATAAAATATAACTCGGGGAACAACCCGATAATGAGTTTGATACATTAATTCAATAAACAGGAAATAACAGAAATAACTGAGTATAGAATAAGCAGATACTCAGGAGAAATCTTAGGCGATCACCTCGTCCTCGGGTTCTGGTACTGCTCCAATGTGTGCTCATGTCCCGTACACCTCGGGGTAGATCTCCTCTGCTAAACCTGGGACATAATCCGGATCCAGGTCCTCAAGGGACATAGCAAGGTACAAGAATAACTCAAGCCAAAATAAATACAGTACAATAATAAATAAAATAATAACAATAGGGTAAACTATGTAACCAGCTATGTGATATGCAAGTGAGAGCATCACTAGTACTCAGGCTGAGACCACTACAAGCTCTGTGTCGGGGAGCCGGTAGCAGTTATACTATGTAGTTATACTATGTAGTTTACTATGTAGTGGGCCTACGGCACCAATATAAAATTAGCCTGTAGCCTGTATGTCTCTCCCCACCCAATGTAATCATACGTCTCATGTCCACGATGTCTCATGTCCATGTCACGCAAGATCATATCTAATGTAGCAAGTCATATGATAGCAATGAATATAAAGTCTATGTCACCAATCCTGTAGCCTATACAGAATCACCATGAATATCTCAGGAATATTCTGTCTCATGAACAGTGTCAGGTGTCCTATGGTATGACGTACTTGATGATACAAGTACGAGAATGTATAGGATCGCGATATCAGTCTTTAGTGACGTTACACGACTCCGCGTACGGCGTCGACACCCGAATATTATTCAGACGCTAAGCAATGTCACACGGTCCTAGGTTGAACATTTATATTAAGAGTATATATATATATACAAAGAACTCAAACAAATACTATAACAGGAATCACTACAAGTTGGCAAGGTACACTTGTCTGGTGTTTGGTTTTCAACTGTTGCTCTGGTATCAGCGGGATCTGTAGGTACTCCTCCGGTTGCTGAAATAAATATTACCATCATGCTCAGAAGATATCAAATAGCTAGAATTGCCTGTCCCTAAGTCCAATTTGAACACAGGAGCAAAAGTGACAGTTTCTGGTCAAAGCGGGGTCCACATGTGGCCCGCTTCGCACCGAAAAATGTGCCAGAGATAATGTTCTCCAAATTCGTCCAACTTAGTGTCTATAAGTCCAGAACGATGATATGAACCCAACGTAATGTCCAGAACTCGAATGATACCTGAGCCGATCACAAAATCGCCCGTCAAGTGGAGCCGTAGGGCCCACGATACGAATTTTGTCAACGTTCTCAGAATTAAACCAAACTTGGGTCATAGGACCAGAAAAATGCTACGAGTCCGATGGCGCAAGTTTAGTTTTAAAACGACAAGCACACACAAAGTTACAACAAGTTTCAGAATAGGGCCGATATGGGACATTGTCGACGGATACGCGTTCATTCTGGTGTGCACGCACATCCAAATCAATTTCTGCAAAATCCCACACGTCCGTATCGATGGCTCGCACCTTTCGGTGAAGTTCGCACATGACCAAGTCGCCTCGTTTAGTGGGGCGCACCCAGTTCTGGAAAAAATTAGGGTTTTAAATACCAAGTTTTTTGCCATTTTCACCCGTAAAAATATTACAAATTATATCACGATAAATTAAACTAAAATAGGGCTTTAAAACTAGGTTTTACGGTCTAAATTATTGTTCAAGTGGATTTTAAAAATAATTAACCGGTTGGTCGCAAAACGATCGTGAACTGGAGTGTTCGGGGCAATTTTTGAATTTTCAGAAATTGGGAATTTTTTCCTGTTTTTGCGTCGCGGTTTGCGACCGACACAGGACGCGATACCCCGAATGAGTTGTATGGGGTTTTAAGAGGCTCACATGGTCTACGCTCAGGATTCGACAGAACGAAAAATGGGTCAATGTACAGAAAGATACGAGACTGGGAAGACATGTACCTAGCTGTTCGTGAACTGGGAGGCGCGGCGGGCACGGCGGTGGCGGCGGCGATGCTCCGGTTGCGGCTGCTGGGGCCGTCAGGGGCTCATCGCCGTCGCCGAGGAAGGGTCGTTAGGGGCTCGCGGAGGCGGCGGGGACGTCGGGGTGGGCTGGCGGTGATGGTGATGGCGGTGGCGGTGTTTTTAGGGCTCAGGGGGGTTTAAATAGGGAAGGGGAGAGGGAGAGACGGGGAGCGAAGAGGCCGGAGTGGGGGGGAACGTGGCCGGGGTCGTGGCGGTTGGTCGCAGGCAGGGCGGGGCGTCGGTCGGGATCCGCGGGGGAGCGGGAGGGAATAGGGGTTCGTGTGAGAGAGGGGAGCGGGTGAGGGGTTAACGGGTCTGCGGGTAGGCGGGTCGGGTCCAGACCCGACCCGTTAGGTCTAGGGTCCGGTCGGTTTAGGTTGGCTTGGGTTGGTCCGGTTCAGCCCGGTTCAACCCGGTTCAGCCCGGTTCAACCCGGTTCAATTAAAACGGGAGTTTTTAGCTATAAAAAATAGTTTTTTTGAGCCCAATAAATTCCAGAAAAATTACACAACATCCAATAATTAATAATACATCCAAAAATATAATTTTTGTAATATTTTGATACTTAATTTAATCCATGAAAATATTAATCCCTGAAGGACATTTTTAATAATTAATTAAAAATTACCAAAAATCCAAAAAATTCATTTTTAAATTTTTTTAAAAATAGGGTGTTACAATCTACCCACCTTAAAAGAATTGCGTCCTCGCAATTAAGAAAATAACTGACTGCAGAGATGATGTGGTTGCAAGACATGTTCCAGGCGGTCTAAATATAACCCGTCCGTGTCGGCTATCAAGAGTCGCATGGTACTGACTTAACCAGTCCATACCAAGTACAACATCATAATCCGGCATGGAAAAGATCAGAAATTGACCTCGCATCTCTCTTCTACAGACTACTACAGAACATGATCTACAGACGTCACTAACTAGAATAATTCCACCTCCCGTAAGAATTCTCTTTATCTTCGGAAGGGGTGCGGTAGCTACTCTATGGGTGGCTACAAAGCTAGCTGCTATAAATGAATGCGATGCTCCAGAATCAAATAAAGCTACAGCTGGTAATGAAGCTACTAAAATAGTACCTGCGATAACCTCGCCTGCAGTAGCTTCCTCCTCAACGGCTAATGTGAATGCCTATCCTCGTCCCTGAGCTGGACCTCTCTACTGCTGCTGAGCCTGCTGAAATAGAGCTGCCTGCGGTGCCAGGGGTGGTCTCTGCTGATTTCCTCCTGGGGCTGGTGGTCTGACTCCTCCAACTCCTGTCTGCTGTGCTCCTACTGCTGGATAAGCTGGTCGTGGTGCAGGTAAAGCTAGTCTCGGTGCTCCCTCTCTGCGCTCGGTGCAGTCTCTGGTTTGATGCTGGTTGGATCCGCAAGGCAGGCAGAGTCCCAACTTGCGTCTGCATTCTCTCTCAATATGACCTATCTTGCCACAGTGGTGACAAGTAGGGAGAGATATGGCCCTGTGTGCTGTCCTCTCTGGCATACTCCTCTGAGACCATTTTGCAGAATCCCCATATGCTGTCCTGGATGGTGCTGATGTGATGGGCCTCTTCAGATTTGACTCCCTTCTAGTGACGCGCTCCATGCGTCGTGCTGCTGCAAGAACATCGGTATATGATGTAGGTGCGACCGATCCAATCAATCTCTGAAGCTCGAACTTCAGTCCGTCAAAGAACTTCTCAGCTTTCTCTTCCTCTGTCGAGATCAAGGTTGGGGCAAAGCGACTTAGGCAAATAAATTCTGCGTTATATTCTTCCACTGTCATATTGCCTTGGATAAGGCGGTTGAACTTGTCTCTGAGCTCCGACCGTGCAACTGCTGGAATATACATCTCTCGGAAGAGTCTGGAGAACTCTTCCCAAGTGACTCAGTCCTGTCCGAGCCTTCTCTCTTCTGCTAACCACCAGTGATGTGCATTGTCAGTTAACTGCATTCTGACTGTAGTCATCCATTTTTCTTTCGGAAGTTCAGCTACTTCCAACTGGTGTTGTATGTTTGTGAGCCATTCATGAACTTCTGTTGGCCCCTCTTTACCAGAAAATGTACGAGGCTTGAGCTGACGGAAATCGGTGATAGATCCCGTCGTTGATCGCCTCGCTGGTGGATTTGCCTGCTCCAATGCGGATACCAGGCTGGTTCTCAGATACTCGGCCTCTTGCCGATGGGCCTCTTGCTGAATCTGTTGCTGGGCTTGCATCATGGCATACATCATCTGGAACATCTGTTGCCCGTCCATGGCTTATTCTGGCGGGAAAACTGGCATCTGGGGAGTGAACCGTGGTGGAGGTGGGATGTCATCTCTCCGGAACCTTGGATTAGGCTGGCCGGTTTGATCGCTCTGTGATGTTTGTCCTCCGTTCCCTGGGGTCACTCCGTCTATATAAGTAACCACAGCGTCGTGTGGCGTATCCAAGGGAATCTCGTCTCCGTTCCTGGGATCCATTACTCTACAACTAAAAGATAAACTGTAAGAACGCTCAGAGGAATCAAACAGGATGCAAATCAAGTAATAATTTTGAGTTCGATATAGAGTTTAAAAATGGTTTAAATAATGGATGAGATCCTCGAACTTATCTTATCCTTAGGGCAGGCTTGTTCAGTCCCTAAGTTAAAACTGAACAATTTTGTTATAGACCTGCATGGGCCACCACAAAAACCATGTCACGCCCAGTCCCAAAATATCGAGGGACCAGATGCGTGGCAATGGCCAGCAGTACGCACCGATGGACAAACCCAATTTAATGGATCCATCAGGCCATACTTAAGCTGTAAAATCAAGTCTACGACAATATGGCACAACTACTCTCATCCACACAAGATATAAAAATATGATCCACAGAATAAATAAGAAATGTAAATCATCAGCTAGTCTCAACAAAGTGCTTCGGGGAACAATCCGATAAATATCTAATACAATGGTTCAACAGACCAGAATATAAATGACTGAAATAAATAAATGCTGAGCATGAAACATGGATGCTCAGGAAAAGTCTTCGGCTAACACCTCGTCCTCGGATGGCGGTACAACTCCTGGATCAGCTTCTGCTGCGGTCCCGTATACCTCGGGATAGATCTCGTTCTCAAATCTTGGGAACATAATCCATATCCAGGTCCTCAGGGGACATAGCAAGGTACAAAAAATATACAAGCCAAAATATAAGCACTGCAGCAAATGATGAGATAAATAGGGTAAGTATGTAAACATCTGTGTGAAATACAAGAAAGAACATCAATAGTACTCAGGTTGAAACAACTACAAACTCTGTGTAGGGGAGCCGGTAGCAGTGATATCATGAGGTGGTCTAGCTCAGCGGGAGACTCAGTAGCCAGCATAATGTAGTCAACCTGTAGCCTGTGGGTCTCTCCAACAATAGATGGAATAATAAGGGAACACTAAATAACCAGCTAAGTGATATGCAAGATGAGAGCAGCACTAGAACTCAGGCTGAAGCCACTACAAGCTCTGTGTCGGGGAGCCGGTAGCAGCAGTAATAATGAGTAATGGGCCAAGCTCGGGCTTAGAGTCTTGTGCCTCACAATAATAGGGGTTATATATATATGATCAGCCTATAGCCTGTGTGTCTCTTCCCACCCAATGTAACCACGCATATCATGACCATAACGTCTCATGTCCATGTCAAGCGGGATCATAACTAATACAACAAGTCATAAATGTCTAGGAATATAATATCTCTATCAAGTCCTGTATCCTATACAGAATCACCACAAATATCTCGGGAAGATCCTGTCTCATGAACAGTGTCAAGTGTCCTGGGTCAAAGTGTACTTGGTAAGAAAAGTACGAGAAGATAAGGTGTCACGAATATCCATCTCTAAATGACAATACACAACACCGCGTACGGTGTTGGCACCCGACTAATAATCGGACGCTAAGTATGTCACACGGTCCTAGGTTAAGCATGCACAACAATATAAATGAAGCAAAGAAAATATGTAACAATACTGCAGAGTTTGGCAAGGTACACTTGCCTGGTGTTTGAATACCAACAGTCGTCCCTGTATCAGTGGATCCTGTAGGTACTACTCCAAAAGCTGTAATAAATATCACCAACAGTCTCAGAAGATATCAAATAGCTAAAAACGCCTGTCCTTAAGTCCAATTTGGACACAAGGACAAAAATGACATTTTCGGGCCAAAGCGGGGTCCACATGTGGGCCACTTTGCACCGAAAAGTGTGTCAGGGTCAAAGGTCTCCAAATTTCTCAAACTTAGTATCTACAAGTCAGGAACGATGATACGAACCCAACGGAACTTCCAAAATTGGATTCCGATGAGCCGATCACAAAATCGCCCGTCAAGTGGAGCCTATGGGGCCTACGATACACGATTTCGTCAACGTTCTCAGAATCGGACCAAACTTGGGTCACAGGACCAGCATATTGCTATGAGTCCGATGGCGCAAGTTTCGTCTCGATCCGACGTGTGTACACAAAGTTACAGCGTGTTCCAGAATGGACGGATACGGGGCGTTGTCGGCGGATACGCGTTGATTCCGGTGTGCACGCACATCCCAATCGACTTCTGCAAAATCCCACACGACCGTATCAACATCGCGCACGTTTCGGTAAAGACCGCGTGCGACCAAGTCGTCCCGTTTGGCGGGGCGTACTCAGTTCCGGGGTAAAATAGGGTATTGTTTTTCCTGTTTTTGGATCGCGGTTTGTGATCATCACAGGACGCGATGCACCGAACGGGTTACACGGACACCGAGAGGGTTACACAGTCTATGCGACACAACTGACAGAATTGAAAACAAAGTTACAGGGAGAGAGGAAACGCTACCTGAACAGGGCTCCGTGAAGACTGATTTCCTGGGTCCGAGTGCCTCCTTCGTGTCCTGGACGCGTATGAGTCTCTGTGAGTCCAGGCTAGGGTTTGTCGTGTCCGCTGTGTCCGGAGACAGCGGGGGAGAGGACTCGCCAGCGGGAGTCGATACGGCCAGGCTGCTGCTGGAGGGAGTTGTCGTGGCTGGAGCTCCGGCGAGGGCTTCGTCGACGAGTCGGAGGGGAGCGGGGTGTTCGACTAGGGCGTCGGGGAAAGGGTGGCAGCGGCGAGGGGGACGGATCTGGAGGTGGAGGGAGATGTCGGAGAAGGAGGTTCAAGGTTGGGCGGAGCGGGTCAGGCGGGTGTGAGGAGGTCGACGCTGGAGAGCGGCGGAGGAGGAGTGAGGCGCGGGGAGTTCTGGGAAGGAGGAAGAGGGAGAGGGCGGAGTCGTCGGCGGGGTCGCGGGGGTGCGGCAGAGATGGGGGAGCCGGGTGGAGGAGTTAGGGCTGAGGAGTTGGGGTCAACGTGGGGTCTGATCGCTGGGCTCGCGGTAGGGAAGAGGAGGGCTGATCGGAGAAGATTGTAGCGCCCCGTTCTCCCGGTGCGGAGAGCGCGGCTAAGAAACACAATACGGTATCGTTCGATCGGGATAGATTGAATTAAGAACTCGTCCTCGTTATGGATTTGTTTCTTCGGAATCGATTCCCATATTCAGTGGACCGTGCCCCCGGGATCGACTTAGCGGCAGAGTCAGGAGGGACCTCTCCGCTGCTATCTTTTATTGCCTCAGTTTTCGATGTCGCTTGTTGCTTTCGTGCTTTGAGTTGGTTTTGGGATTTGCTTGTTTTCCTTGAACGGTTTCGATGGTTTTCATTGTTTTCATTCATTGAATTGTACTTCAATTTCAAGATTGGAAAGAGAGAAAGAAGTATTGATCAAGCAGTTCGTGTGCAGGTGAACGAGCAGTAGGCGGCTTACGAGCGGAGTCATGAAGCGCCTCTTTCCTTCTCCCTTCCAACAATCTAAGTGAGTGGCTACCAACCCGATTAGCTAGCCCTGCTTCCAAGCTTCACATCTATATAATCTTGCATTCTTCTTCGCCCCGATCAAACGATACCAAGTAATAATAAAAGATACCAAGATAAAAGAGAATAGACTTGGATAATACTGCTTGTCAATCAAACTTGTGAACGGTTATATCTTTGCATGCTTGTTCGTTCAGAATGTTCATCATACGTATAGATACAAGTTTGAATGTATACTTCTCTTTTATATTGTCCCGATGCATGAATTGAACGTAGATGCAAACTAAGAATGAATCATGCAATAATGCTTGTCTTGTGCTCATGTAGCCTTCGGGCGAATGATTGTTCACGTAGCCTCTGGGTGAATGATTGTTAACGTTCGATCACGGACAACTTGTGCACAAGGTATAGTTCCTGCGAGCGGCTACTGGGGCACTGGCACCGTTCCGGCTCCGGACGGAACTCATATTTAGTCTCACGTACTTGGACAAGGTGGTATGCAGCGCCTCACGTACTTGCACGTAGCAAACCATCTTCGTCACAGACTAGTCCATTATGGCTATCAAGCCAATGATCATCTTGTATATTTAAACCTGTTGCAAACTAACTTGTGTCTTCGTGGCAGGGAAGTTATGGTAAGTATTGTACAGGTAATTCAGACGGGCAGGTAAAATCTACCGAACGGTGGCACGTTTATTTCAGTAAATTTCTATATACTGCTTACTTGTAAATGAACTAAGACAAGATAGAAACCCACCAAAATGTGCATGCTTCATTAAAACAATGTGTTGATTGGTATAGTTCGGTTAGCTCGCCTTCACCAGTATGTTTCAACATGCTGACCCTCGTTGAAACAGGTTCTCCGCACTAAGGCGAACCGAGCGAGGAGCCGAAGTCGTCTTCCCGATCCAGTCCAGCTGTTGGCGCATCTTCACCGCGCCCCTTGAAGCATTTTGAAGACAGGAGCTGCAACTCTTCATACACAAATACAGCTCCATGGCAAAGTTGTCCTCCAGCCTGGAGGTCTTTATCATTTTGAGTTTATAAAGGGATATAATGTACAGGACTGCTATCTCATTTTGAGTAAACACTTTTGTAAGCCATTCGGCATATTAGCTGACTCGTTCAGGAGTTTGTAATAGATGTTCATTATCAATAAAGAGAACTTTTCCATGTTTCAAATCTGTGTTTTAATTTATCTGCGTACTCTGAATATGTGCTTGCTATGCAAATCATTAAAGCCTTGTGCGGGCGCAACCCCAGGCCCGCACGGCGGTCACGATTCGGGGGATGCCTCAAACGATTCTACGAAATCGGGTCGTGACAAAGATGACGGCGGGGGTACGGCTAGGGTTTCCGAGGCTGGGTACGAAAATCGAGAAGATTTTATAGGCGGTCTATAGTAAATCTGGCGGGCTAGGGTTTCCAATCGGGTTTCGGGTCTGGGTCGGGTTTGTAGCGCCCCGTTCCCCCGGTGCGGGGAGCGCGGCTAAGAAAAACAAACGGTATCGTTCGATCGGAATAGATTGAATTAAGAACTCGTCCTCGTTATGGATTTGTTTCTTCAGAATCGATTCCCATATTCAGTGGACTGTGCCCCAAGGATCGGCTTAGCGACAGAGTCAGGAGGGACCTCTCCGCTGCTATCTTTTATTGCCTCAGTTTTCGATGTCGCTTGTTGCTTTCGTGCTTTGAGTTAGTTTTAGGATTTTCTTGTTTTCCTTGAACGGTTTCGATGGTTTACATTGTTTTCGTTCATTGAACTTGTAAACCCCCTCGACCAGATTCCAGTATTTTAGGAATATTTTTGTCTATTTAGGATTTGTTGCAATAATTTATTTTATTTTGCTTACATATCCTATTGACTTGTGCATCTGTCCGTCACCTAATTATTTGGAGCTTTACCTTGACTGTTATCTCCGAACAAAGTTCACATACCTCTCCTAGACATACCAGTCTACTATCCTGCACTTTGTGCAACTCCCAGATACTTAGTTTTGAGCCTCGTATGAGACGCACAAATAGCGTTACAAACGTCCGTATTTAATTCCTATTTTCCAGACCTGTACCCATCCCTGTTCCAATAGAGATTTGAGGCCCAATATGCACCCGTTTTGCCTAGACAAAAATACGTTAATTTTTTACACTGAGTATACTACATTTAGTGTATTGACACCGTAGAAAAATTATGACCCTACCTGCCTCTAAATAATTAGAGAACACCGTGCGCAGTATTTATTTATTAAATAAATACGATGACCCGTATCAGCCAGAAACCAGACCCAACCCCTGCCCAGACTCACCCTCACCCCCTCGGGACCTTTACACAGCTTTTTCCTTCAATCCTGTGAATTTTAGAATTTTCGGGAATCGGAAGTTTTTTCAGACAATTTTGTAATTGCGCAAATTCCCAAAATAGGACCTTTGCGCAATTTATGAAATTACAGGAACTTTTCTGCAAAATTTGCATATGAGGTGTCACCCCCTGATTGGCCGGTGAACGTGCACCGTCCATTCCAAAAGGAGTCCAGATTCGATGTATTTACATTAAGTAAATATCCTAATTGTTAATTTACAATTTAAACCTTAAGTTTTTTTTCTATAAAATGAAAATTAAATAAAAGAAAAAGAAAGGAAAACTAAAATCAAAAACCCTAAATCTACCCCCTCCCCCGCAGCCGAACTCTCCCCCACTGCCGGCGCCGAGCCCCGCCCGCCGGAGCTCTCCTCCGTGCGGCGAGCCACCCCCCTCGCCGACTTTCCTTCCCCCGCGGTGAGCCCCCGCTGGCCCGACCGCCTCACTCCTCAGCTCCCCTCTTCCCCTGAACTCGCCCCCCCGCGGCGAGCCCCGCCGGAGCGGCTACCTCCCCCGGCCGGAGCGGCGAGCCCCTCGCCGGAGCCGCTCCGCCGACTCCCTCCCCCTGCGGCGAACCCCCCCGCTGGCCCTCTCTCCCATCAGCTTCTCCTCCTCCTCTTCTTCTCCACCTCGACCCCCTCCGCCAACGTCGGCTGTCCCCCAAAAACCCTAAATCTACCCCCTCCCCCGCAGCCGAACTCTCCCCCACTGTCGGCGCCGAGCCCCGCCCGCCGGAGCTCTCCTCCGTGCGGCGAGCCACCCCCCTCGTCGACTTTCCTTCCCCCGCGGCGAGCCCCCGCTGGCCCGACCGCCTCACTCCTCAGCTCCCCTCTTCCCCTGAACTCGCCCCCCCCCGCGGCGAGCCCCGCCGGAGCGGCTACCTCCCCCGGCCGGAGCGGCGAGCCCCTCACCGGAGCCGCTCCGCCGACTCCCTCCCCCTGCGGCGAACCCCCCCCGCTGGCCCTCTCTCCCAGCAGCTTCTCCTCCTCCTCTTCTTCTCCACCTCGACCCCCTCCGCCAACGTCGGCTGTCCCCCCCTGACCACCACCTCATCCTCACCGACTCTCTCTCCTTCCCTCTTCTCCTTCCTGAACTCGTCTCACCGACCCCCGAGCACGCCACCACCATCACCATCTTTCCAGCACCTCCTCCGCCTCCGCCCGACGACAAAGCACCAACTCCACCTCGCCGCCGACAAGCAGCGGCACCTCGTCGAGCAGCCCTGGTCGCCTCCGCTGTGTCCACCAACAGCAGAACCCTAGCCCTAACCTGGACACGTCCTGGACCCGGCTGACAGGACACAGCAGTGTCAAATTGGACACAAGGATACGTAAAATCAGCCTTCACGGAGCCCTGTTCAGGTAACGATTCCTCTCACCTCGTATTTTCGTTTTTAATTCTGTCAGTTATGACACGTAGGCTATGTGACCCTCTCGATGCCCGTACAACCCGCTCGGTGTATCGCGTCCTGTGGTGATCGCGGCACGCGATCCAAAAATTGGAAAAACAACGACCCGATTTACCCTGGAACTGAGTACGCCCCGCCAAACGGGATGACTTGGTCGCACGCGGTCTTTACCAAAACGTGCGCGACGTTGATACGGACGTGTAGGAGTTCGGAGAAGTTGATTTGGATGTGCGTGCACACCGGAATCAACGCGTATCCGCCGACACCGCCCCGTATCCGTCAGTTCTGGAATATGCTGCAACTTTGTGTACACACGTCGGATCGAGACAAAACTTGCGCCATCGGACTCATAGCAATACGCTGGTCCTGTGATCCAAGTTTGGTTCAATTCTGAGAACGTTGGCAAAATCCCGTATCGTGGGCCCCATAGGCTCCACCTGACGGGCAATTTTGTGACCGGTTCATCGGAATCCAATTCTGGAAGTTTCGTTGGGTTCGTATCATTGTTCTTGACTTGTTGACACTAAGTTTGGCGAATTTGGAGACCTTTGACCCTGGCACGTTTTCCTGTGCAAAGCGGCCCACATGTGGACCCCGCTTTGACCAGAAACTGTCATTTTTGCCCCTGTGTCCAAATTGGACAAAAGGACAGACGTTTCTAGCTATTTTATATTTTATGAGACTGTTAGTGATGTTTATTTCAGTATCCGGAGACATTCATTCTGAGATCAGAGTTTCTGACACTTGGTACTTGACATCGGGACGTTACATATTTGCAGCTCTCTTACCAGGCAAGTATACCTTGCCTTGTTGTACTGTTTAAATTCAGTTATTGCTAGTTACATGTTTATTTATTTTAATATTATATAAATGTGCGCGTCCGAGCAGACTCGGGTGCAGTCAACGAAGGCGTTGACGTTAGGACTTGTGTCTGACCTAGTGTCTAGTAGACCCATCTAAAATTGTGAAGTTATTGATATAACTTCCCAGGCCTTGACACGTATCATTACACGTCACCGAGTGAGTACATGTAGGGACGCGTGCCTCATGCACGACTGGCCATCAGTGTGAGCAACACGTGTAGAGGTATTTAGCTCAGTTGTTTATTTTATTGAGACTTGCATCATAGTAGGAGGTGTCCACGTCGTTTTCACGACTTGTACATCTATATTGGGCGGGAAAGACATCTAGTAGGCGTATGGGACACCCCCCCACTGATATATACTCAAGTTACCATGCTCTTCGGAGATGGGGATTACGGTATATATAGCGAGTTACCATGCTGCTCGGAGATGGGTATTGGTTTTCTTGTTCCCATTACCATGCTCCGAGGAGGATGGGGTATTATCCTTCGTTCCATGCTCTGCAGGGATGGACGATTGCAGAGTTACCCGTGTGATCGGGGGCATATGATACATATACTAGCCAGTCATGACGATTGGTGAATTACGTCAGCATATGTCTAGCCTACACTTTCCCATGCGTACTACAAGGTCTTTAAATTGCATTCACTTAGATGGTTAGCACACCCCTTTATTTATTCAGTATTTACTTTATGGCATATCATTTTTATGTATCTTGCTATGTCCCTCTGAGGACCTGGTCCCCTGCCAGGTGTATATTTTCTTGGGTATTCGCAGGAGCACAGATCCGGACATGTTACGTTTATCCCGAGGAGGTCTTCTCTTCGAGCCTCGTGATTGTCAGATGTTGTTCTTATATGGTGTGTATCTGGTTCCTTTTTATATTCTATTTCGGCAGTAGATTTGATTTCATCTGACTGTCATTCTTAGATATCTGTATTGAGATCTATTTACATGGTTATTGGTTATCTTTATATGATTTCTGTGGATGAGATTTAGATATAACCCTGTGACTTATAATTAGTTTTACCACTTATGAATTATTTATCATTATACAGCGTACGCACGTATATATGGTTTCCATATATTGGAGTTGCCATATATACGGGCCAGCTGGCATGGTTACGTGACCTAGTCCTACGTATTCTGGGACTGGGGCGTGACATGTTTTTAGTGGTGGCCCATGCAGGTCAGAGCATATTGTCTCGGTTACGTTACTGTACCGAGCAAGCCTGCACCTAGGATTAAGAGCATAGGATCTCATCCATAATTGACTATGACTTATCTTCCTTCCAGTCTGTCCTACTTACATAATTGCATCCTGCTTGATTCATGTCCTTCCCTAATAATTCCTTAAATATAGCCCCTGCTAGAATATAGGAATCCCTGTTGATGGGATGATAATTAGAGTAGTATTCCTATTAAGAACACAACTAGGGCATTGACATATCATTAAGTTCAGATTACTTAAGGAATCCTAGTCTTCCATATTCCCTAATGAACCCTAGTCTTCCCTACTACCTAATGAACCCTAGTATCACTACCTATAGATTAACTTATCCTTATCCCTTGGCGTATTTATGTATGACTTGAGAGTGGTATAAACACTACTAGGATTAGTTAAAGAATTGACCATAGTGTTGACCCTAGCCTTGAGGAACCAATAGAAATCCAAGGTTGAACACTAGGACTGAAACCTCATCCTATGTTTAGATAAACCCAGTGTTACTTCAGAAACTCTTTACCCTTGTTGGCGTAAAAGCCAATTGACTCTTGGTTGCGTAGAAACCAAACTACTGCCTAGTTAGCATAAAAACCAATTATGCAGAAGATTATCTCCTTTACGCAGCAGTTATAATAACTGCTATCCACTTTCATTTAGTATTCCTTATCCTGCGTAGGACACGTCATGAGAGCCACGTAGGTAACTGCCCTGCATACACATGATGATTCTAGAATAATAGATAACCAGCGTAGAGTAACCTGATTAGACGTAGAATATAAGGATAGGATGTAAGCGTATTTGTTACAGCCTTAGTTTTCCCCAGCCATGACCCAATCTTGTGCATTAAATGCAGAGATACGCCTCGAGCCTGTGCAAAAAGAAACAGCCTTCTGACAGGACATCTGATTCTATCTCACCCCGAGCGTAAGTGACTTGTATCCAATAAAGTCACTAAACGACAACCAGGGACTCCGTGCAAATTTATCGTCACAACCGACCGCTCGATCGTTGTACAAGTATTTTTGTCAGTTGTCAGAATTCACTAATTTTGACTGACAAACTCATAAGTTTCTTGTACAACTTTACGCTGCAACGCAGGAGATTAATTTTACGCAAACCTTTTAGGCAAAACTTTACGCAGGCAGACTTTTATACAAACCTTACGTACGCTAATTTTAGGCGCAAAATTTTAGCGCAAAACTTTTACGCTCAGACTTTCACCCAGACTTTTACGCGCAGATTTCTACGCACAGACTTTTTACGCGAACGGCTCTGAAGCTCTACCTTACGCTTCTCTGTTCTACGCGGATAGCTCTGAAGCCATGCGTTACGCCAAATTATTTTATCTCTGCTTTACGCAGACAACCTCGAACCCCTACTTTACGCGGACTTTCTTGAAATCTCTGTTTTAGGCAGACAACCTATAGTGTATATTAAGATTGTAGAACTTTGAAGGCCATACCTCTTTTGGGTCAACTAGCGACTTAGACAAGGAATTAGAATAATAACTGTAGAGATTGTAGAGTCTTATCTTTTTGTGATTGTGAATTGTTTGAAATTTCTCATATCATAATCTAGCGTACTTATATTTACTATACAACATTGACTTATACTGCTATTATAGCCTAGTTTTGCAAGCTTATTCTTTATCGAGCTTGTTCATGACACCTGTGTTATTGGGGCCTGATCCACCTCACTAATACAATTATCTATTCAGAATCAGTGTATTACGGTCTGATCAACCTTAGTGCATTTTGATTCGCCCTTCGCATAACTACTTTACGTGGATTGAGATATATAGTGATTAGTAGACAGATGTACTTGCCCTCTAGATATGTCTAAGCAGAGCGTATCAGTTACGTAACTGTACTGATATGAGCGTGTGAATAGGAATTACCAAAAATAATATTTCAATCCACAACTGCTTTGATAAATCCCATTGAATTTTTTAAACGCATTGATCCCCACACTCATAATCTATTACCTTCCCCTTGAACTCTTGATTATTGTTTTCTGTCTTCCCTTATTTCGGAAAGACGAAACCTCGTCCTTAGTATAAATACGAAAGTGTATTGTTCTGTAGCCATTTCTGTTTGTTTCTTGGATATTTACCAAACCCTATTGCTAGATTAGATTGCCGTTATAAATGTGCTATCCTTAGAATGACCTTCGCTACCTACCTATTTTCCTGGTACGTGCACCACTATGGAAGCATGAATTTTTATCTTTGCCTCATAACTTGGGTCAAGTTCAGAACTCAAGTATTACGATAAAGGAAGTATCATTTTGCTGTCAAGATCTAAAAGGATTTCACCTAGATGGATAATTGACTGACTTCTGAATGGATAGCAGCACCTATGACTAGATGGACTTGTAAGGATTAAGAATTCATATGGACCGACCCCCAAGTCAGCACTTTTCTTACCCTATAGAGTTGACTAGTCTACAGAAGCTTTAGCTCTAGAGACATTACCTATTTGAGGCAGATCGTAAGATTGCACGGTATACCGGTCAGCATTGTACCAGACAAGGATTCATGTGACCAGAGTTGGTGGTCAACACCGAAGAAACGGTTAAGCAAATACAAGGACACTGGCGAGCAATGTAAGACAGACAGAAGCAGTAGACAGACCGTCGTCATCATCCCTTGGAATTCAAAGAGGACGATCATGTCTTTTGAGGATATCACCATTAGGCCAAGACCTGTCGTATCAAGAGCAACCCGTGGGAACCCTTGACCATCGAGAAAAAAGGTATTTAGGAACCAGTCTATTCCCTTGATCCGCGTACCATGGAAGCATGGCGCGCCAGAGAAATCTACTTGGAAGCGTACGGACGACATGCGTAAACGTTTTTTGAACCTATCCGTGGACCAAGATAGAAATTACTTTGTTAAATCATACCTTATGCCGTCTTTGACTTCTACCCCGGCTTAGTTTTAATTTCGAGGACGAAATTTTTATAAGTTGGGTAGATTGTAAACCCCCTCGACCAGATTCCAGTATTTTAGGAATATTTTTGTCTATTTAGGATTTGTTGCAATAATTTATTTTATTTTGCTTACATATCCTATTGACTTGTGCATCTGTCCGTTACCTAATTATTTGGAGCTTTACCTTGACTGTTATCTCCGAACGAAGTTCACATACCTCTCCTAGACATACCAGTCTACTATCCTGCACTTTGTGCAACTCCCAGATACTTAGTTTTGAGCCTCGTATGAGACGCACAAATAGCGTTACAAACGTCCGTATTTAATTCCTATTTTCCAGACATGTAACCCATCCCTGTTCCAATAGAGATTTGAGGCCCAATATGA
The DNA here is from genome assembly GCA_036927795.1 of Iris macrosiphon. Taxonomy (NCBI): domain Eukaryota; kingdom Viridiplantae; phylum Streptophyta; class Magnoliopsida; order Asparagales; family Iridaceae; genus Iris; species Iris macrosiphon. The sequence continues at coordinate 236,404,635 of JAYESA010000006.1, forward strand.
ACCTGTTTTGCCTAGAAAAAAATACGTTAATTTTCTACACTGAGTATACTACATTTAGTGTATTGACACCGTAGAAAAATTATGACCCTACCTGCCTCTAAATAATTAGAGAACACCGTGCGCAGTATTTATTTATTAAATAAATACGATGACCCGTATCACCCAGAAACCAGACCCAACCCCTGCCCAGACTCACCCTCACCCCCTCGGGACCTTTACACAGCTTTTTCCTTCAATCCTGTGAATTTTAGAATTTTCGGGAATCAGAAGTTTTTCCAGACAATTTCGTAATTGCGCAAATTCCTAAAATAGGACCTTTGCGCAATTTATGAAATTACAGGGACATTTCTGCAAAATTTGCATATGAGGTGTCACCCCCTGATTGGCCGGTGAACGTGCACCGTCCATTCCAAAAGGAGTCCAGATTCGATGTATTTACATTAAGTAAATATCCTAATTGTTAATTTACAATTTAACCCTTAAGTTTTTTTTCTATAAAATGAAAATTAAATAAAAGAAAAAGAAAGGAAAAATAAAATCAAAAACCCTAAATCTACCCCCTCCCCCGCAGCCGAACTCTCCCCCACTGCCGGCGCCGAGCCCCGCCCGCCGGAGCTCTCCTCCGTGCGGCGAGCCACCCCCCTCGCCGACTTTCCTTCCCCCGCGGCGAGCCCCCGCTGGCCCGACCGCCTCACTCCTCAGCTCCCCTCTTCCCCTGAACTCGCCCTCCCGCGACGAGCCCCGCCGGAGCGGCTACCTCCCCCGGCCGGAGCGGCGAGCCCCTCGCCGGAGCCGCTCCGCCGACTCCCTCCCCCTGCGGCGAACCCCCCCCGCTGGCCCTCTCTCCCAGCAGCTTCTCCTCCTCCTCTTCTTCTCCACCTCGACCCCCTCCGCCAACGTCGGCTGTCCCCCAAAAACCCTAAATCTACTCCCTCCCCCGCAGCCGAACTCTTCCCCACTGCCGGCGCCGAGCCCCGCCCGCCGGAGCTCTCCTCTGTGCGGCGAGCCACCCCCCTCGCCGACTTTCCTTCCCCCGCGGCGAGCCCCCGCTGGCCCGACCGCCTCACTCCTCAGCTCCCCTCTTCCCCTGAACTCGCCCCCCCGCGGCGAGCCCCGCCGGAGCGGCTACCTCCCCCGGCCGGAGCGGCGAGCCCCTCGCCGGAGCCGCTCCGTCGACTCCCTCCCCCTGCGGCGAACCCTCCCCCCCCGCTGGCCCTCTCTCCCAGCAGCTTCTTCTCCTCCTCTTCTTCTCCACCTCGACCCCCTCCGCCAACGTCGGCTGTCCCCCCCCCGACCACCACCTCATCCTCACCGACTCTCTCTCCTCCCCTCTCCTCCTCCCTGAACTCGTCTCACCGACCCCCGAGCACGCCACCACCATCACCATCTTCCTAGCACCTCCTCCGCCTCCGCCCGACGACAAAGCACCAACTCCACCTCACCGCCGACAAGCAGCGGTGCCTCGCCGAGCAGCCCTGGTCGCCTCCGCTGTGTCCACCAACAGCAGAACCCTAGCCCTAACCTGGACACATCCTGGACCCGGCTGACAGGACACAGCAGTGTCAAATTGGACACAAGGACACGTGAAATCAGCCTTCACGGAGCCCTGTTCAGGTAACGATTCCTCTCACCTCGTATTTTTATTTTTAATTCTGTCAGTTATGACACGTAGGCTATGTGACCCTCTCGATGCCCGTGCAACCCGCTCGGTGCATCGCGTCCTGTGGCGATCGCGGCACGCGATCCAAAAACAGGAAAAACAACGACCCGATTCACCCCGGAATTGAGTACGCCCCGCCAAACGGGACGACTTGGTCGCACGCGGTCTTTACCAAAACATGCGCGACGTTGATACAGACGTGAAGGAGTTCGGAGAAGTTGATTTGGATGTACGTGCACACCGGAATCAACGCGTATCCGCCGACACCGCCCCGTATCCGTCAGTTCTGGAACATGCTGCAACTTTGTGTACACACGTCGGATCGAGACAAAACTTGTGCCATCGGACTCGTAGCAATACGCTGGTCCTGTGATCCAAGTTTGGTTCGATTCTGAGAACGTTGGCAAAATCCCGTATCGTGGGCCCCACAGGCTCCACCTGACGGGCGATTTTGTGACCGGTTCATCGGAATCCAATTCTGGAAGTTTTGTTGGGTTCGTATCATCGTTCTTGGCTTGTTGACACTAAGTTTGGCGAATTTGGAGACCTTTGACCCTGGCACATTTTTCGGTGCAAAGTGGCCCACATGTGGACCCCGCTTTGACCAAAAACTGTCATTTTTGCCCCTGTGTCCAAATTGGACGAAAGGACAGGCATTTTTAGCTATTTGATATTTTCTGAGATTGTTAGTGATGTTTATTTCAGTATCCGGAGACATTCATTCTGAGATCAGAGTTTCTGACACTTGGTACTTGACATCGGGACGTTACATATTTGCAGCTCTCTTGCCAGGCAAGTATACCTTGCCTTGTTGTACTGTTTAAATTCAGTTATTGCTAGTTACATGTTTATTTTTTTAATATTATATAAATGTGTGCGTCCGAGCAGACTCGGGTGCAGTCAACGAAGGCGTTGACGTTAGGACTTGTGTCTGACCTAGTGTCTAGTAGACCCACTTAAAATTGTGAAGTTATTGATATAACTTCCCAGGCCTTGACACGTATCATTACACGTCACCGAGTGAGTACATATAGGGACGCGTGCCTCATGCGCGACTGGCCATCAGTGTGAGCAATACGTGTAGAGGTATTTAGCTCAGTTGTTTATTTTATTGAGACTTGCATCATAGTAGGAGGTGTCTACGTCATTTTCACGACTTGTACATCTATATTGGGCGGGAAAGACATCTAGTAGGCGTATGGGACACCCCCCCCACTGATATATACTCAAGTTACCATGCTCTTCGGAGATGGGGATTACGGTATATATAGCGAGTTACCATGCTACTCGGAGATAGGTATTGGTTTTCTTGTTCCCATTACCATGCTCCGAGGAGGATGGGGTATTATCCTTCGTTCCATGCTCTGCAGGGATGGACGATCGCAGAGTTACCCGTGTGATCGGGGGCATATGATACATATACTAGCCAGTCATGACGATTGGTGAATTACGTCAGCATATGTCTAGCCTACACTTTCCCATGCGTACTACAAGGTCTTTAAATTGTATTCACTTAGATGGTTAGCACACCCCTTTATTTATTCAGTATTTACTTTATGGCATATCATTTTTATGTATCTTGCTATGTCCCTCTGAGGACCTGGTCCCCTGCCAGGTGTATATTTTCTTGGGTATTCGCAGGAGCACAGATCCGGACATGTTACGTTTATCCCGAGGAGGTCTTCTCTTCGAGCCTCGTGATTGTCAGATGTTGTTCTTATATGGTGTGTATCTGGTTCCTTTTTATATTCTATTTCGGCAGTAGATTTGATTTCATCTGACTGTCATTCTTAGATATCTGTATTGAGATCTATTTACATGGTTATTGGTTATCTTTATGTGATTTCTGTGGATGAGATTTAGATATAACCCTGTGACTTGTAATTAGTTTTACCACTTATGAATTATTGTTCATTATACAGCGTACGCACGTATATATGGTTTTCATATATTGGAGTTGCCATATATACGGGCCAGCTGGCATGGTTACGTGACCTAATCCTACGTATTCTAGGACTGGGGCGTGACAGAACTGCACTTCAATTTTGAGATTGGAAAGAGAGGAAGAAGTATTAATCGAGCTGTTCGTGTGCAGGTGAACGAGCAGTAGGCGGCTTGCGAGCGGAGTCGTGAAGCGCCTCTTTCCATCTCCCTTCCAATAATCTAAGTGAGTGGCTACTAACCCGATTAGCTAGCCCTGCTTCCAAGCTTCACTCCTTTGCCCCGATCAAACGATACCAAGTAATAATAAAAGAAACCAAGATAAAAAGGAAATAGACTTGGATTATATTGCTTGTCATTCAACATGGGAACGGTTACTAAACTGTATGCTTGTTCATATGAATGTTCTTTACATGCTTCAAGTTTATTTAGAATGCATCTTCTTCCATAAATTGTGCTAAGTATGGAATACACTTGTTATGAAATAAACTATCAGGAAGACTATGCAAAACGAATCATGCAATGTTGCTTATCTCATGTTCACGTGCCTCAACTGCATCAACGTTAAAGTGCCATGAACGATTGATCACGGACAACTTGTGTACAAGGTAACGGGTTCCTGCGGACGGTCGCTGGGGCACTGGCACCAATCCGGTCCGGGCGGAACTTCACGATAGTCTCACGTGCGAACGGGATGGCGTGCAGCGCCTCACGTGCTTCGTTGCACACCATCCTCGTTCAAAGACTAAACGGTCCATTATGGCTTCTAGCCAGTGATCCCAACGTGTATATTTAAACCTGTTGCAAACTAACTTGTGTCTTCGTGGCAGAGAAGGCATGGTAAGTATTGTGCAGGTAATTCAGACGGACAGGTAAAATCCACCGAACGGTGGCACGTTCATTTTCAGTAAATTCTATATGCTGCTTACTTGTAAATGAACTAAGGCAAGATAGAAACCCACAAATATGCATGCTTCATTAAAACAACGTATTGATTGGTATAGTTCGGCTAGCTCGCCTTCACCAGCATGTTTCGATATGCTGACCCTCGTTGAAACAGGTTCTCCGCACTAAGGCGAACCGAGCGAGGAGCCGAAGTCGTCTTCCCGATCCAGTCCAGCTGTTGGCGCATCTTCACCGAGCCCTTGAAGCCTTTTGAAGTCCGAAGCTGCAACTCTTCATACACAAATGCAACTCCGTGGCAAAGCTATCCTCCAGCCTGGAGGTCTTTATCATTTTGAGTTTATAAAGGGATATAATGTACAGGACTGTTATCTCATTTTGAGTCATCTCTTTTGTAAGCCGTTCGGCATATTAGCTGACTCGTTCAAGAGTTTGTAATAGATGTTCATTATCAATAAAGAGAACTTTCTATGTTTCAAATATGTGTTTCAATTTATCTGCGTACTCTGAATATGTGCTTGCTATGCAAAATACTTTAGCCTTGTGCGGGCGCAACCCCAGGCCCGCACGGTATCACGATTCGGGGGACGCCCCAACGATTCTACGGAATCGGGTCGTGACATAGTGGTATCAGAGCACAGATTCAAGTTCCTTAGACTTCGTGCTTGTAAAACCCCTCCCCAGAAAATCGTATAAGCCCTTTATTTATTAATTATTAATTAAATTGTAGTAATTAGGTCCAAATGGGAGAAATAGATTTTTTATAATTTTTATGTTAGGTGTTCGGGCCCTTAGATGACTTGTGGGACCTTCAGGAATTTTTCGGAATTTATTCCATGTAGGAGACCCCTTGAGCAGTTGTTAGCCTAACAATGTACAATACCCCATTATATAAATTTTCTTATGTGTGAATATATATATATATATATATATATACAAATATATATGTATATTTTATTCAAAGAAAGAAAGAAAGAAAGAAAGAGAAAGAATTTAATAAGTTAATAGAATATAATAATAATAATAATATAATAAGTTACTACTTATTATAAGGGGACTTTGTTTCAGCATAGTTGCTGACTTGAAAACCCAAGCAGAAATACCAATTGGCCGGCCACTTATTATAAGTTACTACTTATTATAATAATAAGTTACTACCAACGTTAAATATAATAATAATAGTAATATACTTATAGTAATATTGTAATAATAACATTCAATGACTTGCTACTTCTCAGCAAGTTGCTGAGAAGCCCATATACGTGAGAACCTTGCATCAGTACCTGGGGAGCCCGCCCTATGGCCTTCACCCGCCGACCCTTTATTCACCCGAACCTATATTTCCCCCCTCTCTCCTAATATATATTATATATATATAATAGCTCTCCAAAACCCTAACCTAAAACTCCAGACTTCTCCTTCCCATCTAGAGCCGTCACCGCAGCCAGAGAAGCCTCCCCAAGCCATCCAACCATCCCGTCGACGCCGACATCGCGGACTGCAGATTCCCACTCGAGGCACCTTCGCTCCGGCGTCATTTCCCGTTGACTCGCTCGACCAAACGCAGATCCGTTTTCATAGGTATGATCTTCCCTTAACCCTCTCCAATATCTGTTTTATAGTCAACCTCGGAAAACATGTGCCCCTAGGTGAAAAACAGCGCCCAAGTCAGCGCGAGCAGACAGAATTCTGCAATCGCAGAAACTTGCGATGACCATCCATATTGTCGGGTTCGTATCTCCCACCACAGAGATCCGAATTCGACGATTCTTTTTGATACCTGTAGATTACATGACCTAGTTTAATTTCGGTATTATAACTTTGTGCTAATAGTTGCTGTGGACCAAATTGTAGTCGTTACAAAACTGCGCGCACCCACTTTTTCCGGTTTTCTAAAAGTGGGAGATCGGAGCGCGCCCCGCCTAACGGGACCGCCCCGCCTTGTGCCAAGTGTACCGAATGGTGCATACAGCATAAGCGGACACGTGAAAATTCGTGGGGACTGATTTGGACGCGTGTGCGCGCCGGAATCAGGCCGTATCCGCGAACACAATCCGTGTCGCCACTTTTGTGGAACTCGCGAGTATTTTGTGCACGCTTGTCAGATTGCGACAAAACTTGCGCCACTGGACTCGTGGTAACACGCTGGTCCTGTGACCCAATTTTCACGCATTTCTGAGACGGTTGACCAAATCGCCAATTGGCGGGCCCCACAGTTGACTTTTTGGACCAAATTAGGTTCGGCTCATCGGAATCCAAATTTGGACATACCGTTGGGATCGTATTGACATTTAGAGTTGTTTGACCCATAGTTTGTCCTATTTAGAGACTGTTACCCTCGGCACGCTTTTCGGTGCAAAGTGGGCCCACCTATGGAACCCGCTTTGGCCCAAAAATGATCTTTTTGCCCCTGTGTCCAAATTGGACGTAAGGACAGGCATTTCCAGCTATTTGACATCTTCTGAGACTGTTGGTGATATTTATTACAGCTTTCGGAGTAGTACCTACCGGTTCCACTGATCCAGGGACAGTTGTTGATATTCAAACATCAGGCAAGTGTACCTTGCCAAACTATACAGTTTTGTTATATATTTTCCTTGCTTTATTATAGTGCTGTGCATGCTCAACTTAGGACCGTGTGACGTACTTAGCGTCCGATTATCAGTCGGGTGCCGACACTGTACGCAGTGTTGGGTACGGTTATCTAGAGATGGACATTCGTGACACTTTATTCTCGTACTTGTCTTATCAAGTACCATATGACCCAGGACACTTGACACTATTCATGAGACAGGATTTTCCCGAGATATTCGTGGTGATCCTGTATAGGATACAGGACATGGACATTATACTCTTAGATACTTATGACTTGTTGCATTAGCTATGATCGCGCTTGACATGGGCATGAGACGTTATGGTCATGATATGCGTGGTTACATTGGGTGGGGAGAGTCACACATGCTACAGGCTGTTTCATATATCTATCTACTACTATTGTGAGGCCTCAGACTCTCGTAGCAGAGCTAGGCACATTACGTGTTTATTACCGCTACCGGCTCCCCGACACAGAGCTTGTAGTGGCTTCAGCCTGAGTTTTAGTGTTACTCTCACTTGCATTTCACTTAGATGGTTACATATTTACCCATTGATCATTTAGTTATTTATTTGCTGCACTGCTTATCTGTATTTATTTGGCATGAGCTTTCTTGTACCTTGCTATGTCCCCTGAGGACCTGGATCCGGATTTTGTCCCCAGATTTTGCAGACGTGGTTTATCCCGAGGTTTACGGGACCGGAGCAGGAGCTGATCCAGGAGCTGTACCGCCATCTGAGGACGAGGTCTTAGCTGAAGACTTCTCTTGAGCATCCATGTTCATGCTCAGCTTTTAGCATTTATTTCAGTCATTTACTTTCTGGTCTGTTGAACCATTGTACTAGATTTTTATCGGGTTGTTCCCCGAAGTACTTTGTGAGACTTGCTGATGATTTACATTCCTTATTTATTCTGTGGATCATATTTTATATCTTGTGTGGATGAGATTAGTTGTGCCATGATTGTCGTAGACTTGTTTTACAGCTTAAGTATGCCCTGATGGATCCATTATATTGAGTTGGTCCATCGGTGCGTACTGCTGGCCATTGACACGCGTCCGGTCCCTCGGTATTTTGGGACTGGGGCGTGACAGTGCTGGAAAAGTTCCTTTAACGATCAAATTCCTGTGCGAACTCTTGAACTCGCTAGGCCAAAATGAGATACGTTCATGCAATAAGTCCATAATACATTATGATTCTAATGTAATTTACCTTCTTTTGAAGGATTGGTACCAGCGCAATATGCAGCGCAAGCACCGAAGGAAACACGATAGAGTAGTTCGGGTACTTCGGGAAGCTCTCGGAGCCAGCGTGGCATATCTCAAGTCGACCCGCTAGAGCGGGTGATGCAAATGTTAGAATCGCAACGACAAAGAGATGATGCTCGCCAAGCCAAGTTCGAAAGCAATTTAGAGACCCGATTCTCAGTCCAACAGAAGCAGGTATATACCCTGCAACAAATCGTTCAGACTTTGGCTGCCAACCATTTTGTCGCAACGACAACGACTCCGGTGGAACAACCCGTGCTTGAAGTGGAGACGCCTCAAATCCTAAGGCCGAGGGACGTGACTGCCTTCAACTTGGGCCATTTCAAGAAAGTCTGCAATACCCCATTCAACGGGACTGAGGACCCAGTGGTAGCTCTAGATTGGCTAGCCGAGCTTGAAGATCACTTCGCTCTGTTAGAGGTCCCCGAAGAGAAGTGCGTCGCCTGCGCGCAACTTCAGCTCCGTCTCAACGCGCATGATTGATGGAACGTGCATCGACGATCTCTCCAATTTGATCACGGAGAGGAGGCAATCTCGTGGACGACTTTTTGTGCCGCGTTTGAAGAGGAGTTTATACCCCCTCCAGTACAACGTCAAATGGAAAACGAGTTCGTGCAACTGAGGCAGGGCAGCATGACTGTTAAGCAGTACTCTGCCGAATTCAACCGTCTCTCCAAATTTTCTAGGGCCTATTTACCTGATGTAGCGAGTCGAGCTAGAAGGTTTGAAGGCGGTCTGCGCCCTGCCATTCATGGGCACGTGGTCAATAATCAGTATGGAATGAATCATGCCCTATCACTCGAACCGCAGTATCCTCACGTTTCCACCGGCGCTGTGCATACCTACAATCACAAACGCCAAGGCAACGACAGAGGAAACATCGCTGCAAAGCGCCCTAACCACGGCAGTCCACAACGAGCAAACCCAGGGCCTTCGTGCAATTTTTGTAAGAAACAAGGGCACACGGCCGATAAGTGCCGCAAGAAACTCGGGCAATGTCTCATTTGCGGTGACTCAACCCACCGAATTCGTGATTGCCCAAATTATTCTATTCATCATCCTTAATGGTAAGCATTATTCTTAAGTTTCGGGATGAAACTTCCAATCGGTTGGGTAGGATGTAGCGCTCCGTTCCTCCGATGCGGGGAGCGCGGCTAAGAAAAACAAACGGTATCGTTCGATCGGGATAGATTGAATTAAGAACTCGTCCTCGTTATGGATTTGTTTCTTCGGAATCGATTTCCATATTCAGTGGACCGTGCCCCAAGGATTGGCTTAGCGGCAGAGTCAGGAGGGACCTCTCCGCTGCTATCTTTTATTGCCTCAGTTTTCGATGTCGCTTGTTGCTTTCGTGCTTTGAGTTGGTTTTGGGATTTGCTTGTTTTCCTTGAACGGTTTCGATGGTTTACATTATTTTCGTTCATTGAACTGTACTTCAATTCCGAGATTGGAAAGAGAGGAAAAAGTATTAATCGAGTTGTTCGTGTGTAGGTGAACGAGCAGTAGGCGGCTTGCGAGCGGAGTCGTGAAGCGCCTCTTTCCATCTCCCTTCCAATAATCTAAGTGAGTGGCTACCAACCCGATTAGCTAGCCCTGCTTCCAAGCTTCACTCCTTTGCCCCAATCAAACGATACCAAGTAATAATAAAAGAAACCAAGATAAAAAGGAAATAGACTTGGATTATATTGCTTGTCATTCAACTTGGGAACGGTTACTAAACTGCATGCTTGTTCATATGAATGTTCTTTACATGCTTCAAGTTTATTTAGAATGCATCTTCTTCCATAAATTGTGCTAAGTATGGAATACACTTGTTATGAAATAAACTATCAGGAAGACTATGCAAAATGAATCATGCAATGTTGCTTATCTCATGTTCACGTGCCTCAACTGCATCAACGTTAACGTGCCACGAACGATTGATCACGGACAACTTGTGCACAAGGTAACGGGTTCCTGCGGACGGTCGCCGGGGCACTGGCACCGATCCGGTTCGGGCAGAACTTCACGATAGTCTCACGTGCGAACGGGATGGCGTGCAGCGCCTCACGTGCTTCGTTGCACACCATCCTCGTTCAAAGGCTAAACGGTCCATTATAGCTTCTAGCCAGTGATCCCAACGTGTATATTTAAACCTGTTGCAAACTAACTTGTGTCTTCGTGGCAGGGAAGGCATGGTAAGTATTGTGCAGGTAATTCAGACGGGCAGGTAAAATCTACCGAACGGTGGCACGTTCATTTTTAGTAAATTCTATATGCTGCTTACTTGTAAATAAACTAAGGCAAGATAGAAACCCACAAATATGCATGCTTCATTAAAAACAACGTGTTGATTGGTATAGTTCGGCTAGCTCGCCTTCACTAGCATGTTTCGATATGCTGACCCTCGTTGAAACATGTTCTCCGCACTAAGGCGAACCGAGCGAGGAGCCAAAGTCGTCTTCCCGATCCAGTCCAGCTGTTGGCGCATCTTCACCGCGCCCTTGAAGCCTTTTGAAGTCTGAAGCTGCAACTCTTCATACACAAATACAGCTCCGTGGCAAAGCTATCCTCCAGCCTGGAGGTCTTTATCATTTTGAGTTTATAAAGGGATGTAATGTACAGGACTGTTATCTCATTTTGAGTCATCTCTTTTGTAAGCCGTTCGGCATATTAGCTGACTCGTTCAAGAGTTTGTAATAGATGTTCATTATCAATATAGAGAACTTTCCATGTTTTAAATCTGTGTTTCAATTTATCTGCGTACTCTGAATATGTGCTTGCTATGCAAAATACTTTAGCCTTGTGCGGGCGCAACCCCAGGCCCGCACGACATCACGATTCGGAGGACGCCCCAACGATTCTACAGAATTGGGTCGTGACAGGGTTTGGCTCGGATCCGACCTGACCCAATATGCGATTTTGGTTCAGCCAAATTGGGTTCGGTTCAGTCAGGTTTGGGTTTAGTTTGGTTTGGTTCAGGTTTATATATCCATTAGCTTTTAGGACCTTAAACGCATTTTCGGAGTCCAATAAATTCACAGAAAAATACCCCATATCCGGTTTTCCATTTTACACCATAAAATATTATTTCCATAATATTTTAACATCAATTAACAACACTTAAAATTATTTAAATCACAATCACCTTCGTTTTAAATTCCAGAAATTATCGAAAAATTCGGAATAAATCATTTTAAAATTATTCTAAAAAATTAGTGTGTTTATACCGCTTAAGGCTGGACTCTCTCCTGGTGACGCACTCCATGCGTCGGGCTGTAGCAAGAACGTCCATGTATGAAGTAGGTGCAACGGATCCGATCAATCTTTGTAGCTCATAGTTTAGTCCGTCGAAGAACTTCTCTGCCTTCTCCTTTCTGTCGGGATCAGGGTAGGGACGAAGCGACTCAGACGAATGAACTCCGTATTGTACTCTTCCACTGTCATACTGTCTTGAGTGAGGCGATTAAACTTGTCCCAAAGTTCTGATCGAGCAATAGATGGAATATACATCTCCTGAAAGAGTCTAGAGAACTCCTCCTAAGTGACTCGGTCTGGTCGGAGCCGACTCTCCTCAGATAGCCACCAGTGATGTGCATTGCCCGTCAACTGCATCCGAACGGCAATCATCCAACGCTCTCTTAGAAGCTCAGCTGCTTCTAACTGATGTTGAGTGTTTGTGAGCCACTCATGAACCTCAGTGGGCTCCTCCTTTCCTGAAAAGGTACGGGGCTTCAGTTGGCGAAAATCGATGATAGAGCCCGTCGATGATCGTCGAGCTGGTAGGTTCGCCTGCTCTAGTGCAGTCACTATGCTATTTCTCAGATTCTCTGTCTCGTGACGCTGAGCCTCTTGATGAATCTGCTGTTGAGCTTGCATCATTGCGTAGAATATTTGGAACATTTGCTGACCATCCATAGGCTGTCCTGGTGGAAAGGTAGGCATCGGTGGAGTAAACTACGGTGGTGGTGGAATATCGTCTCGCCGAAATCTTGAGGTAGGTCGACCTGCTTGATGGCTTTGTTGAGCTGATTGATCTTCACCTACTGGTGTCGCTCCATCGTCGTAGGTAACAACTGTAACTTGTGGTATTCCTGCGGGAGTCTCGTTGCATGCTTGTGAATCCATTACTCTGCATCCAAAATAAACTATGAGAAGCATACAGAAGAATCAAGGCGGATGCAAGTCAATAAATTGAAGTCGATATAGAGGTCAAGAATGAACCAATCAAGTGGATGAGATCCTATAACTTATCCTATCTTTGTCGCAGGCTTGCTCAGTTCCTTAGTTGAAACCGAAACAATTTAGTCTTAGACCTGCATGGGCCATCACAAAAACTATGTCACGCCCCAGTTCCAAAATACCAAGGGACTAGACACGTGACAATGGCCAGCAGCACACACCGATAGGCAAACCCAATTTAATGGACCCATGTCACGCCCCAGTCCCAAAATGACGAGGGACTGAGCACGTGAGCAATGGCCAGCAGCACGCACCGATGGACTACCCAATTTAATGGATCCATCAGGGCATGCTTAAGCTGTAGTCTAGCAGGAAATAGAGCATTTGTTACAAGTCTCAGGTTATTCTAATCTCATCCACAACAGATATCACAGATTAATAGACAGAGTAATGTAATTAGAAATAACTGTCAAATCTCAATAAATTCCTCGGGAAACAAATCCGAGAATATGTCTGGTACAACCATGCAAATAGACAGGAAATAAACAACTGGAAATAGAAACAGAGATAACTGACTCTATACAGCCAATGCTCAGGAGAAGTCCTCTGGTGCGATCTCGTCCTCAGGTCCTGGTACAGCTCCTGGAAGTGGTCCTGTACGGTGTAGCTCTGGGTGGATCTCTTCGGCTATACCTGGGGACATAGTCCATTCCAGGTCCTCAGGGGACATAACAAGGTACAGAAAATACAAGCCAAAATAAATGCAGTGCAGGAATTAAATAAGCAATAGGGCAAACTATGTAACCAGCTAAGTGAGATGCAATATGAGAGCAGCACGAGAAACTCAGGCTGAAACTACTACAAGCTCTGTGTCGGGGAGCCGGTAGCAGTGATATCATGTGGTTGTCTATCTCGTAGTGAGACTAAGACGCCGGCATAATATATATAATATCAACCTGTAGCCTGTGTGTCTCTCCCCACCCAATGTAATCACGCATATCATGACCATAACGTCTCATGTCCATGTCAGCGGGATTATAGCTAATGCAACAAGTCATACTGTCTATAATTAAATACCTCTGCCAAGTCCTGTATCCTATACAGAATCACCACGAATATCTCGGGAAGACTCTGTCTCATGAATAGTGTCAAGTGTCCTGGGTTCTGGAGTACTTGAGAAGACAAGTACGAGAATTATCGGGTCTTAAAATCCATCTCTATGTGACGTTACACAACTCCGCGTACGGAGTTGGCACCCGACTGGTAATCGGACGCTAAGTACGCCACTCGGTCCTGGGTTTTAACAGTTTGGAACAAGTTACATTTAATGAAATCAAGTAAGCTACTATGTCAAGAATTACTAAGATTTGGCAAGCTTTACTTGCTCACTAATGTATAAACAAGTCAAGGAAAATAAGTAGCAAGCTGCAGAGTTTGGCAAGGTACACTTGCCTGTGGTTCCGGCTCGGTTTCGGCTCTGACTTCAGTTGGAATTACAGGCGGTACTCCGGTTGCTGAAACAAACATCACCATCAGATCCAGAAAATATCAATCAGCTAAAAACGCCTATCCTTGGATCCAATTTGGAGACAAGGGCAGAAACGGCAGTTTCGGGCCAAAACGGGGTCCACCGGTGGGCCCGCTTTGCACCGAAAAATGCGTTCGGGTTAACGGTCTCCAAATTCACCAAACTCAGTGTCAACAGATCAGAAACGCTGATACGAACCCAACGGAACTTTCAGAATTGAATTCCGATAAGCCGATCATAAAATCGCCCGTCGAACGGGGCCTATGGGGCCCACGACACGCGATTTTGTCAACGTTCTCAGAATCGAACCAAACTTGACCCACAGGACCAGCGTATCGCTACGAGTCCGATGGCGCAAGTTTTGTTTCAATCCGATTTGTGTACACAAAGTTAGGGCACGTTCCAGGAAGTACGGATACGGGGCGATGTTCGCGGATACGCGTTGATTCCGGTGTGCACGCGCACCCGAATCAGCTTCTGCGAAATCCCACACGTCCGTATCGACGAGGCGCACGTATCTGTGAAGACCGCGTGCGACCAAGTCGTCCCATTTGGCGGGGCGTACTCAGTTCCGGGGTGAAACAGGGTCTGGTTTTTCCTGTTTTTGGATCACGGTGTGCGATCACCACAGGACGCGATGTCCCGAACAGTTTGTCCGGACACCGAGAGGGTCATACAGGCTTCGCAACGCAATTTGCGGAAATAGAGCTACGAGCAAAAAGATACACGCACCTGAACATGGGTCGAAAATCGGGCAAAACCGTGTCCGACACGACACAGGACACTGTGTCCTGTGTCCCTGTGTCCGACACAGTGGAGAGTTAGGGTTAGGGTTTGGGAGTCCGGCGGAGCTGCGGCGGAGGGCGGCCGAGTTGAGGCGGAGGGGCACGCAGCGGCTCTGCGGCGCCGGAGACGGGCACGGGGCGGCTGCCGGAGCGGAGCCGGCGGCGCTCGGCTGCTGCTGCGGCTGGCTGTTGCCGCGCTCGTCGAGGAGAGGAGGGGAGGAAGGAGGAGGAAGAAGCCGGGGCCGGCGGCGCTGCGGGCGGTGGCGTCTCTGGGCGGCGGCGGCGACTTACGGCGGAGGGGTTCGGTGGAGCGTGGTGGTCGGGGGAGTCGACGGCAAGGGATGGGGAGGGTTTTATAGGCGGTGGGGAGGGGTGGCCGGGTGAGGCGGCCAGGTGGCTGGGGTCGTGGGGGCGTGGCCGGCCAGCGCGGCGCGAGGCGGGCGGAGCGGCGCCGGACGCGGCACGCGACGCGGGGAGGGGAGCGACGTGGGAGGAGAGAGGGTGCGGGCGGGTGGCGGGTCCGGGTCGGGTCTGCTGGATTCGACCCGACCCGCTAGGCAGGGGGCTGGGCCGGGTTTGGGAAATGGGTTTGGGCTGGGCTCGTGGGCCGGGCCGGCTGGGCTGGGTTATATATAAAATAAAAATTAATAATAATAATATTTAAACCAGTAATTATTTAATAATTAAATAATTAATTAAATAATTAAATTTAGGTGCTTTAAAAATAGGTCCGGGGTCCGATAAATTCTAGAAAAATTGCCCTAAGTCCAGTTTTTCATTTTACATCCAAAAATATTATTTTCATAATATTTTAATACTGTTTAATATCAATTAAAAATTATTGAATAATTAAAACCCTGTTTTTAGATTACAGAAAAATTCCAGAAAATTCCAGAAAATTGTGAAGAATCCAGTTTTTAAAATTTTGAAAAATCAGGAGGTTTACAATCTACCCCCCTTAAGAGGATTGCGTCCTCGCAATCAAAGAATAACCGGTCAGCAGAGATGACACGGTCGCAGGTATCGTTTGAAAGCACGTCACAAGATATTTAGAGAAATATCGTTTCCCTAACAAATTAAAAGTTACACTTTCCAGAAAAATCTAGTTAAAGCAAAAATCTATAACTTTTATGAAAACCAGTTGTTATTAACAAGTTGCAACTTACTAGGTTGGGGCTGAGGTCACGAACCAAGAGGCACGAGCTACAACAAGACTAGAACGGATAACTATAAATCACTTACGCGCATTGGCTACTCCACGAGTCTGCGCGTTCTCCACTGTCATCGTCAGGGCTTGCTCGCATCCTTGCAGTCGATTCTTCTGCTGAGCCTGCTGGAAGAGTAGTTCCTGGGGTATCAAGGGTGGCCTCGGCTGATACCCTGCTGGAGTTGGTGGTAGGACTCCTTGAACTTTCGTTTGTGGTACTTCCAATGCTGGAGAGGCTGGCCTCGCTTGCTGGTTACCCTTTGGTGCTCTGTCTCGACGCTCAGGACATTCCTTTAATAAATGCTGACTGGATCCACAGACTATGCATAATCTCTTCTTTCGTCTGCACTCGTCTTCAATATGGCCTCGCTTGCGACAATATGGACAAACAGGTATTGTCTGTGGAGATGCTTCTGGTGGCTGGTGTACGTGAGGTCTTTTTGCAACTTCTTCCTGTGGTGCTGAAGTGGAAGTCCGTTTCAGACTGGTCTCTCTCCTGATGACGCGCTCAATGCGTCGCGCTGCAGCAAGGACGTCCGAGTACGAAGTAGGTGCAACGGATCCAATTAGTTTCTGTAGCTCAATATTTAGTCCGTCGAAGAATTTCTCAGCCTTCTCTTCTTCTGTCGGGATCAATGTTGGAGCGAAGCGACTTAGACGAATGAACTCAGCGTTGTACTCTTCCACCGTCTTAGTATCCTGAGTAAGGTGATTGAACTTGTCCCGAAGTTCTGATCGAGCGATAGCTGGAATGTACATCTCCTGAAAGAGTCTAGAGAACTCTTCCCAAGTGACTTGGTCTGGTCCGAGTCGTGCTTCCTCAGATAGCCACCAGTGATGTGCATTGTCCGTCAATTGCATTCTGACGGCAGTCATCCAACGTTCCTTTGGAAGTTCAGCTGCTTCTAGTTGATGTTGAATGTTGGTAAGCCATTCATGAACTTCAGTGGGCTCTTCTTTGCCTGAGAATGTACGAGGCTTCAGCTGGCGAAAATCAGAAATAGAGCCCGTCGTTGGCCTTCGTGCTGGTAGATCTGCCTGCTCTAGTGCGGTTACTAGGCTGCGACTGAAAGCCTCTTGTTGTGCTTGCATTATTGCACAGACCATTTGAACCATCTGCTGTCCGTCCATGGCCTGCCCTGGTGGAATTACGGGTATTGATGGAGTAAATGGCATCGTTGGTGGAATGTCATCGTGCTGGACTCTCGAGGCATGTTGCTGAGCTGATTGTCCTCCATCCACTAGTGTTACTTCAACTTCGTTGGTTATCACAGCGTCCCGCGGTGATTTTATGGGAGTCTCGTCGTTTGCTCGTGAATCCATAACCCAGCAACCAAAATAAACAATAAGAGGCGCACAGGAATCAAGGCAGGATGCAAGTCAAGGAATTAAATTCGAAGTCGATATGGATACCAAGAACATTTTCAAGCAAGTAGATGAGATCCTAAACTTATCCTATCTTATTTGCAGGCCTGTTCGGTCCCTGAGTTGAAATCGAACAAATTAATCGTAGAGACCTGCATGGGCCACCACAAAAACCATGTCACGCCCCAGTCCCAAAATGACGAGGGACTGAGCACGTGAGCAATGGCCAGCAGCACGCACCGATGGACTACCCAATTTAATGGATCCATCAGGGCATGCTTAAGCTGTAGTCTAGCAGGAAATAGAGCATTTGTTACAAGTCTCAGGTTATTCTAATCTCATCCACAACAGATATCACAGATTAATAGACAGAGTAATGTAATTAGAAATAACTGTCAAATCTCAATAAATTCCTCGGGAAACAAATCCGAGAATATGTCTGGTACAACCATGCAAATAGACAGGAAATAAACAACTGGAAATAGAAACAGAGATAACTGACTCTATACAGCCAATGCTCAGGAGAAGTCCTCTGGTGCGATCTCGTCCTCAGGTCCTGGTACAGCTCCTGGAAGTGGTCCTGTACGGTGTAGCTCTGGGTGGATCTCTTCGGCTATACCTGGGGACATAGTCCATTCCAGGTCCTCAGGGGACATAACAAGGTACAGAAAATACAAGCCAAAATAAATGCAGTGCAGGAATTAAATAAGCAATAGGGCAAACTATGTAACCAGCTAAGTGAGATGCAATATGAGAGCAGCACGAGAAACTCAGGCTGAAACTACTACAAGCTCTGTGTCGGGGAGCCGGTAGCAGTGATATCATGTGGTTGTCTATCTCGTAGTGAGACTAAGACGCCGGCATAATATATATAATATCAACCTGTAGCCTGTGTGTCTCTCCCCACCCAATGTAATCACGCATATCATGACCATAACGTCTCATGTCCATGTCAGCAGGATTATAGCTAATGCAACAAGTCATATTGTCTATAATTAAATACCTCTGTCAAGTCCTGTATCCTATACAGAATCACCACGAATATCTCGGGAAGACTCTGTCTCATGAATAGTGTCAAGTGTCCTGGGTTCTGGAGTACTTGAGAAGACAAGTACGAGAATTATCGGGTCTTGAAATCCATCTCTATGTGACGTTACACAACTCCGCGTACGGAGTTGGCACCCGACTGGTAATCGGACGCTAAGTACGCCACTCGGTCCTGGGTTTTAACAGTTTGGAACAAGTTACATTTAATGAAATCAAGTAAGCTACTATGTCAAGAATTACTGAGATTTGGCAAGCTTTACTTGTCCACTAATGTATAAACAAGTCAAGGAAAATAAGTAGCAAGCTGCAGAGTTTGGCAAGGTACACTTGCCTGTGGTTCCGGCTCGGTTTCGGCTCTGACTTCAGTTGGAATTGCAGGCGGTACTCCGGTTGCTGAAACAAACATCACCATCAGATCCAGAAAATATCAATCAGCTAAAAATGCCTGTCCTTGGATCCAATTTGGAGACAAGGGCAGAAACGGCAGTTTCGGGCCAAAACGGGGTCCACCGGTGGGCCCGCTTTGCACCGAAAAACGTGTCCGGGTCAACGGTCTCCAAATTCACCAAACTCAGTGTCAACAGATCAGAAACGCTGATACGAACCCAACGGAACTTTCAGAATTGAATTCCGATGAGCCGATCACAAAATCGCCCATCGAACGGGGCCTGTGGGGCCCACGACACGCGATTTCGTCAACGTTCTCAGAATCGAACCAAACTTGACCCACAGGACCAGCGTATCGCTACGAGTCTGATGGTGCAAGTTTCGTTTCAATCCGACTTGTGTACACAAAGTTAGGGCACGTTCTAGGAAGTACGGATACGGGGCGATGTCCGCGGATACGCGTTGATTCCGGTGTGCACGCACACCCGAATCAGCTTCTGCAAAATCCCACACGTCCGTATCGACGAGGCGCACGTATCTGTGAAGACCGCGCACGACCAAGTCGTCCCGTTTGGCGGGGCGTACTTAGTTCCGGGGTGAAACACGGTCTGGTTTTTCCTGTTTTTGGATCGCGGTGTGCGATCACCACAGGACGCGATGTCCCGAACAGTTTATCCGGACACCGAGAGGGTCATACAGGCTTCGCAACGTAATTTGCGGAATCGATAACAGAGCTACGAGCAAAAAGATACACGCACCTGAACATGGGTCGAAAACCGGGCAAAACCGTGTCCGACACGACACAGGACACTGTGTCCTGTGTCCCTGTGTCCGACACAGTGGAGAGTTAGGGTTAGGGTTTGGGAGTCCGGCGGAGCTACGGCGGCGGGCGGCCGGGTTGAGGCGGAGGGGCACGCGGCGGCTCTGCGGCGCCGGAGACGGGCACGGGGCGGCTGCCGGAGCGGAGCCGGCGGCGCTCGGCTGCTGCTACGGCTGGCTGTTGCCGCGCTCGTCGAGGAGAGGAGGGGAGGAAGGAGGAGGAAGAAGCCGGGGCCGGCGGCGCTGCGGGCGGTGGCGTCTCAGGGCGGCGGCGACGACTTACGGCGGAGGGGTTCGGTGGAGCGTGGTGGTCGGGGGAGTCGACGGCAAGGGATGGGGAGGGTTTTATAGGCGGTGGGGAGGGGTGGCCGGGTGAGGCGGCCAGGTGGCTGGGGTCGTGGGGGCGTGGCCGGCCAGCGCGGCACGAGGCGGGCGGAGCGGCGCCGGACGCGGCGCGTGACGCGGGGAGGGGAGCGACGTGGGAGGAGAGAGGGTGCGGGCGGGTGGCGGGTCCGGGTCGGGTCTGCTGGATCCGACCCGACCCGCTAGGCAGGGGGCTGGGCCGGGTTTGGGAAATGGGTTTGGGCTGGGCTCGTGGGCCGGGCCGGCTGGGCTGGGTTATATATAAAATAAAAATTAATAATAATAATATTTAAACCAGTAATTATTTAATAATTAAATAATTAATTAAATAATTAAATTTAGGTGCTTTAAAAATAGGTCCGGGGTCCGATAAATTCCAGAAAAATTGCCCTAAGTCCAGTTTTTTATTTTACATCCAAAAATATTATTTTCATAATATTTTAATACTGTTTAATATCAATTAAAAATCATTGAATAATTAAAACCCTGTTTTTAGATTACAGAAAAATTCCAGAAAATTTCAGAAAATTGTGAAGAATCCAGTTTTTAAAATTTTGAAAAATCAGGGGGTTTACAACCCATCAGGGTGTACTTAAGCTGTGAACAACAATAAGGGTCTAAGGTACTAATCTCATCCATAAAAAGAAATACGACAAAATGAAATATAAAGCAACATCAAGTCTCAATAAAATATAACTCGGGGAACAATCCGATAATGAGTTTGATACATTAATTCAATAAACAGGAAACAACAAAAATAACTGAGTATAGAATAAGCAGATACTCAGGAGAAATCTTCGGCGATCACCTCATCCTTGGGTTCTAGTAATGCTCCAATGTGTGCTCATGTCCCATACACCTCGGGGTAGATCTTCTCTGCTAAACCTGGGGACATAATCCGGATCCAGGTCCTCAAGGGACTTAGCAAGGTACAAGAATAACTCAAGCCAGAATAAATGCAGTACAATAATAAATAAAACAATAACAATAGGGTAAACTATGTAACCAGCTATGTGATAGGCAAGTGAGAGCATCACTAGTACTCAGGCTGAGACCACTACAAGCTCTGTGTCGGGGAGCCGGTAGCAGTTATACTATGTAGTTATACTATATAGTTTACCATGTAGTGGGCCTACGACACCAATATAAAAATTAACCTGTATCCTGTGTGTCTATCCCCACCCAATGTAATCACACGTCTCATGTCCATGATGTCTCATGTCCATGTCACGCAAGATCATATCTAATGCAGCAAGTCATATGATAATTATGAACATAAAGTCTATGTCACAAATCCTGTAGCCTATACAGAATCACCATGAATATCTCAGGAACATTCTGTCTCATGAATAGTATCAGGTATCATATGGTATGACGTACTTGATGATGTAAGCACGAGAATGTATAGGGTCACGATATCAGTCTCTAGTGACGTTACACGACTCCGCGTACGGCGTCGACACCCGAATGTTATTCAAACGCTAAGCAATGTTACACGGTCCTAGGTTGAACATTTATATCAAGAGTATATATATATGTACAAAGAACTCAAACAAATACTATAACAGGAATCACTGCAAGTTGGCAAGGTACACTTGCCTGGTGTTTGGTTTCCAACTGTTGCTCTGGTATCACCGGGATCTGCAGGTACTCCTCCGGTTGCTGAAATAAACATTACCATCATGCTCAGGAGATATCAAGTAGCTAGAATTGCCTGTCCATAAGTCCAATTTGGACACAGGGGCAAAAGTGTCAGTTTCTGGTCAAAGCGGGGTCCACATGTGGCCCGCTTCGCACCGAAAAATGTGTCAGAGACAATATTCTCCAAATTCGTCCGACTTAGTGTCTATAAGTCCATAACGATGATACGAACCCAACAGAATGTCCAGAACTGGATTCCGATGAGCCGATCACAAAATTATCCGTCAAGTGGAGCCGTGGGGCCCACGATACGGGATTTTGTCAACGTTCTCAGAATCGTACCAAACTTGGGTCACAGGACCAGAAAAATGCTACGAGTCCGATGGCACAAGTTTCATTTCGAAATGACGAGCACACACAAAGATACAATGAGTTTTAGAACAGGACCGATACGGGACGTTGTCGACGGATACGCGTTGATTCTGGTGTGCACGCACATCCAAATCAACTTCTGCAAAATCTTATACGTTCGTATCGATGGCGTGCACCTTTCGGTAAAGTTCTCACACGACCAAGTCACCTCGTTTAGCGGGACGCACCCAGTTCAGGGAAAAATTAGG
This sequence comes from Iris macrosiphon, assembly GCA_036927795.1. NCBI lineage: Eukaryota > Viridiplantae > Streptophyta > Magnoliopsida > Asparagales > Iridaceae > Iris > Iris macrosiphon. Next base: position 236,426,922 of record JAYESA010000006.1, read on the forward strand.
GTTTTAAATACCAAGTTTTTGGCTATTTTCATCTGCAAAAATATTACAAATTACAACACGATAAATTAAACTAAAATAGGGCTTTAAAACTAGGCTATACGGTCTAAATTACTGTTCAAGTGGATTTTAAAAAAAGTTAACCGGTTGGTTGCAAAACGGTCGTGAACTGGGGTGTTCGGGGCAATTTCTGAATTTTCAGAAATTAGGAATTATTTTCCTGTTTTTGCATCGCGGTTTGCGACCGACACAGGACGCGATACCCTGAACGAGTTACACGAGATTTCGAGAGGGTCACATGGTCTACACGCAGGATTTGGCAGAATGGAAAACGGATCAATGTACAGAAAGATACGAGTCTGGGAAGACAGGTACCTCGATGTTCGTGAACTAGGAGGCGCGGCGGGACACAGCGGTGGGGCACGGCGGTGGTGGCGGCGATGCTGCGGTTGCGGCTGCTGGGGCTGTCGGGGGCTCGCGGAGGCGGCGGGGACGTCGGGGTGGGCCGGCGGTGATGGTGATGGCGGTGGCGGTGGCGGTGGTTTTAGCGCTCAGAGGGGTTTAAATAGGGAAAGGGAGAGGGAGAGGCGGGGAGCGGGGAGGCCGGAGTGGGGGGGGGAACGTGGCCGGGGTCGTGGCGGTTGGCCGCGGGCGGGGCGTCGGTCGGGATCCGCGGGGGAGTGGGGGGGAACATGGGATCGTGTGAGAGAGGGGAGCGGGTGAGGGGTTAACGGGTTTGCGGGTAGGCGGGTCGGGTCCAGACCCGACCCGTTAGGTCTAGAGTCCGGTCGGTTTGGGTTGGCTTGGGTTGGTCCGGTGCAGCCCGGTTCAACCCGGTTCAACCTGGTTCAATTAAAATATGGATTTTTAGCTATAAAAAATAGTTTTTTTGAGCCCAATAAATTCTAGAAAAATTACACAACATCCAATAATTAATAATACACCCAAAAATATAATTTTTGTAATATTTTAATACTTAATTTAATCCATGGAAATATTAATCCCTGAAGGACATTTTTAATAATTAATTAAAAATCACCAAAAATCCAGAAATTTTATTTTTAATTTTTTTTAAAAAATAGTATGTTACAAGAGATGCTCTTATTTTGCATATCACTTAGCTGGTTACATAGTTTGCCCTATTAATTTATTTTTATACTGTATTTATTTGGGTTGAGTTATTCTTGTACCTTGCTATGTCCCCTGAGGACCTGGAATCCGGATTATGTCCCCAGGTATAACAGAAGAGATTTACCCTGAGGTATACGTGACAGGAGCAGACGTTGGAGCAGTACCAGTACCTAGGGGTGAGTATTCGGGTAAATCGGTTTAAACCGAACCGATTTATCCAAAACCGATTAAACCGAAACTAAATAAATTCAAACCGAAACCGAACCGAATGTAGGAGAAACCGAAAAAAACCGAACCGAGATAATTAAATCGGTTTATTCGGCTTAATCGGTTTATTCGGTTGGGCCAATTTTTTTAGTGGGCCGGATAATTGGGCCATCTTTTGTTAATGGGCCTGGACTAAACAATTGTCCAAAAAATTCATAAAAATTCATACACAAAATATACATACAAATTCATTTTTTGTTACTGGGACATTATATACTCAACTATTAAAAAATGATACACAGATACAAATAATACACAGACACAAAATCCATAAAAATTCACAAGTCACAACAATACATACACAAACAAATGATACACAATAACACAGATATAAAATCCATAAAAATTCACAAGTCACAACAATACATACACAGATACAAATGATACACAAACCGACAAATACAAAATCCATCACAATAATACATACACAGATACAAATGATACACAGATGACAGATACAAATTCCATAAAAATTCACAATTCACAACAATACAAATGGGACATTATATACACATCTCCAGATTTTTCCTTGCTAAACATCATAACTGGTGTAGCCCACTCCTTCAGTCCTTTGCCAGTTTGAGGTGTGCTTGTTAACAGAGACATAAAACAATCAAAAGAGACATGAAACAATCAAATAATGATACATGAAACATAAAACATTAAACTCTCAGTCTCAGTACGTAAAATAATTGTTTTGAGCCTTTACCTCTGTTTGATTAATGAAGGGAGACGATGAGCAACTGAATGAACATTACTGATTGAAAGTGGCAGACTTAGCACACATTGAGAATCTTGAATGTGGCAGATTTAGCACACATTAAGAATCGAAAGACTCAATTTTTTCAAGCCTAAACAGAACCCAGATAGTCAAATCCAAAATCTGCATGATGGAGCAAGAGAAAGTATGGTTTGAAGTCTTTGAAGCTCAGATCACATAGGCAATTGTGCAATTAGTATATGTTCACTTACTAATGCCATATCATCATATCATCATTGCAAGTATTTGAAGCTCAGATAGGCAATTGTGAATAGAAAAATGATGCATTCATTGCATTGTAGTAACTGTCCATTTACTAATGCCATATCATCATTGCAATTTTCTTCACATACTTGTTAGCAACTTATAATGGAATAAAAAAAGTAACTGTAATACACAAACTATTAAAAAATAACATTGGCTAATTGTTACATATAAAGTGCATTGATATACCAATTTACGTATAAACTATAAAAGTGGTAGTGCATATAATATGTAAATGTGTAAACTTGGGGCCTGGCTACCAATTTACCAATTTACATATAATGTGTAAACCTGGGGCACACAATTCAACAATATACAAACAGTTCAAGAAAACACTTCAGAACCAGTACACTATAATTATTAAAATGCATATCTAATTTACAAAACATTTAGATGCATATATAATTCACAAAAAAATTACAAGAACATGCATGAAGCATATCTAATTACTAATTTACAAGAACATGTACATGCATATCTAATTTGCACATTTTATCAAAATAACTCTACTAATGTAACTGATCTACTCATCTGACAAATAAAATATTGCTAACAAGAGAAATAATAAATAAAGAAAATATATTGCTATAACCAGATTCCAGACTTTAAATATATTTTCATAAATAATAAATCAGAGAAATATATTGCCAGAAATAATAAGAAATAAGAAATGTATTACAAGTTACTGATCTACACATTTAATCTAAACATGAAACATTTGATCTAAACATGCATAATAAGAAACAGAAATAAAATATGTATAATTATGCTAAATATAATAAGAAAGTTTCTAAACATGCTGCATGCTAAAAATTTGATCTAAACAAAAATAAAATATGTATAATTATGCTAAACATTTGATCTAAACATGCTGCATGCATAATAAGAAACAGAAACAGAAACAGAAATACATTAACTAACATTTGTTATTTTTACACATTTCATCTAAACATGCTGCATGCTAAAAAATTGTTATTATGCATATAACAAGCACACATTTGATCTGCCACAGAAGTTCAGATCCCAACTATATTGCTAGATAAATACATATTTTTAAATGAAAGGTAGAGTTCAGATCCGTAGATCCCGACTCCAGAAAGGTAGAGAAGTTTAGATCCAATGTAAGAAATAAATAAAATATGACATATACTGCTAGAGAAAAATATTACCTAGCTATATTGCTAGATCCCGACTCCAGAAGTTCAGATCCGTAGATCTGGGAAAAAAAATTAGAACAAGTTAGGAGAAACAAATAATAAACAAAAAATAAATGACAAATATTTTTAAAAATGGTAGAGAAGTTCAGATCCAGACCTTAGAACTTCAGATCCACCCTTCAGAAGTTCAGATCCAGACCTTAGAAGTTCAGATCCAGCCTTCAGAACTTCAGATCTAGCCTTCGGAAGTCAGAACTTCAGATCCAGAGAAGAGAGGCGGTGAGAAGAGGCAGGACTATCAGATCCAGCCAGCCGATGGCGGTGAGAAGTCAGAACTTCAGATCCAGTTCAGATCCAGCCAGCCGACGGCGGTAAGAAGTCAGGACTTTAGATCAAGTTCAGATCCAGCCGACGGCGGTGAGAAGTCAGAACTTTAGATCAAGTTCAGATCCAGCCAGCCGACGGCGACCAGCGGGGTCCGGAGATGAGAGGTGAACTGGTGAAGTTAGGCTGTTAGGGTTTTGGGGGAGGGGGGAAGGAAAGACCGGTCACCGGAAGAGAAAAGAGAGCGGCAGCAGGGATCTGAGTGAGGAATGAGGGAAAGGGAAGGGAAGGAAAGGAAATGAGCGGAGACCGGAGAGAAAGGAAATGAGCGGAGAAAGAGAGAGAAATGATATTATATACCTAGGGTTAGGACTGAGGGTATTTTGGTACTTACACTGTGTAATTCTGTTTTCGGTTTTTACCCGAAACCGAATTCAAAATCCGAACCCGAAACTGATAACCGATATTATTATTTTCTAAACCCGAATCCGACCCGAAACTGTTTTGAACCGAACCGAATAGCCTATTCGGTTCGGTCTGGTTCGGTTTAATGTTTAAAATCGATTAATGCTCAGTCCTACCAGTACCAAAGGACGAGGTGATGCCAGAAGATTTCTCCTGAGTATTTGTTTTATATACTCAGTTATTTCTGTTCTTGATACTCTATTCATGTCTCGAGAATTTCTGTATTAAACTCATTATCGGGTTGTTCCCCGAGACATTTTATTGATACTTGTTGTTGATTTATATTTCATCTTGATTATTCTGATATTTGAACTGTGATTACCTTCTATGGATGAGATTATAATTAGACCGACTTATATCGTAGACCTATTATATTGTTGTATTACAGCTTAAGTATACTCTAATGGGTCCATTAAATTGGGTTTGCCCATTGGAGTGTGCTGCTGGCCATTGTCACGTGTCTAGTCCTTCGATATTTTGGGACTGGGGCGTGACACCCAGTTACTTATAAGTTATGAATTGATTATTGTAACGACCCGTTCCGTTCAAGCGGACAGCCGATTCAAACGGCACAAGTGCAACGATCCGACCCGCTTTGCTCAGCAAGAAGACTCATTTGAGGCAAAGGATTTCCAGACTTGGCCCTTCAGGAGTTCAGACTTAGACTTTCAAAGGCTCGTTCAGAATATCGCTCGACCGAGGCGAATCATCGCTAAGGTGGGTGGCTACGATAAACTTGTCTTTGCTTAGCCAGCACACTTAAAATATGGACGATACATGCTAGTCACTAGGTGAATCAGCCCTTGCATGCTAATAAAGAATACAACGCACCTAGCTAAGGAAATAATCCAAACTTTTATTGCTTGTGTTAGAACATGGAAATAAAATTTGGCTTATAACTTGGACCATCGTATGCTACCTTTGTCTTGTGCAACTAGACCCCGCTATGCCTCAATTAGATTGTTATATACTCTTCGTAGTGCACTACCTCACTTGTTTATACTGTTTGTCCCATAGATAATGTCGCTCGATATGTTTTTTACGGTAACACTCATCGCACTACCCCTTAGACCATGCCAAAGTAAATGCTTATTTTCTATATGAATGAAATATTTGCCTGCTTAGATGTTAACTTATACTCGTTGCCTCGATTTAATGCTTGTCACTTATATGCATGCCATAATTCATCGCACTTCACTATCTGTTATTTACTTAGTTGAGGCAGGAAGGCTATCAAGATAGTCATTCTGAACCAAGTTGTCACGCCCCAGTCCCAAAATACGTAGGACTAGGAATGCGTAAGCATGCCAGCCGTATGTATATGGCAACTCTAATATATGGAAACTATAACACATACGTACGTTGTATTATGAATAACAATTCACAAGTGGTATAGATTTATGTCATAAGTCACAGGACATAACTAGATCTCATCCACAGAATCAAATAGAAATGAATAGCCAATCAACTATATAACTGAATCAAGTATAAGATGCTTGATAAGAACAAGTAGTTAGGTGGAGACAAATCCACTGCCAAACTAGAATATAAGAGAAACAAAATAAGTACATCTAATGATCAATGAGGCTCGAAGAGAAGACCTTCTCGAAAGAGAGAGAAGTAGCAAGTACTGATCCGTGCTCCTGCGAATAGTCAAGATCGTCTACACCTGGAAAGGGACCAGGTCCTCAGAGGGACGTAACAAGATACATAGAAGCATGCCAATTGAATACAGTAAAATATACATAATAGACAGAAAATATATAAGTACGTTGCAGTAGACAATCTATATGAAAATATCTAATGAGGACAACTTTTTGACGTATGGGCATGTGTGGGCTACTCTAAAATATATTTATCTCACAACTCACACACACGTGCATGTACATCATCAATCGACATACCGCGAGGGTAGCGACCATCGTGACACCATCAATCGATATATCGCGAGGGTAGCGACCATCGCGACGCAACTATCGTAGTGCGTCCTAATACTACGGTTTACCATAGTGGGTAGCCCATACGCCTACTGACTGGCCTCCCCTCCCATGATACTATATGTCAAGTGTGTGTCAACATATGTAATATATAATTATGACTGAAAAAACACATATATAATGAATATATAAAATATGATAAGCATGCGAAGTACTATAAGCAATTTGGCAAGGTATATTTGCCTAGCAAGAAAGCTGCGAAGTGTAAGCGTCTAGACGTCAAGCATAAGGGATCAGAAACTATGGCATCAGAATGAACGCCTCCGGATGCTGAAATAAATATCACCAACATTCCCAAAATAAGCGAGATAGTCAAAAAAGTCTACCCTTTCGTCCAATTTGGACACAGGAGCAAAACGGTAATTTCAGGTCAAAGCGGGTTCCACATGTAGCCCACTTTGCACTGAAATGTGTGTCAGAGGTAAAGGTCTCTAAATGGGACAAATTATAGGTTAAATAAATTCTAAACATCGATACGAACTCAACGGTATATCCAATTTTGGATTCCAGTGAGCCGATCACAAATTTGTCCTTCAAGTCAAACCGTGGGGCCCGCAAATAGGCGGCTTGGTCAATTATCTCAGAATCACATGAAATTTGGATCACAGGACCAGCGTGATACCATGAATCCAATGGCGTAAATTTTGTCGCATTCTGACCAGCGTACAAAAAGTGGGGTGGTGTTTTACAAAAGTCGCGATTCATGGACTTTTTACGGATACGGGTTGATTCCGACGCGCACACACGTCCGAATCAACTTTCGTGAAAGTTCACACGTCAGGATATACCATACGCGCCTTTCAGTGTAATTGGTACATGACGAGGCGGTTCTGTTTGGCGGGGCACACTCCGTATCACAAAATCTCAATTTTAAATTACCAAGTTTTTGGTCGTTTTGGAGGTCGAATAATTTAACAAATAAAATAAATTAATAAAAACTAAAAGAAGAGTTAAATTCTCGGTTATATTGAAGAGAAAACCTTTTAATTAGATTTTAAAAATATTAAACAGGTTGGTGGTAAATTGGGCGTGAACATGAGGGTTTGGGTCAAATTTCTGGACTATTTTTGGTCAGTTTTTTGGCCAACTTTCGGTCGATTTTTCGACCAATCCAGGGCACGAAAACTCGTCTCGCTTGAAGAAAAATCCTAGCGGGTTAGGTTGTGAACGTACACGGATAAACCGCTCGAGAAAAGGATCAAAGATGAGAGAGATACATCACCTTGAAGAGAGGGACGTTGATGCCTGTGCTGCTGCTGCAGTCCGTGCGCGGGCGGGGCGAACAGGGCGGCGGCGGTCGGCGGGCTGTGGCGGTCGTCGGTCGGCGGGTGGTCGGCGTTGGGGTCGAGGACGTGGCTGCCGAGGGCTGGGGTAGGGTATTAGGGTTAGGGTTAGGTTTTAGGTTTTGTTGTTGCTTTACTTATATACATATATATATATATATATATATATATATATATAGAGAGAGAGAGAGAGGGAGAGAGGTCTGTGGGTTTGCGGGTGGGGGGGTTTGCTTTTGGGTTTGCTTGGTAGGTTTAGGAATGGGTCTGGGTTTAGGTGTTAGTTTTTCTTTTCTTTTTATTATTATTATTACTATTATTATTATTACTATTATTACTATTATTATTATTATTAATAACTTTATATTTATTAACATATATATATTTACATATATAGATGAGGTTAAAAATTCAAAAATAATATTTGCACACAAAATAAATTCTACAAAATTTATCACCTTTTAACAAGACTCCAAAAATAATAAAAAATATTTTGTGGAATAATTTCAAATGAGTATTTATATAAGTAATTTAATCAATAAAATTTATTCTCTAATTAACTATGAAAATACTCTTTAGAAATTCAATAATTTAATAAAATACTTAAAATAAAATTTAAAATTTTTAGGGGGTTTATATTCTACCCAACTTACAATAATTTTGTCCTCGAAATTAATACTAACCCATATTCGTAATAAATCACTATAGCTATTAACACTTAATTGCTAGCTAGTAGTGCTTCCTAAAAGGTTATGGTCAGCCACCCTAACACTTTTCTTCCTTTTGGTCTATACACTATTCTATTATCTTCTAACTCGTCTACACTACCCAACTTACAAGAATTCTACTAGTAGTCAAAGTCTTTTGAGGCTATTCTCTAGGTTGTAAGACGAATTTATTCATTGGGTCGAAAATTTTGGGATACTTGTCTGGAATCTCATAACCATGATTTTTCTCCGTAACCGTCAAGTATCGTAGTCTAATACTGCCATGCTACCTGGCCAGTATGGCTGCAAATAATTCGATTACTCTACTATAATCGTCTAGTTGCAGCTGTCGTTACCTTGGCAGCGATTTGTCATAGTCATCAGTTTGTAACAAGTGCCTTCAACTCTTTCCTAAGCTTAGTCTAAGTTTTAGGGCAACAATTAAGGTCTTGACTAACTTTATAAAACTATTAGAAGTATGAACCATTTCAACAATCCAACTAATTCATGTTAGACTAAAGGATGCTACTCAAGGTTTTTTTTAAATAATAAGAGAATACAGATATGCTATAGTGCATATACATAAGAGTTATCATGAACTCATATTTTTGTTATTAATTATTACTAACCCGGTTATGTTTTAACTAACAAAATAAAGGGTGAGGTTGAAGTAAAACAACAATTCATGATGGCACGAAAGATGCAACTATGATAGGAAGAATTAAGCATGGGACAAAGAATGGATATGGAAGAGAAGATGAGCCACCCAAGGGGACGAGATGGTGATAGGAAGAGAATACTACTACTGCTACTCGTGTCATCCATTAGCATCGTGGGTATGTCATCTAGTTAAAATATTAACATATCCTCAAAATTTTAACACCAAATATATCACATGTGATATGTCCTTAATTATAAAAGATAGTCACAAAGTAATGTGATTGGCCTAGAGGGTATATCTAGTACTCTACGTGTATCAAACTTGTACCAAGAACGAGCGTTCGTCTTTCCGAAATAGGAGAAGATAAAAAACAATAATAAATAAGTCAAGGAGGAGGTAATAAAATACAAGTACGGGATTCAAGGCGATTAAAGAATTCAAAAAGAGAGTTGTCAGGGCAGTTGCGGATGAGATCATATTTTAGTAAATTCCTATTCACATGCTCATATCAGTACAATTATGTAACCGATAAGATATGCTCGGACATGTCTAAATGGCAAGTATATTCGTCTAACATGTTGGGTCAACTATATCTCAATCTACGTAAAGTAGTCATGCGAAGAGCGAACCAAGTGCATTAAGGTTGATCAGACCGTAATACACTAATTCTGATTTAGACAATGTGTTAGTAGGCGTCCCCAATAACACATATGTCATGAATAAGCTCGATAAGAGAATAAGCTTGCAAAACTAGGCTATAAAAAAGAAGCATAAGCGGAGGTAGTCCAAAAAATATAAGTACGCTGGATTATGATGAAGGAATGTACAAAATAATTTAAGTTCACAAAGAAGATAAGACTCGTCCGGTGTTGTGCCTCTACAGTTGTCATACTAACTTCTTTTCCAAGTCTCTAGTCGACAAAATTGGGGTATGGGCCTCTAAGTTCTACAATCTGGATAAACACTATCTCTTATGCAAGCATATAGTTGGTGTCATTCAATTACACTTCATTAATGGGTCAAAAGGACTATGTGATACTATGTTATGAGACATACTACCAAACTTATAAGAATTTAACTAATAGTATTATTGAACAATAGAGTGTATATACCTAGTACAAGCCAACTTCCTAACCCCTATCAAGCACGAAAGAAAAGATAAGATTGACGTTATGAAAGGATCAAGCAAGATGCAATACAAGCAATCAAATAAGAATGCGAAATAAAATCAAGGGAGGTGATTAAATAAGTGAATGAGATCATATATTCTAATACTATGTGCAGGCTTGCTCGATACAGTAACGTAACCGAAACAATATGCTCTCGACCTGCATGGGCCACCACAAAAATATGTCACGTCCCAGTCCCAAAATACGTAGGACTAGGAATACGTAAGCATGCCAACCGTATGTATATAGCAACTCCAATATATGGAAACTATAACACATACGTACGCTGTATTATGAATATCACAAGTGGTTTAGATTTATGTCATAAGTCACATGGCATAACTAGATCTCATCCACAAAATCAAATAAAAATGAATAACCAATCAACTATATAACTGAATCAAGTATAAGATGCTTGATAAGAACAAGCAGTTTGGTGGAGACAAATCCACTGCTAAACTAGAATATAAGAGAAACAAAATAAGTATATCTAATGATCAATGAGGCTCAAAGAGAAGACCTCCTCGAAAGAGAGAGAAGTAGCAAGTCCTGATCCGTGCTCCTGCGAATAGTCAAGATCGTCTACACCTGGAAAGGGACCAGGTCCTCAGAGGGACGTAACAAGATACATAGAAGTATGCCAATTGAATACAGTAAAACATGCATAATAGACAAAAAATATATAAGTAAGCTGCACTAGACAATCTATATGAAAATGCATAATGAGGACAAATTTTCGACGTATGGGCATGTGTAGGCTACTCTAAAACACATCTATCTCATAACTCACACACACGTCCATGTACATCATCAATCGACATACCGCGAGGGTATCGATCATCGCGACACAACTACCATAGTGCGTCATAGTACTACAATTTACCAGAGTGGGTCGCCCATGCACCTACTGACTGGCCTCCCCTCCCATGATACTATGTGTCAAGTGTGTGTCAACATATATAATACATAATTATGACTGAAAGAAAACACATATATAATAAATATATGAAAATATGATAAACATGCGAAGTACTGTAAGAAATTTGGCAAGGTATACTTGCATGGCAAGAAAGTTGCGAAGTGTAAGCGTCTAGACGTCAAGCACAAGGGATCAGAAACTATGGCATCAGAATGAACGTCTCTGGATGCTGAAATAAACATCACCAACGTTCCCGAAATAAGCGAGATAGTCAGAAAAGTCTGCCCTTTTGTCTAATTTGGACACAGGGGCAAAACGGTAATTTTAGGTCAAAGTTGGTTCCATATATGGCCCAATTTGCACCGAAATACGTGTCAGAGGTACAGGTCTCTAAATGGAACAAATTATAGGTCAAACAAATTCTAAATATTGATACGAACTCAACGATATGTCCAATTTTGGATTCTGGTGAGCCGATCACAAATTCGCCCTTTAAGTCAAATCGTAGGGCCCGCGAATAGGCGGCTTGGTCAACTGTCTAAGAATCGCGTAAAACTTGGGTCATGGGACCAGCGTAATACCATGAATCCAATGGCCAAGTTTTGTCGTATTCTGACGAGCGTACACAAAGTGGGGTAGTGTTTTACAAAAGTCGCGATACGGAAACTTTTTACGGCACACACGTTCGAATCAACTTCCGCGGATGCTCACACGTCAAGATATACCATACGCGCCTTTCGATGTAATTGGTACGCGATGAGGCAGTCTCGTTTTGTGGGGCATACTCCGTACCACAAAATCTTAATTTTAAATTATGAAGTTTTTGGTCGTTTTGGAGGTCGAATAATTTAACAAATAAAATAAATTAATAAAAACTAAAAGAACAGTTATATTGAGAAGAAAATTTGTTAATTATATTTTAAAAATATAAAACTGGTTGGTGGTAAATTGGGCGTGAACATGAGGGTTTGGGTCAAATTTCTGGACTATTTTTTGTTAGTTTTTTTGCCAACTTTCGGTCAATTTTTCGACCAATCCAGGGCATGAAAACTCGTCCCTCTTGAAGAAAAATCCTAGATGGTTAGGTTATGAACATACACAGACAAACCGCTCGAGAAAAGGATCAAAGATGAGTGAGATATGTCACCTTGAAGAGAGGGACGCTGCTGCCTGTGCTGCTGTTGTAGTCCGCGCGCGGGCGGGGCGGACGGCGGCGGCGGCGGTCGGTCGGCGGGCTGCGTTTGTCACGACCCGCACCCGGAAGTTCGGGCACGAGTGCGTGGGTACGTCCAGCCTACGCCGCAGAGTCGGCGGTAGTACGCTGTCTAGGTCAATCCATCTAACTAGTCTAACTCATTCACAATTTAACATAGGCAAGATAAAATGAGAATAGAAACTTAAATTATGCAACTGGAATGAATGTGACAACAATTCAAATGTTTAATACAGGAATTTCTAATGAAATCGGGGACAAACCCGATAAATAAGATAAGAACAGAAATAAAAGATAGCTACTAAAAACTACTCAGCAGCAGGGGTCTCCTGGGTAGGGTCTGGCTCCTCATAGGTATCATCTGTACCTTCATATGGACCATAATAGGTAGGGGCAAGGTCCTCATCATCGCCTAAATCAACAGATCCAGTCAGGAAAGGAGCAAAGTACACAGTGCACAGCAAGGTTAAACTAAATATTTATGACAATTAAATATTGAATATCATGTTAAAGAAATTGCATAAAAGATTGTCAATATCTCAGAGTCACAACTAAAAACAGGAATATGAGAGAATAGAAGTAAATGAGCAGGAAATGAAACTACTACAATCAGCAAGAAATATAACATGACTAGAAACTATCTGTATGATACTTGTGTTTGTTTTTAGAATACTTAGTTGGCATGTAGGGGTTTATAAGGCTAATCCAGCCATCATAAACGGCTATTATTCACGAATAATCGAGATCCGGCTGATGGACAGTCGTGTACCAACAGCTATTATTCACGACAAGGGGAAGGGTAAACTACATGCCTTTCAGTATTCTCCCACCCGACATGATAACAAGACATGGACTAATATATCCAAGACATGAAAATCCAGCATTTCTGACACTAGGTGTAATCATCAAGGGTACTAGAAAAGCAGGAATTTAATTATCACAATATAATTAGATTTAACTTGAAGTGCAGGTACTTGCCTGTTGTTTGGATCTGTTTAACTTGGTTCTTGGGGGAAATTTCCACAGATGAGTCCAAAAGCTGAAACAGACATTACCATCATGCTCAGAAGATGTCAAATAGCTAAAAATGCCTGTCCTTGGGTCCAATTTGGAGACAAGGGCAAAAACGGCAGTTTCGGGTCAAAACGGGGTCCGCCGTTGGGCCCGCTTTGCACCGAAAAACGTGTCCGGGTCAAAGGTCTCCAAATTCACCAAACTTAGTGTCAACAGGTCAGGAACGCTGATACGAACCCAACGGAACTTCCAGATTTGGATTCCGATGAGCCGAACACAAAATCGTCCGTCGAGCGGGGCCTGTGGGGCCCGCGACACGCGATTTCGTCAACGTTCTCAGAATCGAACCAAACTTGACCCACAGGACCAGCGTATCGCTACGAGTCCGATAGCGCAAGTTTCGTCTCGATCTGACGAGTGTACAAGAAGTTATGGCGATTTACAGAAATTGCGGATACGGGGCGATGTCCGCGGATACGCGTTGATTTCGGTGTGCACGCACACCCAAATCAGCTTCCGCGAAATCTCACACGTCCGTATCGACGCTGCGCACGTATCTGTGAAGACCGCACGCGACCAAGTCGTCCCGTTTGGCGGGACGTACTCGGTTCCGGGGTGAAACAGGGTCTGGTTTTTCCTATTTTTGGATCGCGGTGTGCGATCACCACAGGACGCGATGCCCCGAACAGTTTGTCCGGACACCGAGAGGGTCATACAGGCTTCCCAACGCAATTTGCGGAATCGAAAACGGAGCTACGAGCGAAAAGTTACACGCACCTGAAGGGGACCCGAAAACCGGGGTCTGACGCGTGTCCGACACGACTCAGGACACAGTGTCCTGTGTCCCGTGTCCGTGTCCGAGTCGGACACAGGGAACTAGTTTAGGGTTAGGGCTTCGACTTCAGGCGGCTCCGCGGCGGCTCACGGCGGCTCACGGCGGGGGAAAGGCTGGCCGGGCTAGGGCGCTGCACGGCGGGGCGGGGCGGAGGCGTTTGGCGGCCGGGCGGCGCCGGGACAGCTCAGGCGAGGGAAGGGAAGGGGAGAGGGAGGCGCTGGCTGGGGTCGAGGGCGGTTGGGGCGACGACAGCGGCGGGGTCCGGCGAGGGGAGAGGGAGGAGGAGCTGCAGCGGGCGGTGGGGATAGGTGGCGCTGCGGTGGGCGGCGTCCGGCAGGCGAGCGAGGTGGCTGGGGTGGCTGACGGAGGAGGCTCGACAGCCGGGGGGGGGTTTATAAGGAGGAGGACGGTGGAGGAAAGCCGAGGGGTGCGGCGGCCAGCGCGGGGGCTCTGCGCAGCGGGCGGAGGCGCGTGGCTGCGTGGCATGGCGGCCGCGGGCGGCGGCGCCGAAGGCGGAGCGGGGAGCGGGTCAGTCGGGGGAGAGGGCTGGGGAGCGGGTCGGGGTCCGGGCGGGTCGGGTTCAAGCGGACCCGACCCGACCCGTTAGGGGTGACGGGCCGTGGGGCCTGGGCCGGGCCGGCCCAATGGGCCGCGGGCCAAAATAAAAATAATAATAATAATAATAATAATAATAATAATAATAATAATAATAATAATAATAATAATAAATCAATAAATATATTAATAAATAATTAATTAATTAAATAAATAGTTTTTAGGCATTTAAAAATAGGTCTGAGGTCCAGAAAAATCCAGAAAAATTACCCTAAGTCCAGTTTTCCATTTTACACCCAAAAATATTATTTTCATAATATTTTAATATTATTTATTAACAATTAAAAATCATTTAATAAATAGAAACCCTGATTTTAATTACAGAAAAATTCACAGAAAATTCCAGAAAATTGCGAAAAATCCCAATTTGAAATTCTTGCAAAATCTGGGGGTTTACAACCTACCCAACTTATAAAAATTTCGTCCTCGAAATTTAAAATTAAGCCATAATCTGTTAAGTCTTCGTGTACATCAATCGCAATCTCCTTGCGGTAATTAAAATCCGAATCATGTCCGCTGCAATCACTTCATGGTTAAGATGACTACTATTCCAATCAAGATTCAACCTAGGGTTATTACTTCTTACTTCCTCAATTTACCTACCGATGAAGTTTAAGTCCATATAACATCTTCAAGGATTGCACGTGCTTATGACCTTGCCTCACGATTCTGATTATCATAATCATAATTCCTCTAGAAGTGATTCGAGTCCAACAGTATTTCCATTCACAATGGTATGCTTTAAATTTTTAAATTCCATTCACATTCTCAATATTCTAACTAGGTAGTCCAACCATCCAATTTCAATTCTTAAGTCAAATCAAATTAAAAATAAATTAAATGTAATTCACCATGTTCAAGTCTGAATCATAATACCCTCTAAATTCATATTGGCGATTTAACCCTCATTATTTCAAGATTTAAATCATGTACTTGAGATATAACTATTGATATCAATTTATTAATCGCCTTAGTCACTCCTCTAAATTTTCAAATTGGGAATGGCTTGAACCTCTTCCAATCTAATCTTCTCGGTCACAATTTTAAAGAATTTATCTTGAGTTGACAATTGTACTGCTACCCAACTTAGAGTTTACCCATTCATCACAAAAGACTATATGCCTTAAGAGAAATATTCCTTAATATGTTTACTTATCTCATTCAATCCTCGAATTTCAACGCCGATCATATCACATATGATATGTCCTTAATTACGAAAGTTTAATCCTCAAGTATGTGATCGGCTTATGTGGCATATCTAGTACTATCTATGTACTAACTTATACCATGCACGAGATTTCGTCTTTCCGAAATAAGGGAAAACGAAGATCAATAATAAAGAGTTCAAGGGTGAGGTGATAGAACAGAGGTATCGGGATCAAGGAGTTTAAAGAATTCAAGTGGAAATTGTCAAGCGATTTGTGGATTGAAATCCTATCTTGGAAATTCCTATTCACATGCTCGTATTAATACAGTTATACTCAGACATGTCTAGGGCAGATATACTAGTCAACTGTATATCTCAATCCACGTAAAGTAGTGCGAAGGGCGAATCAAAATGTACTAAGGCTGATCAGACCGTAATACACTGATTCTGAATAGACAATCGTATTAGTGTGTCGACCCACTAATACATATGTCATGAACAAGCTTGATAAAGAGTAAGCTTGCAAAACTAGGCTATAGAATAGCAGCATAAGTCGTGTACATAAAAATTAAGTGCGCTAGATGATGATGAAGAGAAGGTACAAATTATTTTAAAACAACACAAAACAACCTACAATAAGCACAAAACAAAAGATTCTACAAACTCTACAGTTATCAGTTATAAAAGCATTCCAGGTTATTAGCAAGTTTAAAATTACTAGGTTGGGGCTGAGGTCACGAACCAATAGGCACGAGCTAAACAATAATAGAAAGGCAGCTAAAAGAAACCACTTACGCGCATTAGCTGCTCCAAGAGTCTGCACGTTCTCCACGGTCATGCTGGTAGAGCAATCTCGTGGTGATCTTGTAGGAACCTCATCGCTTGCTGGTAGATCCTTCACTCTGTATCCAAAATAAACGATAAAGGCGCACAGGAATCAAGGCAGGATGCAAGTCAATAAAATGATTCGAAGCCGACGTGAATATCAAGAACGATTTAATCAAGTGGATGAGCTTTTCCTAAAATCCTCAATCTTATTGCAGGCCTGTTCGGTCCCTAAGTTGAAACCGAACAATTTAGTCGAATGGCCTGCATGGGCCACCACAAAAACGTGTCACGACCCGCACCCGGAAGTTCGGGCATGAGTGCGTGGGTACGTCCAGCCTACGCCGCAGAGTCGGCGGTAGTACGCTGTCTAGGTCAATCCATCTAACTAGTCTAACTCATTCACAATTTAACATAGGCAAGATAAAATGAGAATAGAAACTTAAATTATGCAACTGGAATGAATGTGACAACAATTCAAATGTTTAATACAGGAATTTCTAATGAAATCGGGGACAAACCCGATAAATAAGATAAGAACAGAAATAAAAGATAGCTACTAAAAACTACTCAGCAGCAGGGGTCTCCTGGGTAGGGTCTGGCTCCTCATAGGTATCATCTGTACCTTCATATGGACCATAATAGGTAGGGGCAAGGTCCTCATCATCGCCTAAATCAACAGATCCAGTCAGGAAAGGAGCAAAGTACACAGTGCACAGCAAGGTTAAACTAAATATTTATGACAATTAAATATTGAATATCATGTTAAAGAAATTGCATAAAAGATTGTCAATATCTCAGAGTCACAACTATAAACAGGAATATGAGAGAATAGAAGTAAATGAGCAGGAAATGAAACTACTACAATCAGCAAGAAACATAACATGACTAGAAACTATCTGTATGATACTTGTGTTTGTTTTTAGAATACTTAGTTGGCATGTAGGGGTTTATAAGGCTAATCCAGCCGTCATAAACGGCTATTATTCACGAATAATCGAGATCCGGCTGATGGACAGTCGTGTACCAACAGCTATTATTCACGACAAGGGGAAGGGTAAACTACATGCCTTTCAGTATTCTCCCACCCGACATGATAACAAGACATGGACTAATATATCCAAGACATGAAAATCCAGCATTTCTGACACTAGGTATAATCATCAAGGGTACTAGAAAAGCAGGAATTTAATTATCACAATATAATTAGATTTAACTTGAAGTGCAGGTACTTGCCTGTTGTTTGGATCTGTTTAACTTGGTTCTTGGGGGAAATTTCCACAGATGAGTCCAAAAGCTGAAACAGACATTACCATCATGCTCAGAAGATGTCAAATAGCTAAAAATGCCTGTCCTTGGGTCCAATTTGGAGACAAGGGCAAAAACGGCAGTTTCGGGTCAAAACGGGGTCCGCCGTTGGGCCCGCTTTGCACCGAAAAACGTGTCCGGGTCAAAGGTCTCCAAATTCACCAAACTTAGTGTCAACAGGTCAGGAACGCTGATACGAACCCAACGGAACTTCCAGATTTGGATTCCGATGAGCCGAACACAAAATCGTCCGTCGAGCGGGGCCTGTGGGGCCCGCGACACGCGATTTCGTCAACGTTCTCAGAATCGAACCAAACTTGACCCACAGGACCAGCGTATCGCTACGAGTCCGATAGCGCAAGTTTCGTCTCGATCTGACGAGTATACAAGAAGTTATGGCGATTTATAGAAATTGCGGATACGGGGCGATGTCCGCGGATACGCGTTGATTTCGGTGTGCACGCACACCCAAATCAGCTTCCGCGAAATCTCACACGTCCGTATCGACGCTGCGCACGTATCTGTGAAGACCGCACGCGACCAAGTCGTCCCGTTTGGCGGGACGTACTCGGTTCCGGGGTGAAACAGGGTCTGGTTTTTCCTGTTTTTGGATCGCGGTGTGCGATCACCACAGGACGCGATGCCCCGAACAGTTTGTCCGGACACCGAGAGGGTCATACAGGCTTCCCAACGCAATTTGCGGAATCGAAAACGGAGCTACGAGCGAAAAGTTACACGCACCTGAAGGGGACCCGAAAACCGGGGTCTGACGCGTGTCCGACACGACTCAGGACACAATGTCCTGTGTCCCGTGTCCGTGTCCGAGTCGGACACAGGGAACTAGTTTAGGGTTAGGGCTTCGACTTCAGGCGGCTCACGGCGGCTCACGGCGGGGGAAAGGCTGGCCGGGCTAGGGCGCTGCACGGCGGGGCGGAGGCGTTTGGCGGCCGGGCGGCGCCGGGACAGCTCAGGCGAGGGAAGGGAAGGGGAGAGGGAGGCGCTGGCTGGGGTCGAGGGCGGTTGGGGCGACGACAGCGGCGGGGTCCGGCGAGGGGAGAGGGAGGAGGAGCTGCAGCGGGCGGTGGGGATAGGTGGCGCTGCGGTGGGCGGCGTCCGGCAGGCGAGCGAGGTGGCTGGGGTGGCTGACGGAGGAGGCTCGACAGCCGGGGGGGGGGGTTTATAAGGAGGAGGACGGTGGAGGAAAGCCGAGGGGTGCGGCGGCCAGCGCGGGGGCTCTGCGCAGCGGGCGGAGGCGCGTGGCTGCGTGGCGCGGCGGCCGCGGGCGGCGGCGCCGAAGGCGGAGCGGGGAGCGGGTCAGTCGGGGGAGAGGGCTGGGGAGCGGGTCGGGGTCCGGGCGGGTCGGGTTCAAGCGGACCCGACCCGACCCGTTAGGGGTGACGGGCCGTGGGGCCTGGGCCGGGCCGGCCCAATGGGCCGCGGGCCAAAATAAAAATAATAATAATAATAATAATAATAATAATAATAATAATAATAATAATAATAAATCAATAAATATATTAATAAATAATTAATTAATTAAATAAATAGTTTTTAGGCATTTAAAAATAGGTCTGAGGTCCAGAAAAATCCAGAAAAATTACCCTAAGTCCAGTTTTCCATTTTACACCCAAAAATATTATTTTCATAATATTTTAATATTATTTATTAACAATTAAAAATCATTTAATAAATAGAAACCCTGATTTTAATTACAGAAAAATTCACAGAAAATTCCAGAAAATTGCGAAAAATCCCAATTTGAAATTCTTGCAAAATCTGGGGGTTTACAGCGTTGGGGTCGGGGACGTGGCCGCCGAGGGCTGGGGTAGGGTATTAGGGTTAGGGTTTAGGTTTTGATGCTGCTTTACTTATATATATATATATATATATATATATATATATATATATATATATATATATATATATATATATATATATATATATATATATATATATAGAGAGAGAGAGAGAGAGAGAGGTCTGTGGGTTCGCGACAGGGGTGGGGGGGGTGTTTGCTTTTGGGTTTGCTGGGTAGGTTTAGGAATGGGTCTGGGGTTTAGGTTTTAGTTTTTCTTTTCTTTTCTTTCTTTTTTTTTCTTTTTTTTTATTATTACTATTATTATTATTATTAACTTTATATTTATTAACATATATATATTTACATATAAAGATGAGGTTAAAAATCTAAAAATAATATTTGCACATAAAATAAATTCTAGAAAATTTATCACCTTTTAACAAGACTCCAAAAATAATAAAAATTATTTTGTGGAATAATTCCAAATGAGTATTTATATAAGTAATTTAATCAATAAAATTTATTTTCTAATTAACTATGAAAATACTCTTTAGAAATTTAATAATTTAATAAAAATAGTTAAAAGAAAATTTAAAATTTTTAGGGGGTTTACACAAGTATAGAACATTGAAAGTATTCGGGACCGTTAGGTTGCCAAGGCATTTCCTGAACTAGGGGACTGCATCAATGGATAGTTAAGCAAGATAAAATCACAACATCTCTCAAAATTAATACTCGTCCTATACTGAACCTGACGGCTCGGGGAGTCGATATTATACTGACTGAACCTGAACCTAAATGTTTAACTGTATATGTACCTAGAATCTGAAAAAATTTGAGGATACGCATGGTCACTGACAACTTGTGCACAAGGTGGGTTTTCGAATCCAGTTCCGCGGACGGTCGCCGGGGAATTGGGGTCGATCCGATCTAGACGGAACCAACTGGTAGTCGTCTGTTATCGGCAGGATGGGTGCAATACCAACCATATTATATTTTTGCTTGCACGTCATCTTCGTCTCGAGAATACACCGTCTACTATGGAAGTCATGCCAGTGACCTTCTGTCATATAGATTAAGTTGACTCGATTGCGGCAACTCGCGTGCGAGTTATTGCATTGCAGGTGACTGCTCTGTGAAACACACATGTACCTATAACTGCATCTAAAATACCCAAACGATATGAATGTGAAACCAGAGCCAAGTAGACAGATAGCGTTGCAGGGACCAATCCACCTAAGGGGAACCAATCAGTCCCCAAGCCGATCCAATCCGGAAAGAGATAGAAAATTTCTCGAGCGGGGAAGAAAGGTGACCGAAGGCGCCCGGAGGAAGAGTTCGCTGTGTTAAGCAAGAAATAAGCACTGAGTCAAGTCAAGTCCGTTCGTGCCGGTCCGGGTAAAGCTACTACCATGAAGACACTCATGCCAGCTTCTTTCCAAGATGAAGACCAACCCTTACTCTCTACTCCAGGGGCAAATCCTTGGTGTGACGACAAAAAAATAGCAGATAATGTTCCGGCAAATGCAACCGTGTCATAGTTCACATTTGATCGATTCAAACCTGTTGCTTAAACAGCTGACACTTGTGTAAAATTGAACACTTGAACATCTACCGCAACACACCTGATAATCCATGTAACTCGTGCGCCCGAAACGTAACATCGCTTACTACACTCGTGTTTACATATGCTATTGCCCCTGGATTTTATTATAAATGCTTGTGCTTGATTTAACTTGGTTGCCTTGGACAGGGAAGGACTAATGGTAACTTGGTAAGTCTCGCCGTATTCCTTTATATATCGCATGACGCACTGCCACACAATTTAGGCTTTTCATAAATGCCATAAAACTGATCCTAAGGCAAGACTAGAAAGATAACTTAATAGATGGTGTACAGAACCTATATAGCGTGTTTGGATTTGTCGAGCGGGCGAGAAGCCTCCCCACCAGTGCATTCATGTACTGATAACCCACTAGATTGCTTGCAGGGTGCGGGAGAACCTCGTTCGGAGCGGAAACCCCCTTCGTGCGTGCTAAGGCATGGAGTTCGCTCTGGAGCCTTGGAGCGTTGCGTCCGAAACTGAAGCACATATACAAGACATTGTCACGCCCCGGTCCCATGGATAAGGAACCGAGCCACGTGGCAATGGCCAGCAGTGTACTTCGGCGGGCATTCCAATCCAATGGGCCCGTCGGAGTACACTTAAGCTGTAAAGTACAATGAATAACCCATCACACAACACAAGTAAACTCAATCTAAATCTCATCCACAGGTAGCAATAAAAGAGCACAATAGAAGTAAATACAACGACTAATGTGCGGGAAGGAAAAACATCCAAATAAGTATCAAGTACAAACACTAGAGTAGTCACACGGGGACAAACCCGCTAGCACAAATAGACTGAAATGAAAGTAAGCAAATAAGATAACTTGGGACGGTAGCAGGTAACTAGGTAAAGATACCGTCCCAAGGAAAGAGTCACTACCAGCGATCAGGCGAAGTCCTCAGGGATGACCTCGTCCTCGGCAGTGAGTACAGCTGCTGGATAGATGCCCGGTCCGTACTCCTCCGGATAATCCTCGTGACCTACACCTGGAAGGGAACCAGGTCCTCAGAGGGACGTAACAAGGTACAAGAAAATAACATGCCAGGTAAACAGATAGTACAAGTGCAGAAACAGGGTAATCTAGTACAACCAAACAAGTATGACACAGTTTAAAGACAACGTTCGACGCGTGGGCCGTCCAAAATAAAACCGCAGCTCCGAACACAGAGACACACGGGTCGTACCGCAGCTCCGAGCACAGAGACACACGGGTGCTACCACTACACTATGAAACAGGATCACTACATCTATAAGCGCGTGCAGAGTAGCCCAAACGTCTAGTAACTGTCTTCCCCTTCCCAAGCGGTCAACGATTGTGCGTTGAACCTGAACCTCTAACTACAGTTTTGACACACACAGAATTTAACTCAACAGACGCGACCCTAAGGTCGTCCCAGTCTCTGGTCATGATGTCAGTATCAGGATACAGGAATCTGGCACGAACACAGTGTATGAGTGTGTCCTGGGGTATCGATGTACTCTGGTACGTGCATCGAGGTGCTATGAAGCAACAGTAATTAATCTAAGTCGTTAAGTCGAATGTCAACACCCGGTTGTGAACCGGACACGGAATATCGAACATCAACGTAAACAAGCGCACAATGTACAATAAGAAAAACAATATCTGTAAACTGAAATACTGGTGGCAAGGTACACTTGCCTGCGTGCGGCTGCTGATGACGGGGATCGGGTACTGCGTCCAAGTCCTCAGGTCCCGCAATACCTAGAGGAGAGATACAACTCTGAATCAATAATCTACTTAAAACAGACAGGTGTGCTACACACTGCTACCACTAGACTCAGTCTCAAAAATTATCTAATAATTTCCCGTCCTCAATTCTTTGTCTCGTGATCTGATATAATACTCATTCCGGATTAATTTTCTTGTTCTTCTTTTTCATGTATGTCATATCCTTAATCCATTTTCTACTCAAACCGTAAATGCTTGATTTAAATAATTATTTTTCTCAACCTTTAAACATATTCAATCCTTCCCATTTCTCAACAAAACTACTACGAAATCATGTCCATCATTTTCCATCATTTCTCATTATATGGCTATTGGTTAGATAATACACACTACTACATCTATCAATCACCTGCTCCTCATTATTAATCAACGTTTTAAAAAAATTAGAATCTTATTCCTCCTTAATATAAACCTCGTTAAATAAATTAGCGTTATACCACCATGTAACATATATCCCGATCCTTTATTTTAAAGATCAAAACCTAAAACTCCATAAACAAAATATCTTTTAAAAAAACAGAATAAATCATAATCTCATGTCAATATCCCATGCTCATCAAACTACACCTCCATACCAACAAGACATAGAGAAACCCTAGCTAAAACCCACATGAATATATATAAATAGAACCCTAATAAAACAATAACACAATCTGGAATATAAACAAAGAGGAGGAGAAATCGACCTCCACGCGGCGACGTCGACCGGGGGTTGGCCGGAGTGGCTAGGTGGTGGTGGTAGTGGTGTAAACCGGTGGTGGTGGTAGTGGTGTAAGGCTGAAACAGCGGGGGGGATCTCAGGCCGGCGGCGGGGGGATCTCAGGCCGGCGGGCGGGGTCACACACGAGATGGGGGAGCCGCTGCAGCGAGCTTCGCCGGAGGGGACGCACACGCGCTGCGGGAACGGCCGGACGCACAGCAGCCGCGGGAATGGCCGGCTGGAGCGAGGTGGCTGTGTCGGCGGCCGACGCGGCCGGAGTTTGGGGTCGGAGTACCGGTCGGGTATTCTTCAAGTGGAGGAAGAGAGGTGGATGAAGGAAGAAGAAGGAGTTGCTTCTTCCATGAGAAGAAGGGAAGAAGAAGAAAAGAAAGAACTTTGCATAGGAAGTATTAAATGGAGGAGGAGAGAGAGTGGTGTTGGGATTAGGGCCGGTGGAGTGTTGAGGGTGTGGGGAGAAAAGGTTACTTTATAGGAAGATGTGTTGAGAAATGAAGGGTTGGGATCCATCCATTTAAAATGGATGGATGAGATTTAACATGAATAGGTGAGGGGTTTCTTCATGAGGGAAATGGGTTTGGGATCCCATTTTGGGACCCAATAAATAACCATTGACCAATGAGGTGTTGCCAACAATTTGTTAATTGCAAATTAGCCCCCGCAAATTCGGAAATTTGCATGGACACATGAAATGACGTAAAAATTATGGAGAAAAATATAATTAAAAATTGTCATAGTGAGGGGGCGTTGCGCGTCAGGCGCGGGTCAAATTTGAAGGGCATTGGGATTAATTTAATATTAAAATAGAATTTACAGAGTTGGTAAATCCCGATTAAATTAACGATAACGCGTCCCGCA
Organism: Iris macrosiphon; assembly: GCA_036927795.1. Taxonomy (NCBI): domain Eukaryota; kingdom Viridiplantae; phylum Streptophyta; class Magnoliopsida; order Asparagales; family Iridaceae; genus Iris; species Iris macrosiphon. Next base: position 236,451,710 of record JAYESA010000006.1, read on the forward strand.
AATTTAATTTAATTGGGGCCCGCGGGATCAAAATCTGGAAACGGCGCAAAGGCCAAAAATGGTGGGGGCTTGGAGTCAGTCTTGGACCCTTTAGTTGGTCCGGCTCAACGGGTTAAGTTGGTACTCCAAAATCGAGGGTAACGACACAGGTGTCCGACACGGAATAAAATACGGTTTACGATTTTCGGAATGTTGCACAATTAATTTAGAGCGCACGAAAGTTGATTTTAACAGTCAGAAAAGTCCAGTGCCTAATTTGGCGAGTTGAGTCGAGTGTACAAAATTTGTACGGAATTTATGGGCTGAAAATGGGCTCCGAATAATTAGACAAAGATAGGGTGGAATAATGTTTTAATTAAATGGATTAAAATTCCAGATAAAACATACCTAAGCTAAACCTCAACATCTGTCATCAAAAATTTTCAGATCCACTCTAACTACCTACAGAATAAATCGAGGGGGTTTACATTCTTCCCAACTTAGAAAAATTCCGTCCCCGAAATTAAAAGTAAAGCACGATAATAACTAACAGAATTTTAAAATAACTAGTAATTAAAATGCCGTACGTAAATTCATACCTTGCTCCTCAAATAAGTACGGGAATCGCTGCCTAATAGAATCCTCGCGCTCCCAAGTAGACTCGCCTGGTGAATGGTGCTTCCATGCCACTCTGACCAGTCGAATCGTCTGCCCTCTCAGAGTCTTCTCGCTGCGATCGAGGATCTCAACTGGCTGCTCTATGTAAGACAGGCGGGGCCCGACTGTAATCTCCGAATGATCAAGCACGTGGCTAGGGTCTGTGACATATCTCCTCAGCTGCGATACGTGAAATACGTCATGCACTCCCTCTAATGATGGAGGTAAAGCAAGACGGTATGCCACTTCGCCAACTCATTCCAGAATGTCAAAAGGTCCGATATACCTCGGACTCAGCTTGCCTCTGCCTCCGAATCTGATGGTACCACGAATGGGCGATATCCTCAAAAACACGTGGTCACCCTCCTTGAACTCCAATGGTCTGCGGTGCGCATCTGCCCAGTATTTCTGTCTGTCCTGTGCTGCGCGCAGGTGGCTCTGAATCTGCTTGACCTTCTCTACTGTCTGTGTCATCAATTCGGGCCCAAGTATCTGACGCTCTCCCACGTCACTCCAACAAACTGGCGACCTACATTTCCTGCCATACAGTGCCTCATAAGGTGCCATCTGTATGCTGGCCTGGTAACTGTTATTGTAGGAGAATTCCACCAAGTGTAGATGGTCCTCCCAAGATCCTCCAAAATCAATCATGTACGCTCGCAACATATCCTCTAATATCTGTATCGTGCGCTCTGACTGTCCGTCTGTCTGTGGATGATACGCAGTGCTGAACTTGAGACGAGTTCCTAAGCTCTCCTGCATACTCCGCCAAAAATGTGACGTGAACCTGGAATCACGATCCGATACGATGCTGACAGGCACTCCATATAATCGTACTATCTGCCTCATATACATGTCAGCTAGTATCTCGGTGGATTGCCCAACTCTGAAGGGCAAGAAATGTGCAGACTTGGTGAGTCTGTCTACTACAACCCAAACTGCATCTTTCCCGCTAGGGCTTCGCGGGAATCCTGTGACGAAGTCCATGGTAATGTGTTCCCACTTCCACTCGGGAATGGGGAGGGGCTGCAATAATCCTGCAGTCCTCTGATGTTCAGCCTTGACTTGCTGACAAACTAAACACTTCGCCACAAATCTTGCAATTTTCCTCTTCATCCCATGCCACCAGAAATGCTGTCTCAAGTCTCGGTACATCTTCGTACCCCCGGGATGAATGGAATATATCGAGCTATGAGCCTCTGTCATCAACTCTTGGCGTAGCTCGCCACTCGGAACATATAGGCGATCTCCGCACCTCAGCGTTCCGTCTTCATGAATCCTGAGTCCCGTCTGCAGGCCGGCTTCCGTTCTCTCTCGCAGATGTCGAAATCTCGCATCTGTAGGCAATGCTGTCCTGATCCTCTCAATCAAAGTAGACTGAACCTCAAGACTGGCCATCTGTCCATCCATGCCTGGCAATACGATCTCTATCCCAAGCTTCTGGAGATCCTCTAGCAACTGTCGCTGCATCGTCAGGAAATATGCCATGGGCTTCCTGCTTAAGGCATCTGCGACGACGTTCGCCTTGCCAGAGTGGTACTGTAGCTCAATGTCATAATCTGTCATCAGCTCTAGCCAACGTCTCTGCCTCATATTGAGCTCCTTCTGCGTATAGACGTACTTTAGGCTTTTATGATCTGTATAAATCTTAACACGCTCACCATAAAGGTAATGTCTCCATAGCTTTAGTGCAAATATCACCGCAGCTAGCTCCAAGTCGTGCGTCGGATAGTTCTTCTCATGAACTCTCAACTGTCTCGATGCGTAGGCTATCACCTTGCCGTGTTGCATTAGTACACATCCCAATCCGCTCCCTGACGCATCACTGTACACTACAAATCCTCCTGATCCGGAAGGTAGTGTCAAAATCGGTGCTGATGTCAGACGCTTCTTCAGCTCATCGAAAGCCGTCTGACACTCGTCGGTCCAGATAAACTCTTCGCCTTTACGCGTCAGTCGCGTCATAGGCGCAGCTATCCTCTAAAAGTTTTCCACGAACCTCCGGTAATATCCGGCAAGTCCGAGGAAACTCCTCACCTCTATAACTGATGTAGGGGTAGGCCAGGTCTCTACTGCAGCTATCTTCTCCGGATCCACTGATAGTCCATCTCCGGTGATTATGTGTCCCAGAAATGGTACTCTGTCCAAGCAAAACTCACATTTGCCGAGTTTGGCGTACAGCCTCTCATGTCTCAGCGTCTCTAACACAATCCTGAGATGTCTCTCATGCTCCTCCTGGCTCTTGGAATATATCAGGATATCGTCAATAAATACCACCACAAACTTATCTAAGTACTGATGGAAAACATTGTTCATCAAACACATGAATACTGCTGGCGCGTTGGTTAAACCAAACGGCATGACTAAAAACTCATAGTGGCCATACTTCGTCCGAAAGGCCGTCTTCTGGATGTCCTCTTTCCGTACCTTGATCTGATGATATCCGGATCTGAGGTCGATCTTCGAGAATACACATGCACCGCTAAGCTGATCAAACAAATCATCGATGCGCGGTAGTGGATACTTGTTCTTTATCGTTACAGCATTTAGCGCCCTGTAATCGATACACAAGCGTACCGTCCCGTCCTTCTTCGGTACGAACAAAATGGGTGCTCCCCATGGAGATACACTAGCCCGAATGAAACCCTTTTCTAAGAGATCATCTACTTGTACCTTCAGCTCAACCAACTCCTTCGGTGCTAGTCTATAAACGGGAGAAGTAACTGGCTCGGCTCCTGGAGTCAACTCTATAGTGAACTCAATCTCTCGGTCAGGTGGCAGTCCTGGGAGATCCTCTGGAAACACATCCTCAAACTCTGCTATAAAGTGAGGGTACATCGGTTCACCTTCTGCAATGTGTGTCGCTAGGGTAGGTTGGACACCATGCTCTCGGGCTCCCCGAAGGAACTCAAACTCTGGGTGATCTGGGGGTCTAAAGATGACACAACCACGATGGCAATCTAGTGTTGCGTGGTATTGGCTCAACCAATCCATGCCTAGGACAATGTCATAGTCCGGCATGGAGAAAACCAAAAATCGGGCACGCATCTCTCGCCCGCAGACAACTACTGAACATGACCTACAAGTGTACTAACAGGTACTATTCCACCTCCCGTAAGAATCCTCTTGACCTTCGGAAGGGGTGCAGTGGCTATTCTATGGGTAGCCACGAAACTAGCAGCTATAAAAGAGTGTGTGGCACCAGAATCAAATAGGACTAATGCTGGTAATGTAGCTACTAAAATTGTACCTGCTATCACTTCTCCTGCTGTCTCAGCCTCCTCGATGGTCATAGCATAGGCCTGTCCTTGCCTCGGTGCCGGTGCCCTCTGCTGCTGCTGCTGAACCTGCTGGTATCGCTCTCCCTGTGGAGCCAAAGGTGGCCTCCTCTGGTTCACTCCTGGTGCTGGGGGTCGCTGTGCTCCAGCTCCTGCGTAGGGTGGCCTCGGCCCAGGAGGCTGCTGATAAGGCCTCGGCGCTGGCAGGGCTGGACGGTGTACCATCCGTACTGGATCTCTCTGCTCAGGGCAATCTCTGATGGCATGCTGGGGCGATCCACATCTCAAACATACGCCCAACCTCCGTCTACAGTCCCTCATCAAGTGTCCCCTCTTGCTGCAGAAATGGCATGTGGGAATGACTGCTCCCTGCTGGGGTGCTGCCCTCTGTTGCTGCTGCTGTACGAGAGGGCGCTTCGCAGGTCCTCCCTGCGGGGCTCGGACTGCTGATGTCGACGCAAAGGGGCATTTCTGACTAGCCTCCAACTTGCTGATACGGTCTTGGCGTCGCGCTGCAAGTAGTACCTCGGAATAAGTGGTGTAGGCTGTGGACCCGATAAGCCTCTGGTTCTCATATCTCAGGCCCTCAAAGAACTTCTCGGCCTTTGCTTCTTCAGTGGGGATCAGGTATGGTGCAAATCTGCTCAGGCGGAGGAACTCAGAATTGTATTCCTCTAAAGTCATACTCCCCTGGATGAGGTTCTGGAATCTGCTCCGAAGCTCTGCTCGGGCGGTAGAGGGTATGTACATCTCCTGGAAGAGTCTGGAGAACTCTTCCCAGGTGACGCGATCCGGTCCCAAACGCTCCTCCTCGGAAAGCCACCAGTGATGAGCGTTGCCGGTGAGCTGCATCCTGACAGCCGTCATCCATCGGTGTCGGGGGAGGTTAGTAGCCTCTAGCTGGTGCTGAATGCCGGTGAGCCAAGCGTGGACCTCCGTCGGCTCCTCGGTGCCCGCAAAAGGTTGCGGTATCAAACGACGGAAGTCTATGACAGACCCTCTCATCGGCGCACATGCGGGTGGTGTCGCCTGCCCCAAGGCCGTCACGATGCTCTCTCTCAAGGCCTCAGTCTGGTGCTGCTGAGCCTGCTGGGCCTGCTGCTGAGCCTGTTGCTGGGCCTGCTGCTGGGCCTGCTGGGCCTGCATCATCGCAAACATCATTTGGAACATCTGGGTTCCGTCCATCGGTTGCCCTGTGGGGAATGGCATATAGGGCATCTGGGGCGGAAATGGTGGAGGAGGTGGTAGCTGCTGCTCCTCCTGACTCGGGATCCTCTGATCCTCAGGTCCTGCCTGATGTGGAGTCTGGTGTCCGCCCGATGGCATCTCGGGATGTCCTGATGACTGTCCCATGGGAGCTGGAGTCAGTAGAAGGACCTGCTCCAGATCCGGTTCCCCGGATGATCCAGCGTCTCGGGGAACGTCGCCAGGCTGCGCGATACGTCCACTGCGAAGATTCATAACTCTGAAAAGAAGTCATGACTGCGATCAGCGTTTGAGGAAAATAAATAAGATGCAATTTGGTAATCGATATCGAGATAGAGGTGTCATGTGAAGGTTTCAAACTTTGCAGATGAGAATTCTAACTCTATTCCTAATTTGCAGGCTCGCTTGGCACAGTCAGGTGACCAAGACGATTTAAAATTCGACCTGCATGGGCCACCACAAAAACCTTGTCACGCCCCGGTCCCATGGATAAGGAACCGAGCCACGTGGCAATGGCCAGCAGTGTACTTCGGCGGGCATTCCAATCCAATGGGCCCGTCGGAGTACACTTAAGCTGTAAAGTACAATAAATAACCCATCACACAACACAAGTAAACTCAATCTAAATCTCATCCACAGGTAGCAATAAAAGAGCACAATAGAAGTAAATACAACGACTAATGTGCGGGAAGGAAAAACATCCAAATAAGTATCAAGTACAAACACTAGAGTAGTCACACGGGGACAAACCCGCTAGCACAAATAGACTGAAATGAAAGTAAGCAAATAAGATAACTTGGGACGGTAGCAGGTAACTAGGTAAAGATACCGTCCCAAGGAAAGAGTCACTACCAGCGATCAGGCAAAGTCCTCAGGGATGACCTCGTCCTCGATAGTGAGTACAGCTGCTGGATAGATGCCCGGTCCGTACTCCTCCGGATAATCCTCGTGACCTACACCTGGAAGGGAACCAGGTCCTCAGAGGGACGTAACAAGGTACAAGAAAATAACATGCCAGGTAAACAGATAGTACAAGTACAGAAACAGGGTAATCTAGTACAACCAAACAAGTGTGACACAGTTTAAAGACAGCGTTCGACGCGTGGGCCGTCCAAAATAAAACCGCAGCTCCGAACACAGAGACACACGGGTCGTACCGCAGCTCCGAGCACAGAGACACACGGGTGCTACCACTACACTATGAAACAGGATCACTACATCTATAAGCGCGTGCAGAGTAGCCCAAACGTCTAGTAACTGTCTTCCCCTTCCCAAGCGGTCAACGATTGTGCGTTGAACCTGAACATCTAACTACAGTCTTGACACACACAGAATTTAACTCAACAGACGCGACCCTAAGGTCGTCCCAGTCTCTGGTCATGATGTCAGTATCAGGATACAGGAATCTGGCACGAACACAGTGTATGAGTGTGTCCTGGGGTATCGATGTACTCTGGTACGTGCATCGAGGTGCTATGAAGCAACAGTAATTAATCTAAGTCGTTAAGTCGAATGTCAACACCCGGTTGTGAACCGGACACGGAATATCGAACATCAACGTAAACAAGCGCACAATGTACAATAAGAAAAATAATATCTGTAAACTGAAATACTGGGTGGCAAGGTACACTTGCCTGCGTGCGGCTGCTGATGACGGGGATCGGGTACTGCGTCCAAGTCCTCAGGTCCCGCAATACCTAGAGGAGAGATACAACTCTGAATCAATAATCTACTTAAAACAGACAGGTGTGCTACACACTGCTACCACTAGACTCAGTCTCAAAAATTATCTAATAATTTCCCGTCCTCAATTCTTTGTCTCGTGATCTGATATAATACTCATTCCGGATTAATTTTCTTGTTCTCCTTTTTCATGTATGTCATATCCTTAATCCATTTTCTACTCAAACCTTAAATGCTTGATTTAAATAATTATTTTTCTCAACCTTTAAACATATTCAATCCTTCCCATTTCTCAACAAAACTACTACAAAATCATGTCCATCATTTTCCATCATTTCTCATTATATGGCTATTGGTTAGATAATACACACTACTACATCTATCAATCACCTGCTCCTCATTATTAATCAACGTTTTAAAAAAATTAGAATCTTATTCCTCCTTAATATAAACCTCGTTAAATAAATTAGCGTTATACCACCATGTAACATATATCCCGATCCTTTATTTTAAAGATCAAAACCTAAAACTCCATAAACAAAATATCTTTTAAAAAAACAGAATAAATCATAATCTCATGTCAATATCCCATGCTCATCAAACTACACCTCCATACCAACAAGACATAGAGAAACCCTAGCTAAAACCCACATGAATATATATAAATAGAACCCTAATAAAACAATAACACAATCTGGAATATAAACAAAGAGGAGGAGAAATCGACCTCCACGCGGCGACGTCGACCGGGGGTTGGCCGGAGTGGCTAGGTGGTGGTGGTAGTGGTGTAAACCGGTGGTGGTGGTAGTGGTGTAAGGCTGAAACAGCGGGGGGGATCTCAGGCCGGCGGCGGGGGGATCTCAGGCCGGCGGGCGGGGTCACACACGAGATGGGGGAGCCGCTGCAGCGAGCTTCGCCGGAGGGGACGCACACGCGCTGCGGGAACGGCCGGACGCATAGCAGCCGCGAGAATGGCCGGCTGGAGCGAGGTGGCTGTGTCGGCGGCCGACGCGGCCGGAGTTTGGGGTCGGAGTACCGGTCGGGTATTCTTCAAGTGGAGGAAGAGAGGTGGATGAAGGAAGAAGAAGGAGTTGCTTCTTCCATGAGAAGAAGGGAAGAAGAAGAAAAGAAAGAACTTTGCATGGGAAGTATTAAATGGAGGAGGAGAGAGAGTGGTGTTGGGATTAGGGCCGGTGGAGTGTTGAGGGTGTGGGGAGAAAAGGTTACTTTATAGGGAGATGTGTTGAGAAATGAAGGGTTGGGATCCATCCATTTAAAATGGATGGATGAGATTTAACATGAATAGGTGAGGGGTTTCTTCATGAGGGAAATGGGTTTGGGATCCCATTTTGGGACCCAATAAATAACCATTGACCAATGAGGTGTTGCCAACAATTTGTTAATTGCAAATTAGCCCCCGCAAATTCGGAAATTTGCATGGACACATGAAATGACGTAAAAATTATGGAGAAAAATATAATTAAAAATTGTCATAGTGAGGGGGCGTTGCGCGTCAGGCGCGGGTCAAATTTGAAGGGCATTGGGATTAATTTAATATTAAAATAGAATTTACAGAGTTGGTAAATCCCGATTAAATTAACGATAACGCGTCCCGCGAATTTAATTTAATTGGGGCCCGCGGGGTCAAAATCTGGAAACGGCGCAAAGGCCAAAAATGGTGGGGGCTTGGAGTCAGTCTTGGACCCTTTAGTTGGTCCGGCTCAACGGGTTAAGTTGGTACTCCAAAATCGAGGGTAATGACACAGGTGTCCGACACGGAATAAAATACGGTTTACGATTTTTGGAATGTTGCGCAATTAATTTAGAGCGCACGAAAGTTGATTTTAACAGTCAGAAAAGTCCAGTGCCTAATTTGGCGAGTTGAGTCGAGTGTACAAAATTTGTACGGAATTTATGGGCTGAAAATGGGCTCCGAATAATTAGACAAAGATAGGGTGGAATAATATTTTAATTAAATGGATTAAAATTCCAGATAAAACATACCTAAGCTAAACCTCAACATCTGTCATCAAAAATTTTCAGATCCACTCTAACTACCTACAGAATAAATTGAGGGGGTTTACAGACATAATGTTAGAATATTGCCTATGTATCATTTCATAAATGTAGCCACTTGGCACGCTTTTACTATTTCAGAGAGAGAGATGCTTGAGCGACTTGTAATCTCGGCCTAGCACCGCTTGTAATACTAGTTCAATATCAATAAAAGAGCTTTTTTTAATTCTATATTTGTGTTATTCAATGCTTCTGCTATTGACGACTTTGTGAATTTGTTACCAATCGCCTGTGCATTTCTTATTCTGCCACACTCGAACTATCTGTGCGACTATGTAGCTTAGACCTCTTACCGCTTATTCGGATCATAGCCTTGTACGGACGCGACTTACGCTCGTGCGGCATCACGTCCAGATTGGGGCGTGACCATTTTGGTAATGTATTGGTAGGCTCCATTAATACTAAATAATTAATTTTATCTCTACTATTATAATTCGGCTTATAAACGGATCAAAAATAAGCCGTCTAAGTCGTATGTATATCATAATTTTAAAAAAATATATAACTAAATAACTACCTAAATACTCTACTACTTATTTTTTTAAAAAAACTTAAGCATTTAACTACCTAATATAATATATTTATAACAAAATAACTCGAACTAAAGTTGTTATGCCCTAGTCCCAAAATACGTAGGACTAGAAAAACGTAACACTCCCAGCCGTATGTATATGAACTCCAATATATGGAAACCATATACACACGTACGTTGTATATGAATATCCAATCCCCCAGTGGTAATATACTGTCACAACAAGTCACATACAATCTATATCTCATCCACAACACAAATAATAAGTAGGAATAAAGAGCTGAATAATAACTGAATATCCAAGATGAGTATCAAGTCTGATAGTCGGGTGGAAACAAATCCACTACAAAACGACTATACTGAAGTAGCAACAAGGATCTCTAAACAGCGGTAATAGAATCACAGATACTCCGAGGGTAAGACCTCCTCAGTCTGGTAAGTAGTGTCAGGTCCAGATCCATACTCCTGTGGATACTCTTGCTCGTCCATATCTGGAAAGGGACCAGGTCCTCAGAGGGACGTAACAAGATACATAATAACATGCCAATAAGTACTGAAAAATAAACATCCAAGAGGTTGCCTAACCGTCTAGGTGAATGCAGTTTGAGAACAACTTTCCACCAAGTGGGCTATCTGGCCATATAGTAGGATTGGCATGACTCTCTCGGAGAATCAGGGGCCTACAAAGCATGTCATCTTTTGAACGGCAGAGGCTGCCAAGTAGTATAGGGGTCATCATGACCGCGTATCTCCGGTGGAGCGTACGGGTTACACAAAAGGAAAGTACAAAGGAGCCCAAATGTCTTATTTGTTGTTCTCCCCATCCCATGCTCTAAGCATGCCACATCCATGACACGATAAAACCTCTAAATAACTGCCAGGTCTACTAGCATACAAAGTTTCTATTAACAGTCATCCCTAACGCACGACCCATACGTACAGGAGGCCAGACCTGTCACGCAGTCCGTGATCTATATGAGACTCACAACTCATGTAACAACTGTGTCACAGCCAATGAACCTAGTGATGCTTCATAATGATAGGGTGGTCTCATGAAGTAGGTCCAATGCATATACATAAATAAAATATGATACGACGACATAGTCGTTGCACCCAAGTTTCCCTGGACGCATAATTTATATAGCAATAAATAAACTAAATAAGCAGAAATAAATTATGCAGACAACATGTGGAATGTAAATAATAGTACGATGGCAAGGTATACTTGCCGGACTAGAAATTTGTATAGTGCAAGCGTCAAAAATGGTGTTTAAGTTTAGTGGAAGAATTATAGTTAGGGTTTGGGATGAACTGCAGGGGATATATATATAGGGAAAGAGGTCAGTTTTTGCGGGGTGGTTTAGTTTAGTGGTTTCAAAACCACTACTGCTGCTGTTTCTTTCTTTGTTTTGGTTTCGGTTGAGGAGAGTTTAGTAATAATAGAGATAAGAGGCGGTGGTGTTGCTGCTGATATTTTTCTTCACACGCATGGAGAAGGAAAGCAAAGTTGGTTTTTGCTACTGCTGCTGTTAATATTTCTTCTCCTAACAGGTCCGGGTAGGGGTTAAATGGGTAGTGGGTCTAGGATAGAGGGTTTTGGGTTTCGGTTTGAGATCCAATAGAAATTTTCTTTTCTAATTAATTATATATATATATATAGAAAATTCTAAAACTATATTGGTGCATACCATTAATGTCACTACCACGTTTCGAAAATAGGGATATTTTTGACTTTTTATAATATTTAATATTATGGTAGTTACAATTAAGTAATTGCATGATAAGTATATTTAGTTTAAATAATTATGTGAGATGTGTAATTAAATATAATATTATATACAGTGTTCATTTATGTTTGAGTTGGTAGACTTGACCTAGAATCCCAGTAGATGAACACATGTCCGAATTATGGGATTATGTGGTTAATTATTTTATTTAGAATTAATTTATTGGAGGTTGTAATTAACTACCATAATTTATTTAATTATTGCGTCCTGCCATTGCTTCGATATTTGGAGCACTACCCTAGCTTTTGCTTCCAACAAATTTCACAACCTTGCCCTAGACGTGCCTGCCTTCCATTCTGATATTTTTGCAACTCATAACTATGCTCTCTTCTGCTTCATTTTAGCCGCACAATATTCGTCGCGGACATTATTTAATTTCTAAAATAAATTCCAACTTTGTATCGTTGTGCGTTCCAATCAAAATTGGGGGCAATCTTGACCTATTTTTCATACGACCCAAATTAGGATAATATTCTGTTCTGAGTCTTCTTCACTAATGGTATTGATGACCCGATCTGATTTTGGCTCCATGTACTCCTAATTAATTTTAGAACACAACTTATATTTATTTCTAATTAATTTAAGGATACCATTTTAACCGATTCCAAAAATCCCAATTTAATTCCAGTGCCCTGCTATTTGAGCCCATACCAAACATACAACGCCCCCTGACCCTTCAAAACACCGAACACCGAATCGCCCGCCAAATTTTTATCATTTTATGCGTCTGTGCAAATACCCAAATTTAAGGGGGCTAATTTGCAAATTTGCATTAGGTGTCAACACCCATTTGTTTAAACCAATGAAGGAGCCCTAATATTTAACTAAGTCTCTCACCCTCATTCCTCACATGAAGAAACCCTCATGACAAATCTAGGCCATCCATTCAATTGGTGCATCCTCACCCTTCATTCCCACACCCTCTCCCTATTTAAAGTCACCTCACCCACACTCTTCCCTAGGAAAGCCCTAATCCCCAAAAACCTAGGTTTCTCCACCTCCTCACAAGCCCCCACACTCAACCGTAGCTTTCTTCTCCTCTTCTTCATTTTCATTTTTCTTCTTCCCTTCTTCTTCTCTTTTCTTCTTCTCCTTCCTTTCTTCTCCATCTCTTTTTAAATTTTTGAATTTGCTAAAAGGGGGGGGACACTCAATCTCCTGTTCATTCCTACACCCGGCCGAGCCCGACCCCCCCGGTCTGCTGCTCCGGCGTGGTCCAGCCACCCTCCGGCCCATCCTGAGCTCCGACCTCTGCCGTCCCGACATCGAGTCCCCGACCACCACGGTTCAGTATCACTCCGGCGACTGTGTCCGGCGGTCCCCATCCGAGTCGACTCATCACTCCGGCCTACAGCCGACTGCTCCCGCACGATCACCTCTCCGGCGGTTCGAGCCGACCTCCCCCATCGACCCCGGCTGCACTCCGGCGCGGGCCAGCTACTCCACCACTTCCCATTCCCGCTGCTCCTTCCACTCTTCTTCCCCTCCTCCTCGTAGCACCCTACTCCGGCCGAGTCCCAATCAGTTCAGCCGACTCACCCCACCAGTGCACCCCGACCCCAGCGAAGCCAGCCTCCTCCAGCTCCCTTTCCGACTGCGTCCACCACCATCACCATCTACTCTCACCACCACCACTATCACCATCTACTCTCACCACCACCACCATCACCATCTACCACCACCACCATCACCATCTATTATCACCATCCCCCCGCCGGCCAGCTCCCCCTCCGGCCGGCCAGCCAGCCGACCACCCAGTGGGTCTCCTCCCCTTTCCCTCCTTCTTTGCATATATATATATATATATATATATATATATATATATATATATATATATATATATATATATATATATATGTATATAAATACGTATACGTATATTTGTGTATTTATATATGTATGTATATAAATACGTATACGTATATTTGTGTATTTGTGTATGTGCGTATACGAGTATAAATACATATTGGTATATATATGTTAATGTATGTATATAGCATATTTTTTATTAGTGTATATATATGATTTATATATATACGCGTATATGTATATATATATATATATATATATATATATATATATATATATATATATATATATATATATATATATATATATATATATATATATATATATATACATCTCGCGTATTTCTCTACTTTTATATATATATATTCAATATATATATATTGTGTATACGTATTAAATAGTAAATGTTAATATGTATTTTGATGTATATATATACGTAGTATATATATAATTATTTTGGTATATATATATATATATATATATATATGTATATATATGTATGTATATATATATATATATATGTATATATATATATATATATATATATATGTATATATACATATATATATATATATATATATATGTATATATACATATATATATATATATATGTATATATATATATATATATATATATATATATATATATATATATATATATATGTATATATATATATATATATATATATATATATATATATATATATATATATATATATATATATATATATATATATGTATATATATATATATGTATATATATATATATATGTATATATATATATATATATATATATATATATAGTATAAGTTAATATGTATTTTGGTATATGTATGTATATTAGTTTATATATATGTATAAATACATATATTCTTATAATGGGAGTTATTTATATTTTTCACATAAACATAAATAATATATATTTTCATTTATGTACATACAGTTATACCTATTTTGTATATACCTTGGAATAACCATATATATGTATTATATTTAATTATTAATAATATGTTTAATTGGTGAATGTACTAGATGACCCTAGTTGACTAGTGCCATACCTGGCACGGCCCTGAGTTCTATGTTTTTGATTGTGTGTTAGTGTAGCATCTGATACAAGTATGATATTGTGATATGTCTATAGGACTGTTGGTTCATCCAGGGGATACTCTGGAATAGGACATCAATATTTACCAGCTAAGGACCCAAGGCAAGTATATTCTCTGATAATTTCCAATTCCTTGATAATTTTTATAAGTTCAGTAATCTAGAAATGTTACATCTGAATCCTTGACACTGTGCTACATGGACTAGTATATAGCTTGGATCTGCAGTCATGAGATGTTATATTGATTATCGTTTGACATTGTACACGACATGTATATTAGACATCGTACATGATATATTGGACTTAATCGTGTATCGTGATGTGTCATGGTTGGATCCACGGTACTAGTTGGGGGCGGGGAAGTAGTTAGTAAGAAATATTATCATACCCTTTATACAGTATAGAACAATGTAAGTGTTAATCATGCTCTTCACATATGATTAGCCAGGCCCTATAGCTCTCGTACATGTTCCCAAGCCGATCACATTTCGAAACTACTATTTTAAACACTTAAAATAGATTACAGTTCTCTATTTCAAATCATATACTACATCACCCGTATATGATATTGTACCTTGTTCTTTTCATTTTCATATATGCACTGACTGTATCATATTGCCTACTGCCTGTCTCTTTATATTGCCTGTCTCTTTTATTTTGCCATTGCATTTATTCACTGTCTTCTCAGTATCTAGCATCATCTGTTTATTGCTTTATAGTCATTATCAATTAAATGGAACTGTTGTTTGAGATTGTACTCTGCTCCTTCCTGACTGGAAATATTTTTTCAGACTATGCCTTAGAGGATCGGTATCCAACACTTTATGGACCATATGGTGAGTAGCTGCAACTTGGGCTTGGTAGTTCGGTTGTGATTCCGGGAGGTTTAGCCGGAATCACTAGTTTTTCTAGTTAGTTCTTTTAGTAGACTATTTGGTACCGGATTTGTCTCCGGCATACTTGTTGAGACATGGATAATTATTGAGTTAGATTATTACATTTAGACTTGTGTTGTATTTAATTTTATTTGTTCGATATCTTATCGTGCTGTAGTCAATGTGATTGAGTATGTGTTCGTATTAATTTTGTGTCATCCGTGCCTCCTTATGGAGATTGGATGCTTGTGTGAGATTTGGCTAGATAGTATCATGACCTTGACAGCGTTCTACCGCCGATGCCGCGGCGTAGGCTGGACGTACCCGCGTACTCGTGTCCCAATTCTGGGTGCGGGTCGTGACACGTTTTTAGTGGTGGCCCATGCAGGTCAGACTTCGCGAGTTGTGTGATATCGTGGTAGTGTGGCATCTTTGTTACACTACTGCGTGCCTGCGATAGAATCTAGGACATAGGATACTAGGATGAGAGCGAATACTCAATCACAATTCCTTGAGAGATTCCTGGGATGACCCCTGAGAATCTTGTTATAATTTCCAATTTAAAATATTTCCCTTGTATTCCGTCCATTCTCACTTATTGATATTGAATTTGATTATTGTTCATTAGTTATTAAATTAGGATTTTGGTTTCATTGTAGAGTTTGATTTTCTATCAAGATGAATTTTTTGGACTAATTTATGGTATTATCTAATGACGCATGTTGATGAGGACAGTGAGGAAGATTAACATTAGAGCTATTGGACTACAAGATAGGGATTTAAATTATAATTTGAAGATTGAAAATGAATTGCAAATTTTTGAATTTTGAGGAGTTGAGATATTGTTATTAAAACTTTTTGAGGATTCAGATTCGATTCAATAAACCTAGACAAAGCTATAAGGATTTTAAGTGATTAAAATTTTATTTCAGTATTGAATAATTGACCTTGAGGAAAGTATATGCATTTTACTTTAAAAAATTTTGAGGAGTTATTTTGAGGAATTTATTTTGAGGATAAAAATCTTATAGTGGGAAAGATATATTAGTATATAAGTAGATGAGGTACATGTGTAAGGATCTGTTGGCTTGAGCATGATTGAGATCTCACTGCAAACTGACTTGGGTGTCCATCTAGGGTTGTATTAGAGGGAGCAGTACTTAGTATGATGTGTTGCATTTAATATGCACTTGAGTGATAAGAATAACTAGTATCAGCGATTGCAGTAGGTAAGAAGGCTAGCAGTGAGTGTGCTTCTAGTAGAACTATGGTACCTAAAGGGATAGAGGTATTAACCTTGGATGCATCTTTGACCTGTGCAATCACAACTAGGAATGTTATTCCAATCTATTTATCTTGAATGTTGCTTCTTTAGAACTGTATTATCCTTCCTTGATGATATCGCATTTTGCCTTAATTGATTCTTTTGGATCTGTCTTCAGGATGTCACCGAAGACACGGTCTATGAGAGTGGGAGCATCAGCCTTAGAGGGGTCTGCCACCTCTCCACCTGAGGGACAGACAGCCGTAGTTCCTCCTACATCTCCGATGCATGTAGGAGTATCTGTACTTTTCGGGGATCCTCCTCCCCCACCTGTTCAGAGGATTGCCGCAGCTGTGACGGACAACCTTCCTCCTCCACCGACTCTGATTCCCGGAGGTTTGCCCATTGACGGAGCGCAGATGTTTACCTTGATCCAGGGCATGGTAGATGCCCAGAGAGTGACGACAGATGCTCAGCGAGTTCAAGCTGAGGCTCAGAGGGTGCAAGAAGAAGCGCACCAGGCACAAACCGAGCTGATGAGAGAAAACATGGAGAATGCTCATCAAGTGACTCTCCAAGCTTTGGAGAGAGTAGAACAGTACCAGCAGTTTCCTGGCCAGCAGCAGCAGAGATCAGGCACTATAGTGGACTTCAAGAGGATGATGCCTCTAGAGTTCAAAGGTACCGAAGGGATACTCTACGCTGACGACTGGCTAGAAGATATAGAGAGGAGCCTGCGATTGACCCAGATTCCGGAGAACTTGCAGATAGAAGCCGCTGGCAGTCAGATGTTCGATATCGCACTCACGTGGTATCGCACGGAGCCGAGACTTTCTGCGCAAGGACTTACTTGGGAGACCTTCAAGGACCTCTTCAAGGAGAAGTTCTTTCCCGACGTGGCATTGGGAACCTTGGAAAGTCAGTTTCATGACTTGGTTCAAGGAAACATGTCGGTCGACGAGTACGCTGCAAAATTCTGTAGATTGAGCCATTTTGCATCGTCTATGATTCGGGACCCAGGAGATCGAGCCCAAAAATTTAGAAAGGGGCTGACGAGAGAGATTAGATCTCGCACTTCTGGTCGTCGTACCGCTACCTTTGAGGGTATCTTGATGGATGCCCATATTGCAGAAGAGGATCTGGATCTCAGGCCTAAGAGGAGTCATAATATTTTTGGAGATACGAATGGTAGCACAGGACCGGCCAAGCATCCCCGTATTCAGCTCCAACAGCAGTACCAAGTACCAGTTCATATTCAGCCATGGGCATTTCAGCATCCACAGCAGTACCTAGCACCAGTTCATATTCAGCAACATTCATGGGCGTATCAGTATCAACAACAGTACCAGGCACCAGTCCGTGTTCAGCAGGATTAGCAACAGCCTCCGAGAGAGACACAGCAAACTTGTTATTTCTGTAAGAAGCCAGGTCACCTTTGGGAGAGCTGTAGAACGAGGCTAGGACTTTGTTTGCACTGCGGTGCTGCGGGACATCGAGTAAGGGATTGTCTTCTAGTCCCTTATCTTCCCGGCCAGCGTGCAGTTTCAGATTATAGAGATCCAGTTAGGCTACCTGTGGAACCGTATATTGCTCAGCACTTGCGAAGGAAATCATCCCAGCAGGGCAGGGCATTTGCGATGACGGTCGAGGAGACCGATACTGCAGGTAATGTGTTAGCAGGTTCTATTCTTTCCTTCCTTATGTCCCTCTCTATTTGATTGATTGACTGATACCTTAGTACCGTAGCTTGTATGCATGATTTTCTTGTTATAATGTAGTTAGTAGTACACCCTGATACAGAGACTGCAATACCATGACAAAAGACACCATGACCGTACATATTCCCCTTAGATTGCATGTTGTATGATTGTAGGAAGGATTTTTCTTAGACCATGATTATCGGGGTTTGACCATGACGAAGATTCATGAAGGGGTTATGACTTGACAAGAGAGACAAGATGATTAAAATTCGAGGATAAACATCGATTTAAATAAAGGGTTAAGAAATTAACATGGCATAATTGGTGGTTTATTAATTCCAGGAAGATTATGATATGATTAAATTGGTTATTAAAATTTGGAAATTTTGGGAGATTATCATTATATTTATTTGACTGCAAGTTATAAATTTTTAAATTTTATATTATGGACGATATTTGGAGAATCCATAAGTATCGCATTGTTGAGTACTTTGAGGAAAAGGGAAACCAAGGAATAAGATCATGGATGGATTAGTGTTTGAATTCAATTTTAGGACGAGATTAAATTTTATATATATATATATACATTGATTAAAATCAAATTAGAGGAGTGGATATTAAATTCCGAGTATTGAATTATTAACTTAAAATTTCTGAAAAATTGTGATAAAAATGGACTTTGATTTTAAATTCGGGGATTTTTAGGAATACGATAATTACGGAATTTTGAAATTGTGAAAAGACATTGTGGATTATTACCTGACTTCGTGGTTGGTGAATTTAAACTTTGAGGAAAAATAATAATGTGTATGAATAAACACTAATATGAGGATTTTAAATTTCAAGGACGAAACTCTTTTAAGGAGGGTAGACTTGTCACTACCACGTTCCAAAAATAGGAATATTTTTGACTTTTTATAATATTTAATATTATGGTAGTTACAATTAAGTAATTGCATGATAAGTATATTTAGTTTAAATAATTATGTGAGATGTGGAATTAAATATAATATTATATACAGTGTTCATTTATGTTTGAGTTGGTAGACTTGACCTAGAAGTCCAGTAGATGAACACATGTCCGAATTATGGGATTATGTGGTTAATTATTTTATTTAGAATTAATTTATTGGAGGTTGTAATTAACTACCGTAATTTATTTAATTATTGTGCCCTGCCCTTGCTTCGATATTTGGAGCACTACCCTAGCTTTTGCTTCCAACAAATTTCATAACCTTGCCCTAGACGTGCCTGCCTCCCATTCTGATAATTTTGTAACTCATAACTATGCTCTCTTCTGCTTCATTTTAGCCGCACAATATTCGTCAAATTCCAACTTTGTATCGTTGTGCGTTCCAATCGAAATTGGAGGCAATCTTGACCTATTTTTCATGCGACCCAAATTAGGATAATATTCTGTTCTGAGTCTTCTTCACTAATGGTATTGATGACCCGACCTGATTTTGGCCCCATATACTCCTAATTAATTTTAGAACACAACTTACATTTATTTCTAATTAATTTGAGGATACCATTTTAACCGATTCCAAAAATCCCAATTTAATTCTAGTGCCCTGCTATTTGAGCCCATACCAAACATATAGCTCCCCCTGACCCTACAAAACACCGAACACCGAATCGCCCGCCAAATTTTTATTATTTTATGCGTCTGTGCAAATACCCAAATTTAAGGGGGCTAATTTGCAAATTTGCATTAGGTGTCAACACCCATTTGTTTAAACCAATGAAGGAGCCCTAATATTTAACTAAGTCTCTCACCCTCATTCCCCACATTAAGAAACCCTCATGACAAATCTAGACCATCCATTCAATTGGTGCATCCTCACCCTTCATTCCCACACCCTCTCCCTATTTAAAGTCACCTCACCCACACTCTTCCCTAGGAAAGCCCTAATCCCCAAAAACCTAGGTTTCCCCACCTTCTCACAAGCCCCCACACTCAACCGTAGCTTCCTTCTCCTCTTCTTCATTTTCATTTTTTTTCTTCCCTTCTTCTTCTCTTTTCTTCTTCTCCTTCCTTTCTTCTCCACCTCTTTTTAAATTTTTGAATTTGCTAAAAAGGGGGGGGAACACCCAATCTCCTGTTCATTCCCACACTCGGCCGAGCCTGACCCCCCGGTCTGCTGCTCCGGCGTGGTCCAGCCACCCTCCGGCCCATCCCGAGCTCCGACCTCTGCCGTCCCGACATCGAGTCCCCGACCACCACGGTTCAGTATCACTCCGGCGACTGTGTCCGGCGGTCCCCATCCGAGTCGACTCATCACTCCGGCCTACAGCCGACTGCTCCCGCACGATCACCTCTCCGGCGGTTCGAGCCGACCTCCCCCATCGACCCCGGCTGCACTCCGGCGCGGCCCAGCTACTCCACCACCTCACATACCAGCTGCTCCTCCCACTCTTCTTCCCCTCCTCCTCGTAGCACCCTACTCCGGCCGAGTCCCAAGCAGTTCAGCCGACTCACCCCACCAGTGCACCCCGACCCCGGCGAAGCCAGCCTCCTCCAGCTCCCTTTTCGACTACGTCCACCACCATCACCTTCTACTCTCACCACCACCACCATCACCATCTACTCTCACCACCACCACCATCACCATCTACCACCACCACCATCTACCACCACCACCATCACCATCTACTATCATCATCCCCCCGCCGGCCAGCTCCCCCTCCGGCCGGCCAGCCAGCCGACCACCCAGTGAGTCTCCTCCCCTTTCCCTCCTTCTTTGCATATATATATATATATATATATATATATATATATATATATATATATATATATATATATATATATATATATATATAAATACGTATACGTATATTTGTGTATTAGTGTATGTGCGTATACAAGTATTAGAATGTATTTTAGTATAAATACATATTGGTATATATATGTTAATGTATGTATATAGCATATTTTTTATTAGTGTATATATATTATTTATATATATACGCGTATATGTATATATATATATATATATATATATATATATATATATATATGTATATATGTATATATATATATATATATATATATATATATACATCTCGCGTATTTCTCTACTTATATATATATATATATATTCAATATATATATATTGTGTATACGTATTAAATAGTAAATGTTAATATGTATTTTGATGTATATATATACGTAGTATATATATAATTATTTTGGTATATATGTATATATATATATATATATATAGTATAAGTTAATATGTATTTTGGTACATGTATGTATATTAGTTTATATATATGTATAAATACATATATTCTTATAATGGGAGTTATGTATATTTTTCACATAAACATAAATAATATATATTTTCATTTATGTACATACAGTTATACCTATTTTGTATATACCTTGGAATAACCATATATATGTATTATATTTAATTATTAATAATATATTTAATTGGTGAATCTACTAGATGACCCTAGTTGACTAGTGCCATACCTGGCACGGCCCTGAGTTCGATGTCTTTGATTGTGTGTTAGTGTAGCATCTGATACAAGTATGATATTGTGATATGTCTATAGGACTGTTGGTTCATCCAGGGGATACTCTGGAACAGGACATCAATATTTACCAGCTAAGGACCCAAGGCAAGTACATTCTCTGATAATTTCCAATTTCTTGATAATTTCTATAAGTTCAGTAATCTAGAAATGTTACATCTGAATCCTTGACACTGTGCTACACGGACTAGTATATAGCTTGGATATGCAGTCATGAGATGTTACATTGATTATCGTTTAACATTGTACACGACATGTATATTAGACATCGTACATGATAGATTGGACTTGCTCGTGTATCGTGATGTGTCATGGTTGGATCCACAGTACTAGTTGGGGGCGGAGAAGTAGTTAGTAAGAAATGTGATCATACCCTTTATAAAGTATAGAACAATGTAAGTGTTAATCATGCTCTTCACATATGATTAGCCAGGCCCTATAGCTCTCATACATATTCCCAAGCCGATCACATTTTGAAACTACTATTTCAAACACTTAGAATATATTACAGTTCTCTATTTCAAATCATATACTACATCACCCGTATATGATACTGTACCTTGTTTTTTTCATTTTCATATATGCACTGACTGTATCATATTGCCTACTGCCTGTCTCTTTATATTGCATGTCTCTTTTATTTTGCCATTGCATTTATTCACTGTCTTCTCAGTATCTAGCATCATCTGTTTATTGCTTTATAGTCATTATCAATTAAATGGAAGTGTTGTTTGAGATTGTACTTTGCTCCTTCCTGACTGGAAATATTTTTCCAGACTATGCCTTAGAGGATCGGTATCCAACACTTTATGGACCATATGGTGAGTAGCTGCAACTTGGGCTTGGTAGTTCATTTGTGATGCCGGGAGGTTTAGCCGGAATCACTAGTTTTTCTAGTTAGTTCTTTTAGTAGACTATTTGGTACCGGATTTGTCTCCGGCATACTTATTGAGACATGGATAATTGTTGAGTTAGATTATTATATTTAGACTTGTGTTGTATTTAATTTTATTTGTTCGATATCTTATCGTGCTGTAGTCAATGTGATTGAGTATGTGTTCGTATTAATTTTGTGTCATCCGTGCCTCCTTATGGAGATTGGATGCTTGTGTGAGATTTGGCTAGATAGTATCATGACCTTGACAGCGTTCTACCGCAGATGCTGCGGCGTAGGCTGGACGTACCCACGTACTCGTGCCCCAATTCCGGGTGCGGGTCGTGACAATTAAGATAGCATATGTCCAAAGGGTCTTCTACATGGAATAAATTAGGAAAAATTTATAATGGCTCCATAAATACCTTAAATGCACAAACCTCTCAAAATAAAAATCTATCTCCTCTATTTAGCTCATAACTATTATAAATAAATAATTAATACGGTTTTCAGAATTAGGGGTTTTACAAAAGTGGTTAAGGTGGGAGGCATTTTTCTTGATTTTTTGAGTTCAATTCTTATGAACGATATTTTTTCTATAATAAATTTATGTTTAATTGTTTACATTTTATTATGCAAGTGCATATTACTAGTTAAAAATAAGACTAGTATATTGTTGTTAGTCACAAAAAATACCAATATGAAAATAGTGTTCTTCATTTCCTGATCCTCCTATTTAGACTGATAGCCATTAAACAATTGCAACTAATTTTTTTAATACTTTAACAAAACAATTACCCTTGAAGGAAGGAAAAGCTTAGGACTGGTTTTTATAATTTTTTTCTGTTTTTTTTTTAGCATTGTTGGAGGATTAATGTGTTACTAATTCTGATAATAAAATATATATTATTTTGTAACATTTATAACATGACAAAGAAATAAAAGAAAATTGTTACCGACCACCGGTGAAGTCGTGCACGAAGCACTGTCCTAAGAGTTAATCCGAGGTCTATGTGCAGACGGTTCTCGGAAGCTCCTAGTGGTAAAAATCCCGGACTACTGGGTTCTATTTGTTGCACACAACTCGAAGAGAGAGACCGAACTTAGCTCTGCCCAGAGCAAGGATGTAGAGAACAAAATGATTTGAGAGAGAGAGAGAGGTTTCACCGTAGGAGAGTTTTCTATAAAAAAAATAAAGAATGAAGAGACCACAATATATAGGCATTCCCCAAGACACAGCCACGGGACAGGACAGTTAAGACTCATAAACAAGACATTAAGAAGCAATTTCAGAAGGAAAGAAACGTGGAAAAAAGCTGTCAAAAGAGCTGTTACAGAAGCTGTCACTAGGTTCAATGAACCTGGACATATAGCCTCAACGTTCAAAATTTGAATGAGCCAAATGGGTTCAAAAATAAAGAGTAGCAAAAAGATTTTTGGATCCCAGCCCGAACCCGAAGAGCAAATTGGATCGGCATTCGGCGCCCGCAGGTGTGGGCACGTACCCGCACCCATTACGCGCGTCGAACTGAACCGAGCCAAGCTGGGCCTGGCGACGGCGGCGGCGCACACGTATGGCCCAAGGGGTTCCCCACACAACATCTTTAAGAAGGCAATAAAGAGGAACTAATATATACATACAAGGAGGGGTTGGCCCATCCGATGTGGGACTAAAAGAAAGAAGGAAGTTGAGCTTTTGCTCAAGCAAGGCTAACAATCCCCCCCCCCCAAAGGTCAAGTTTCGAAATAGAAGTGACAAAGAAATTAAAAGGAAGAGTGTCTGGGCAGGTATATACTATGCATAGATGAGATAGACTGCAGCCTTGAATCTCACTTAGTGACTATTATCTTTGTCTGAAGAAGTGTTTGATGGACTATGCCTTGAAACAGACTTCTTTCACCAGATTCAGAAAATAGCACACATAGTACGCTAGAGGTTCTGGGTCTAATGGGTAGCGCTTTTTGTTGGCCATGCATACTTATCCAAATTCATGAGAGTTGTCTGGGATCGCCCTATCCCATAGTCGCGGCCTTCACGACCTCTCATATAGGTAAGTCCTTAAGGGTTGGTGATAGGTTTCAATCCCGCATATCAGCTTGGACCTATTAAGATTTTTAAAACTCATCATAACCATATCACTCAAGAACATTGTCACCACAGGGATGGGGAATCATTGTACGCATGTACAGCCACTTGGACATTATAGAATGAGATTCTAATCTCAGGTCAGTGTTCCATAAAAGTCACCTAAGTCGAGCTTGTTCCTACCCATTGAACCGGCTTCTTGGGATCTCCAGTCAGACTCAGTTGGGTTGCCACTGCTGGTGACTTTACTTATGGGCTTAACATATCACGCCCTAGTCCCAAAATACGTAGGACTAGAAAAACGTAACACGCCCAGCCGTATGTATACGAACTCCAGTATATATAAACCATATACACACGTACGCTGTACATGAATATCCAATCCTCCAGTTGTAATATACTGTCACAACAAGTCACACACAATCTATATCTCATCTACAGCACAAATAATAAGTAGGAATAAAGAGCTGAATAATAACTGAATATCCAAGATAAGTATCAAGTCTGATAGTCGGGTGGAAACAAATTCACTACAAAACGACTATACTGAAGTAGCAACAAGGATCTCTAAACAGCGGTAATAGAATCACAGATACTCCGAGGGTAAGACCTCCTCAGTCTGGTAAGTAGTGTCAGGTCCAGGTTTATACTCCTGCGGATACTCCTGCTCGTCCATATCTGGAAAGGGACCAGGTCCTCAGAGGGACGTAACAAGATACATAATAACATGCCAATAAGTACTGAAAAATAAATATCCAAGGGGTCGCCTAACCGTCTAAGTGAATGCAGTTTGAGAACAACTTTCCACCAAGTGGGCTATCTGGCCATATAGTGGGATTGGCATGAGTCTCTCGGAGAATCAGGGGTCTACAAAGCATGTCATCTTTTGAACGGCAGAGGCCGCCAAGTAGTATAGCGGTCATCATGACCGCGTATCTCCGGTGAAGCATACGGGTTATATAAAAGGAAAGTACAAAGGAGCCCAAATGTCTTACTTGTTGTTCTTCCCATCCCATACTCTAAGCATGCCACATCCATGACACGATAAAATATCTAAATAACTGCCAGGTCTACTAGCATACAAAGTTTCTATCAGCAGTCATCCCTAACGCATGGCCCATATGTACAGGAGGCCAGACCTGTCACGCAGTCCGTGATCTATATGAGACTCACAACTCGTGTAATAACTGTGTTACGGCCAATGAACCTAGTGATGCTTCATAATGATAGGGTGGTCTCATGAAGAAGGTCCAATGCATATACATAAATAAAATATGATACGACGACATCGTCGTTGCACCCAAGTTTCCCTGGACGCACAATTTATATAGCAATAAATAAACTAAATAAGCAGAAATAAACTATGTAGACAACATATGGAATGTAAATAATAGTACGATGGCAAGGTATACTTGCCGGACTAGAAATCTGTATAGTGCAAGCGTCAAAAACGGTGTTTAAGTTTAGTGGAAGAATTGTAGTTAGGGTTTGGGATGAACTGCAGGGGATATATATATAGCGAAAGAGGTCAGTTTTTGCGGGGTGGTTTAGTTTAGTGGTTTCAAAACCACTGCTGCTGTTGTTTCTTTCTTTCTTTGTTTTAGTTTCAGTTGAGGAGAGTTTAGTAATAATAGAGATAAGAGGAGTTGAATGAGGCGGTGGTGTTGCTGCTGATATTTTTCTTCACACGCACGGAGAAGGAAAGCAAAGTTGGTTTTTGCTACTGCTGTTGTTGATATTTCTTCTCCTAACTGGTCCGGGTAGGGGTTAAACGGGTAGTGGGTCTAGGATAGAGGGTTTTGGGTTTCGGTTTGAGATCCAATAGGAAATTTCTTTTCTAATTAATTATATATATATATATATATATATATATATATATATATATATATATATATATATAGAAAATTCTAAAACTATATTGGTGCATACCATTAAGCTAGCATCTGTCCAAAGGGTCTTCTACATGGAATAAATTAGGAAAAATTTATAATGGCTCCATAAATCCCTTAAATGCACAAACCTCTCAAAATAAAAATCTATCTCCTCTATTTAGCTCATAACTATTATAAATAAATAATTAATACAGTTTTTAGAATTAGGGATTTTACAGTCTACCCAACTTATAAAAATTTTGTCCTCGAAATTAAAACAAAGCCACGGTAGAAACTCAAGGATGGTATAAGGTATAAATTAACAAAGTAATTTCATACCTTGGTCAATAAATAGGTTCGAAAAATGTTGGCGCGTGTCGTCCTCGCGCTCCCAAGTAGATTCTCCTGGCGCGCCATGCCTCCATGCCACGCGTACTAAGGGAATAGACTGGTTCCTCAATACTTTTTCTCGACGATCGAGGATTTCCACGGGTTGCTCTTGATAGGACAAGCTCGGCCCAATGGTGATCTCCGAATGGTCGAGAACATGACTGTTGTCTGCCACATATCGCCTGAGCAGTGACACATTGTCACCCCCACTTTTTGGATTAGGGGTATTTTGTCTTTTCGTAATTAATGAGTAAATGATTGCATGATAATCAATTTTATTTAATTTACGGTGACCTTAATTGATTGTTGCACTTTATTGTTATTCGATAACTAGAACGCTACGCTAGCCTTGTCTTCCAACAGATTCACACCTTGTCCTAGACATGCCAGACCGTTAATTGAAGCTTGTGTCCCACATAAATCCAGCCCTTTGTACTTCTATTTAATTGTAGAACACCTCCTTGCATTTAATTTTAATTAATCAAACAATAGGGCGATGATGAGATTGCCTGTGTGACTCGATAGGGAGGGGAGCCCACGAGCGCACTACATCAGAGGCCTGATGACAGTAGGCATTATCTGAGCTGGCGTGGGACAGGATGGGACGACCGTGCATGTAAAACTTAACGGCAAGGGAGTCGTGCGGGTGGGGTCCCGCACCATCCTACCACGGGTATAAACGACGACCGACCAAGCGGCTCGTTGTTCGTTCGGCGCCTTATGGGTGTCGTGAAGATGCCGTACGGGCGTCGTGCGATTGAAAAACGGGTGGCTAGGCGGCTAGGCTGTCGTAGGCGTCGTTCAGACGTCGGGGGTGCCACGTCGGCGCCGTGGGCAAAGCGAGGCGTTGAGTTGCGGGCGTCGAAAGGTGTCATGGCCGTCTCGTGGAGCTCTGGAGCGTACGGAGTGCACGAGGTGTGCGTTACAGGCGATGATGAAAATGCCAGTGTGCGACGCACACGACGAGTCTGATTCCCCTATGACGACCGGCATAGATGGGGGTGGGGGCCCCTATCAAACTGAGCCCATGGCGTGCTGGAAAAAAAAATTAAGCAAACAATAAACATATTTCATGCAATTTTTCAATTGTTGGCACTGTTATGTAAAAGAGTATTAAGTATACACCCGTTTGACACGACACGCGTTATAAACCCATTTTCCCCCTTCATTATATTTTCCATAAATTTTAGGAATGTGTAATTTAACATCAACCCCTTGAAACCATGGCCTCCAATCCCATAGACCAACACAATTCTCGCAATTTCATCCGAACCCTAGCCCATTGGAATATCTCCATAACAAGCCAAGGCCTTTCCCTAGTGTTGACCAAAGTCAACATATTCTAGGTCAAACTTAACATCACATACATATATATATATATATATATTCCCTTCTTTTCTTTTTTCCTTAACCCTAAATAACCCCAGCCGAATTCTCCATCCCATCTTCCTGTTCACGTCAACCCTTCCCTTGCTGGAGTTTGAAAGCCGCCGTTACCTTGCCAAGCCGTCCTACTCTTGTTCATCTCCTTCCCAAGCAACCCGACCGTAAACCTGCCGGAACCGAGCAGCCCTGAGCCTGCCAAACCCGACTACGAACCGCGACTGAACGCCGGAGCAGCCTAGTCCCGCATTCTTTCCCCCTCACCGCCTGCAAGCCGACCGGAGCCTGAACCCCGACACCGTCAGTCCGCCTCTCCTTCCCCACGTCAACTGGACCGACCGCTGCCGCCGGATCGACTGCACCAGGAGCACGCCGGAGACGCTGCACTCGACCTCGACCCTCCGCGGACTAGACTGGACCGATCGACGGGAGCCGCGAACACCGCTGTTGATGACGACTTCGACGATCCCGGGAGCCGCGCCGTGAACTCGAGTAGCACCCCGCTACCACCTCCTTCGCGACGACCTCGACATCGAACACTTCGCTTTCATGATCACAGGTTCGAACCCTCGCATGCATGAACACGTACACGTATATATACATATTCTTCGTGGTAATCCAACACATATTTGCCATAGCGTATCCAGTATACGGACGGGATGCACATATTGCGTAGGTGTTGTTATATGATAAATGTACCTGGTATACATATATATATATATATGGTGTATCTCCATCGCATATATACAGATGCATATGCCCTGTATATATATATATATATATATATATATATATATATATATATATATATATATACCGTATTGTGCTCAATTAACATAAAGCCTACGTATATGTATAATACGTGCATGCCTAGTACCTGTTTAATATATGCATATATGTACATAGTATAAATTGAGTAGTATATATATATACACACAATATAACCCTGTTAAGTATTAAATGCATACTTCTATTATAATTGTAATTAATTAAGTAGTGGTGTTATGATAGATAACAACAGGCATTATATGCCCGTGTACTAGGTGACCCTAACAAAATTATGAATACCCGTAGCTATCCCAACCTGTGACCTATAGCGTAGCCTGTTGAGATCATTATATTGATTGTGTGCTAGAGTAATGGCTGATAAAGAATTGTATTATATGATATGTCTATAGGATTGTGGGATCACTCAGACGATACCTTGGAACCCGGACAGTGGTATTGCCAGCTAAGGATCCCAGGCGAGTACATTCTCTGACAGTTTCCTTTATGTTGATTATCTCTATAACTTTTGTTGTATAGCGTACATGACTCTGACACTGTTGTTTACACGAGTTAGCATCATTGAGACCTGTCACGAGGAGTCATGATTAGAATCCATCGTACTAGCTGGGAAAACGGGGAAATATTAGTAGTTTATGTGATCATACCCAACTTACATGCATCATTAGCTCACCCACACCTCACGTCGGTGCAGCCTTACCTTTACATGCCTCATCGCTGTTACATCTAGTTAGCCTGACCTGTTGGGGATGACCGCTAATCAATGTAATAAGTCATATAGTCCCAAGCCGATCACATGATATACTGATGTTTCACACACTTAGTTAGATGATTCTTGACATGTATCTTGGTATATTGATCTTGCATTTCCACATGTTGAGTTATTGATCTTGTATACACTTACATACCAGTTCACTGTTCTTGCGTGTACTTGTAGTTCTATTCAATGCTAGATGTATATTGATGATGATGTTCCAGTATTTCTTTATTTCAGCATTTCCTTTATTCTAGTATCTTTTATTGTCAGTTATTTATATCTGTCTTGTATTTCTTTACACTGTGTTATAGTTTTTGTCAATATATGTGGAACTGCTGTTAGAGGTGTATTTTGTTCCAATTATGACTGGATATTTTTTCCAGAGAATCTTGATAATTTCTGTACCACGCACTACGGACCAGGTATAGATGCAGACTATGCACCAGAGATCCTAGAGGAGACTATGCCTCTAGATGAGGCATTGCCTACAGCTATCTAGATAGTATTTATTTATGCTTGAGACTTATGGAGGTTGTTTCAGTTTATGTTTAGACTTATGTTAAGTTTAATTGGAGACTTGTGTTGGACAGCTAGACTGTGAGTTATCTTTATGTTTGAGACATGGTGTTTAACTATGTCATTTGCTTTTATCTTTTATCGTGCCTTATAGTTGTTGTGATTGAGTTACATTGTGAGATTATTGTGAGATGTATATTGACCTCCTTATGGAGATGGATATCATTAATAGGTGTTTAGCTATATAGTATTACTGTGACCTAGACAGCGTTCTACCGCCGATGATGCGGCGTAGGCTGGACGTACCCACGCTCTCGTGCCCCTATACCGGGTGCGGGTCATGACACACATGGAATACGTCATGCACTCCCTCAAATGAAGGTGGTAGCGCAAGTCGATACGCCACTTCTCCCACTCTCTCTAACACGTCAAGTGGTCTAATATACCTTGGACTCAACTTGTCGTGCCCTCCGAATCGAATGGTGCCTCTGGTAAGTAATATCCTTAAGAAGACATGATCGCCCTCTTTAAACTCTAAGGGACGATGATGAAGGTCTGCCCATTGCTTCTGCCTGTCTTGCGCTGCTCGCAAGTGTTCTTGTATTTTCTTAACTGTCTCAACGGTGTTAACCACTAATTCTGGTCCCAGAATCTGACGTTCTCCTACGTCACTCCAACACAGAGGAGACCTACACTTTCTTTCATGCAATGCTTCAAACGGAGTCATTTGGATGCTCGTCTGATAGCTATTGTTGTAAGAAAACTCCACAAGATGTAGGTGGTCCTCCCATGATCCTCCAAAATTTAATATATAATCCCTCAACATATCCTCCAATGTCTGAATAGTACGTTCTGACTGCCCATCTGTCTGCGGGTGATAAGATGTACTAAACTTTAGACGAGTTCCAAGACTCTCTTGCATGATCCTCCAAAAGTGCGATGTAAAGCGCGAATCCCTGTCTGATACAATGCTGACTGGTACGCCGTGCAATCTCACGATCTGCCTCATATATAAGTCATCCAAAGCTTCTGTAGTTTGGCCAACTCTAAAAGGCAAGAAATGGGCTGACTTGGTGAGTCTATCTACTATTACCCATACTGTATCTCTACCACTTGGACTCTTGAGAAAACCCGTGACGAAGTCCATAGTGATGTGCTCCCACTTCCATTCTGGAATCGGGAGTGGTTACAATAACCTTGTTGTTCTCTGGTGTTCCGCTTTTACTTGCTGACATACTAAACATTTAGCTACAAAGCGAGTTATCTCTCTTTTTATTCCATGCCACCAAAAGTGCTGTCGTAAATCACAATACATCTTGGTGCCTCCAGGATGAATAGAATATATCGAATTATGAGCTTCTGCCATCAGCTCCTGTCGAATCTCTCCATTGGGAACATACAGACGATCACCACATCGTAATATCCCGTCCTCGAAATTAAAATAGGGTAGGGTTCTCTATATAATCTTACTTGATCATAATCTAAAAGAATTCACCTCAAGTTTAATAATGCAATTTTTACCCAACTTAGAATTTACCCATCTATCACTTAAGGCTATATATTTAAGAAAACTATTCCTCAATTTATTTAATCATGTTATTTAATCCTCAAAGTTTACACAAAATATATCACCTATGATATACCTTTAAGTACGGGAAGTAATCATCAAATAATGTGATTGGCCTATGGGGTATATCTAGTACTATCTGCATATCAAACTTATACCAAGCACGAGGTATCGTCTTTCTGAAGTAAGGGAAGACGGAGAGCAATAATAAAGAATTCCAGGGGAAGGTGATAGAATACAAGTACAAGGTTCAAGGAGTTTGTAAAGAATTCATTTGGGAATCGTCAAGGCAGTTGTGGATTGAATCCTACTTGGTAATTTCTTATTCGTATGCTCGTATCAGTATAGTTATGTAATCGATACGATATGCCAGACATGTCTAAGTATATTCATCTACTAGTCAACTATGTATCTTAATCCACGTAAAGTAGTATTGCGAAGGGCGAACTAAGCGCACTATGGTTGATCGGACCGTAATACACTGATTCTGAAATATATTAATGTATGCATCCACTAATACATATATCATGAACAAGCTTGATAAAAGAATAAGCTTGCAAAACTAGGCTATAAAATAGCAGCATAAGTCAAGGTAGTACCAAGAATATAAGTATGCTAGATTATGATGAGAGAAGTTACAAAATAGTTCAAGTTCATAAAGAAGATAAGACTCATCCAGTCTCTACAGTTGTCATACCAACTCCTTGTCTAAGTCGCTAGTCGACCAAATAAGGGTATAGCCCCTAAGTTCTATAGTCTGAATAAACATTATCTTCTTATGCTAGCGTACAGTTAATGTCATTCAACTATACTTTATTAAGGAGTCAAAAGTGATACCTGCTATGACATCAATCTCATGATTCATGTCATCCACTTCCATTGCAAAAGCTTGTCCGTTCCTCTGTGGTTATCCCTGTCTGATCCTCGCGAATTGATCCTCCTGTGCAGGTAGCGGTGGTCCTCGCTGAAATCCCCCTGCTGCTGGAAGTCGAGGTGCTCCTGGTCTCATCATTTGCTGAGCTAGCTTCAGTGCTGGAAGAGCTAGCCTCTGTGCTGGCGGTGGAAGTGTCAATGCTTGTTTCATAGGACAGTCTTTCATTATATGTTGTCTGGAACCATACCTCATACATTGTCCTAAGCGAGTCGACAGTCCCTCATAGTATGTCCGCGTTTCCCACAATAATAGCAGTGGGGCTTCCCTAGGATCTGGTACGGTCCTGCTCTGTGCTGGTACTGCTGTTGCTGAGCTAAATGACGTCTGATAGGTCCTCCTTGTTGTGCTCTTGTTGGTCCTTGCTGTATCCTTGCGGGTCCTTGTTGTGTCCTCAGCTGACCTCCTTTTCCTCTGCTGATGGTTTCTTGCAATCTGGCTTCTGTCAGTAATTCAGCATAAGAGATCCGGGACTGTGATCTTGTGTAATGTTGGAGCTCCTGAGTCAGTCCGCGATGAAACCTCTTAGCCTTGGCCAAGTCATCTGGTATCAGGGCAGCGCCATATTTATTGAGGCGACTAAACTCGGCATCATACTCGTCCACTGTTCTATTCTCCTGCTCTATGTGGAGAAACTGATCGTACAATACATCTCTGACGGTGTCTGAAAAGTACTTCCTTTCAAAGCACTCCAAAAACTGCTCCCAAGTCTGGTATGTACCCAACTGGCGCTCCATGGATTCCCACCAGTGATGAGCATTATCATCTAGAAGTGTCCTTACACCTGTCATCCATAGGTTTGCAGGTAGCTGTGATGCCTCTAATAACATCCGAGTGTGAGTGATCCAGTTGGTAGTTTCCACTGGGCTCTCAATGCCTTTGTACGGCCTCGGACCCATTTGTACAAAGTCCTTTACTGAACCAACTCTAGCTCGAGGTACTGGAGCTAGTGTTTGAGCAGGTATCTTAGTCTTTGCAGCCATCCTTTCAAGTGCTTCTAGGAACTCTTGTCTCTGTTCTGCTGCTTGCTGTCTCTGTTCCTGTATCATTATCTGGAAGAATTGGAACAGTTGTGTCTGGCCAACTTGCGATGTTGGAAAAGCTGTAAGGTTTCCATTAGGTGGAACGGAAAGATCAGATGGAACTGGATTATGAATCTGTCCATCTGGTCCCGGAAGTCTAGGAATTGTTGAGGTCCCTCCTTGAGTCTGACCATTGACTCCAGGAGTTGTGTCGCCATCGGCAACAGTACATCCATTCTGCATATCCATCTCTCTGCAGATGATGTACACAACGATTTAGAAGGAGTACAGGAATCAAAACAGGATGCAAGCATTAAATAGGATGTAGAAGTATAAAATATGCTGGGGAATTATCCGCGTATTTTACAGTCAAAACCCCCCAACATACATGAAATCCCACCTTGCGTAAAACTGGGCTTCAAGGTTGTTTGCGTAAAACAGGTTGATAAGTTGTCCGCGTAAAACAGAGATTCAAGGAAGTTTTTGGCGTAAAGTAGAGCTTCAGAACTGTCCGCGTAAAGCAGAGAAGCATAAAGTAGGGCTTTAGAGTTGTCCGCGTAAAGCAGAGAATCAAGGTAGTTTGGAGTCAAACAGAGATTCAAAATTGTCGACGTAAAACATGGCTTCAGAGCTGTCCGCGTAAAAGTCTGCGTAAAAATCTGTATACGTAAAAAATCTACGCATAAAACATTGTTGCGTAAAGTCTGCGCGTAAAAGATTGTTATTCTTCCCGCGTAAAGTCTGTGTAAAATCTACGTAAAAATCTGTCTGCGTAAAGTTTATAAAAAGTCTGCGTAAAAGGTTTCCTGCGTAAAGTCTGAGTAAAAGTATGCGTAAAAAGTCTGCGCGTAAAATCTGAAATACGTTGCAGCATAAAGTTGTACGAGGAACTCTTCGTATTTCCTCGGATGAATTTGTCAGACAAATCAATGAACTTGACATCTAACAAAAGTACTGCACGATGATCGAGAGGACGGTTGTGATGATGATTTTGCACAGAGACCCAGGTTGTCATTTAGTGACATATTTGATACAAGTCGCTTTTACGCATGTAAGAAGAGGAAGAAATGGAGTCTTCTGAATACGCTGCCTATTCTACATGGACAGAAATGAGTTTTTACGCTCAAGATAAGACAAAATTAGATGCCACGTCAAAAGTTGTTTCTTGCACAAAGATTGAGGCATATCTCTGCATTTAATGCACGTGATTTGTTCTAATTGGTCATGACTGGAAAAGCTAAGACTGTGATAAATACGCTCACATTACCATCCTTACATTTTACGCCTAATCAGGCTACTCTACGCTGGTTATCTAATATTCATGAATTATCAAGTTTTACGCAGGGGCAATTACCTACGTGGCTTGCATGTCATGATCTTATAAAGGGATACGTGTCATACGCAGATTGAACGTGGGTAGCAGTTGTCATAACTGCAGCGTAAAGTAGGCAATCTTCTTCATAGTTTGGCCTTTTACGCCAACCACAGTCATTTGGCTTTTACGCCAAAAACAGTCATCTGGCTTTTACGCCAACAACAGTCTTTTGGCTTTTACGCCAACAAGGGTAAAGGGTCTGGTCATAGGGTAAAGGGTTCTTGGCGTAAAACTTTGTTTATCCAAACATAGGATGGTTGAAAGGAAGAATGAGATTTTAGTCAAGCGTGGATGAGATCCTTATACTCTATTCCTATACGCAGGCTTGTTCGGTACAGTTACGTAACCGAGATAATATATTCTTGACCTGCATGGGCCACCACCAAAAATATGTCACGTCCCAGTCCCAAAATACGTAGGACTAGGAAAACGTAACACGCCCAGACGTATGTATACGAACTCCAATATATGGAAACTATATACACACGTACGTTGTATATGAATATCCAATCCTCCAGTGGTAATATACTGTCACAACAAGTCACACACAATCTATATCTCATCCACAACACAAATAATAAGTAGGAATAAAGAGCTGAATAATAACTGAATATCCAAGATGAGTATCAAGTCTGATAGTCGGGTGGAAACAAATCCACTACAAAACGACTATACTGAAGTAGCAACAAGGATCTCTAAAAAGCGGTAATAGAATCACAGATACTCCGAGGGTAAGACTTCCTCAGTCTGATAAGTAGTGTCAGGTCCAGGTCCATACTCCTGCGGATACTCCTGCTCGTCCATATCTGGAAAGGGACCAGGTCCTCAGAGGGACGTAACAAAATACATAATAATATGCCAATAAGTACTGAAAAATAAACATCCAAGGGGTCGCCTAACTGTCTAAGTGAATGCAGTTTGAGAACAACTTTCCACCAAGTGGGCTATCTGGCCATATAGTGGGATTGGCATGACTCTCTCGGAGAATCAGGGGCCTACAAAGTATGTCGTCTTTTGAACGACAGAGGCCGACAAGTAGTATAGGGGTCATCATGACCGCGTATCTCCGGTGGAGCGTACGGTTTACATAAAAGAAAAGTGCAAAGGAGCCCAAATGTCTTACTTGTTGTTCTTCCCATCCCATGCTCTAAGCATGCCACATCCATGACACGATAAAACCTCTAAATAACTGCTAGGTCTACTAGCATACAAAGTTTCTATTAGCAGTCATCCCTAACGCACGGCCCATACGTACAGGAGGCCAGACCTGTCACGCAGTCCGTGATCTATATGAGACTCACAACTCGTGTAATAACTGTGTCACGACCAATGAACCTAGTGATGCTTCATAATGATAGGGTGGTCTCATGAAGTAGGTCCAATGCATATACATAAATAAAATATGATACGACGACATCGTCGTTGCACCCAAGTTTCCCTGGACGCACAATTTATATAGCAAAAAATGAACTAAATAAGCAGAAATAAACTATGCAGACAACATGTGGAATGTAAATAATAGTACGATGGCAAGGTATACTTGCCGGACTAGAAATCTGTATAGTGCAAGCGTCAAAAATGGTGTTTAAGTTTAGTGGAAGAATTGTAGTTAGGGTTTGGGATGAACTGCTGGGGATATATATGTAGGGAAAGAGGCCGGTTTCCGCGGGGTGGTTTAGTTTAGTGGTTTCAAAACCACTGATGCTGTTGTTTCTTTCTTTTTTTGTTTTGGTTTCGGTTGAGGAGAGTTTAGTAATAATAGAGATAAGAGGCGGTGGAATAAGGCGGTGGTGTTGCTGCTGATATTTTTCTTCACACACACGGAGAAGGAAAGCAAAGTTGGTTTTTGCTACTTCTGCTGTTGATATTTCTTCTCCTAACGGGTAGGGGTTAAACGGGTAGTGGGTCTAGGATAGAGCGTTTTGGGTTTCGGTTTGAGATCCAATAGAAAATATCTTTTCTAATTATATATATATATATATATATATATATATATATATATATATATATATATACATAGAAAATTCTAAAACTATATTGGTGCATACCATTAAGCTAGCATCTGTCCAAAGGGTCTTCTACATGGAATAAATTAGAAAAAATTTATAATGGCTCCATAAATCCCTTAAATGCACAAACCTCTCAAAATAAAAATCTATCTCCTCTATTTAGCTCATAACTATTATAAATAAATAATTAATACGGTTTTCAGAATTAGGGGTTTTACATAACACCATCCCCCTCGATGATTCTAGGATCAAAGTCCTAGACAGACCCTTCGTCAAATGGTCTGCAAGATTTTTTTCTGACTTTATATAGTCAAGAACCATATATTTGCCCAATAGGCTCTTTATAGACTTGAAGCGCAGCTGCAGGTGCCTGTTCATCTTGGCATTCACAGAATCATATTTTAGTAGTTCCATAACAGATTTATTATCACAGTTTATAGAAATTGCAGGAACAGGATTAATAGAAACAGGTATATGCATAATAAGGTTTCTTAGCCATTCTGCTTCTGTACATGTAGTGTCCAAATCTATCATTTCGGAGTCCATTGTACTCCTAGCTATGATAGTTTGTTTACATGAGCCCCAGAAGATTGCAGCTCCTCCTAAAGTAAAAACATATCCAGTAGTAGATTTTAGATCATGTGAGTCAGTTACCCAGTTTGTATCTGAATAACCTTCTATGATATCAGGGTGTCTAGTATAGTGCAACATATAATCTAGAGTACCCCTAAGATATCTAAATACTCTTTCTAATGCTGTCCAATATAACTGATTTGGGTTACTAGTATATCTACTTAGTCTCCCAATAGCAAATGCAATATCAGGTTTGGTCATGTTTGAAATATACATGAGAGAGCCTATTGTAATCACCCTAAAATTTTTTGGATTTTTAAAAATCAATTTTTGGGAATTTTCTGCAATTTTTTCAGGAATTTACATAGGTCCTGTGGTAATTTTATAATTTTTAATTGCTAATAACTAATATTAAAATGTAATGAAAATATGATTTTATGGTGTAAAATAGAAAACTAGACTTAGGGTAATTTTTCTGGATTTTATTGGGCCTCAGACCTATTTTTAAATACCCAAAAACTAATTAAACTATTTATTTATTTATTTATTAATTTATTTATTGATTGATTGATTGATTTATTTATTTATTTTAACCCCCGGCCCAGCCCAGCCCGCAAATCCGGCCCACCGGCCCAGCCCAACAGCCCTTGGGCTAACGGGTCGGGTCGGCCAGACCCGAACCCGCGAACCCGCTCACCCCTATCCCTTCCCCCACGTCCTGCGCGAGCCCGCGTCGTCCGGCGCTCCGCCCGCCTCGCGCCGCCACGACCCCTCCGCCTCCTCCGCACGTCCCCGGCCAACCCCTCCCCCGAGCCCCTATAAAACCCCTCTCCCCCGTTCTCCTCCTCCCTCATCCCCTAGCCCTAGCCCTAACTCCGACGAACTCTCCTCCGGCCACCCCAGTCCACGACTCGCCACCTCCAGCCCGCTGCCCCCCCCCCCCCCGCAGCGCCGTTCCCAGCCGCCCTCCGCCGCGTCCCCAGCCTCTTCCTCCTCCTTCCTCCCCTCCTCTCCCCGGCACCGACAGCAGTAGCGACCGCAGCAGCTACCGGCCGGCCGCCCAGCACCGCCTCCCCTGCGCCACCGCGTGTCCCCGAGAGCCACCCAGCCCCGGCCAAGCGTTCCCCCGCTGCCCCCAGCCCTCTCCGGCGGTCCTCCGGCCGCCACAGCGTGCCCTAGCCCTAACCCTAGGCGTGTCGGACACGAGTCTGACACGAGGAAACTCGGGTTTTTCGGACCAGTTCAGGTAACCGTAACTTCTTGCTCGTACCTCCGATTTTGATTCTATAAATTGCGTTGCGAAGCCTGTAAGACCCTCTCGGTGCCCGGACAAACCGCTCGGGGCATCGCGTCCTGTGGTGATCGTACACCGCGATCCAAAAATAGGAAAAAAAACCAGACCCTGTTTCACCCCGGAACTGAGTACGCCCCGCCAAACGGGATGATTTGGTCGCGTGCGGTCTTCACAGATACGTGCGCATCGTCAATACGGACGTGTGGGATTTCGCAGAAGCTGATTCGGATGTGCGTGCACACCGGAATCAGTGCGTATCCGCGGACATCGCCCCGTATCCGACTTTTCTGCAATTTACCCTAACTTTGTGCACACACTCAGATCGAGACAAAAATTGCGCCATCGGACTCGTAGCGATACGCTGGTCCTGTGGGTCAAGTTTGGTTCGATTCTGAGAACGTTGACGAAATCGCGTGTCGTGGGCCCCACAGGCCCCGCTCGACGGGCAATTTTGTGATCGGCTCATCGGAATTCAATTCTGAAAGTTCTATTGGGTTCGTATCAGCGTTTCTGACCTGTTGACACTAAGTTTGGTGAATTTGGAGACCGTTGACCCTGACACGTTTTTCGGTGCAAAGCGGGCCCACCGGTGGACCCCGTTTTGGCCCGAAATTACCGTTTTGCCCTTGTCTCCAAATTGGACCCAAGGACAGGCGTTCCTAGCTATTTGACACCTTCTGAGCGTGATGTACTGTTTATTTCAGCTTTCGGAGATATCTCTGAAAATTTCCGAGAACAGGACCTAAGTGGAATTCAAATCAGGCAAGTGTACCTTGCCAAACTTGCAGTCTTTATCTTCATATTTCCTGTAATAATACTTTGCTGGTTGTCTTGTATAAATTCATATAAACTTGCTTAAACTGATTAACCTAAGAAACGGATGACGTACCTAGTGTCCGATCATAGTCGGGTGCCAACACCGTACGCGGTGTTGGGTTCGTCATTTAGAGATGGATTTACGATACCCTTTACTTTTGTACTTGACATATCAAGTACCCTACAATCTAGGACACTTGACACTATATATGGACAGAATCTTTCTGAGACATTCATGGTGATTCTGTATAGGATACAGAACTTGACAGAGATATTCTAGTTATAGACAGTTTGACTTGTTGCATTAGTTATAATTCCGCTGACATGGACATGAGACGTTATGGTCATGGTTTGCGTGATTACATTGGGTGGGGAGAGACACACAGGCTACAAGCTGTTCTATCTATATATCTACTATTATTGTGAGGTTGTAGACTCTCCAGCAGAGGTAGACCCTTTACGTGTTATTGCTGCTACCGGCTCCCCGACACAGAACTTGTAGCGGTCTCAGCCTGAGTGCTAGTGTTGCTCTCATTTGCATATCACATAGATGGTTACATAGTTACCCTGCTGTTTCATTTAATTTAATTGCACTGCATTTATTTGGCTTGTTTTATTTTGTGCCTTGCTATGTCCACTGAGGACCTGGAATTTAGCTGAGGAGCAGTACCCCGAGATATACGGGACAGGAGCTGAGGCTATTGCTGGACTTGATACTGGAGTAGAACTGAACCCTGCAGACGAGGTGACTGCCGAAGACTTCTCCTGAGTACCTAATCCCGTACTCAGTATTTACTTATGTTTATCTCTTTTGTTCCTGGCCTATTGAGCCAGTGTATTCAGACATAAGTCGGATTGTTTCCCCGACTGACTTGTTGTTGCTACTTATTTCCATTTTATTATGCAATTTATTTCTTTATCTTTTGTGGATGAGATTAGTGTGATTTGTTGTAGTAGACCTTCGTTACAGCTTAAGTACGCCCTGATGGCTCCATTAAATTGGGTTATCCATCGGTGCGTGCTGCTGGCCATCGCCACGTGTCCAGTCCCTCGATATTTTGGGACTGGGGCATGACACCTATCATCTGAGAATATCTGTGTTGTTCCATGGGAGAACCCTCATTCTTTTTGAGAACAACACTACTGTCATAAGGAGTAAGAGCAGGTTTCTTATCATAATACTCAAATTTTCTTAGCATTTTCTCGATAGAGTGTGCTAAGGATAGAGTATAACCCTCCTTGTACTTGGACAGTTACATACCTAGAATCAAGTTGGCTTCACCTAGATCTTTTATATCAAACTGGTTAGATAAATAGTTTTTGGTATTAGTAATCAATTCTAGTGATGATCCAAAAATAAGGATGTCATCTACATACAA
Source organism: Iris macrosiphon (assembly GCA_036927795.1). Lineage (NCBI taxonomy): Eukaryota > Viridiplantae > Streptophyta > Magnoliopsida > Asparagales > Iridaceae > Iris > Iris macrosiphon. The sequence goes on from JAYESA010000006.1 coordinate 236,492,834, forward strand.
ACATAAGATGACACAACTTTCATCTAAAATTTTGGAGTATATACATTTGTCATACTCATTTGGCACAAAACCATATTCTGAGATGACTATGTCAAATTTGTTGTGCCATTGCTTTGGAGCTTGCTTTAGGCCATAAAAAGATTTAACTAATCTGCAAACTTTCTTTTCTTGGCCTTTAGTAATGAAACCTTCAGGTTGCTCCATGTAGATTTCTTCCTCTAGGTCCCCATTTAGAAAAGATGTCTTTACATCCATTTGATGGATTATCATATTATGAATGGATGCTAAGGCTAGAAGGGTTCTAATAGAGGTGATCCTAGCTACATGAGAGTATGTATAAAAATAATCTAGTCCCTTTTTCTGGGTAAAATATTTGGCTACTAATCTAGCCTTGTATTTCTCTATGGTACTATCAGCTCTTAGTTTCTTTTTGAATATCCACTTACAACCCAAGGGTTTACTACCTAAAGGTAGGTCTGATAGATACCAAGTATGTTCTCCATGATGGAGTTATACTCACTCTTAATGGCTTCTTTCCAGAAGGGGGCATCAGTAGAAGATATTGCTTCTTCATAAGTTGAAGGATCACCCTCTATCAAAAAAGTGAAAAAACATTCTCCTAAGTTCTTTTTAATTCTTTCTCTTTTACTCCTTCTAGGTTCTATATTTTGTTCGGGTTGTGAACTAGATATTTGAACATGAGAGCTAGTAGAGGGAGAGAAAGAAATTCTATCTTTGAAGGGATATATATTCTCAAAGTAAACTGCATCGCTTGCTTTTATAATAGTATTGTTAGAGATTTTATTTACTTATGAGTGAGTAGCAAGAAATCTATTGGCATTGCTATCTAGGGCATATCCTATGAATATAGTGTCTACAGTCTTAGGTCCAATCTTTCTCTTTTTAGGTTCAGGAATTTCTACTTTAGCCAGACATCCCCAAACTTTGAGATAATGGATCCTAGGAGCTCTACCTTTCCATAATTCATAGTGAGTCTTATCATTAGACTTACTAGAAATCTTATTAAGGATGTAACAGGCCGATAATAGTGTTTCTCCCCATAAATTATCGTGAGCACCTGAGCTGAGGAGCATGGCATTCACCATGTCTAACAGAGTACGATTCTTTCTTTCAGCAACTCCGTTGACTGTGGTAAAAATGGAGCAGTTACCTCATGGATTATTCTGTGTTCTTTACAGAAATTGGTCATATCATTTGATGTATACTCCCCACCACAATCTAGTCTAAGAATCTTAATCTTTCTCTCTAACTTGTTCTCAGCTTCAGATTTATAGACCTTAAATCTGTCTAGAACTTCATCTTTGGTTTTTAGAAGATATGTATAACAATACTTTGAATGATCATCTATAAAGGTAACAAAGTATTTTTTACCACCTCGGGTTAAAACCCTATTTGAGTCACACACATCACTATGAATTAGCTCTAGAAGGTCAGAGTTACTTTCTACAAATTTAAAAGGTAGCCTAGTATGTTTGGCTTGAACACAGATCTCACACTTACGTTTATCATCTATTGGAGTCTTAGGAATAAGATCTAAGTTCATCATCCTTCTTAGGGAACCTAGATTAACATGACCTAATCTACTGTGCCACACATTTGAGGATTCTATATTTGAAACAATAAAGGAAAGATCTGAAATTTTATTCACGGTACTCAAAATAAAAAGACCATCTCTTACAAATTATTTTCCAATAAAGGAGTCATTCTTAGAAAATACTACTTTATTTGCTTCCATAACAATCTTGTACCCTGAAGCTACAATGAGAGACCCACTAACTAAATTTTTTCTGATAGACGGCATATGTAACATATCATAAAGAGTCAAAAAATTTCCTGATGTCATCTTTAGATCTATTCTTCCTCTTCCTATAATCTATGTCGCTGAGCCACCTCCTAGAGTTATACCTCCTCCACCTGATTCCTGATAGTTTGAAAAACATGAGCGATCAAAGAAAACATGAACATTAGCTCCAGAATCCAACCACCAATCGTCGGAATGGTAGGAAATATTGACTAAGGGTTGATAGCTTACAGACTTGAAGGAACTAGAAGCGCCGTTGAGAAGCATGTTTGCTTCTGGTTTGGTAGGACATTTTCTTTTGTAAGAAGTCTGGACAGCTTCCTTCTTCCTATGGAAACAATTGGTGGCTATGTGGTTTATTTTACCACACACAAAACAAAATCTCTTCTGATCCTGAGTCTAACCAAAGTTTCTTGGTTTATAGTGGTGATGGTTTTGGTGGTGAGGCTGAGGGTTTTGTTTCTTCTTGAAGAGATTCCTTTTGGGTTTGTGGTGATGATGAGGCTTGGATTTGCCTTGGGATTCTACAAGGTTTATCTTAGCTTTAGACTCAGACTTAGGGTTAGACCTTAGCCTAATTTGTTCTTCTGTTCTAATTTTCTTTAGTACTTGAGCAAAGGTAAGGTCACCTTGTGTATGAATAAGGTCTTTCTTGACATCAGACCAAGAAGGAAGGAGCTTGTCTACCAAACATGCTATTTTATACTCAGTAGAAAAGAAAGTACCTTTGGCTTGAATATGCCTAAGATATTCTTGGAATTCATGTATTTGGTCATTCATGGGTTTATTATCTACCATAAAGTATCTGTTGAATGAGGAGGAATTGAATCTTTCGATTCCAGCATCATCACAACTATATTCATCTTTCAAGGCTTCCCAAAGTTCTTTAGCACTCTTATATTCAAAGAACATGTTATATAATGATTCAGACAAAGCACTTAGAATTCTATGGAAGCAGTGGTAGTCTATTTCCTTAGGTGTTTTGGGTTTAGAGGAGCTGATGGATTTGGACACTCCTACGTCAGACTCGGTATCATCAGAATTATTTGTGTTGGGTGTGGAACCATCAATGGCTGAGATCAGCCCTAAAGTTGTGAGCCAAAACTTTATTTGACTCTGCCATCTCTTAAAGTAGGTCCCATTGAACTTAGCAGGTTTAGCAGTGAAAGTCTCATCCTTGCCAGTCATGATTGCTATTGAGAAAAACTGAAACTGAAAGATATGTATTTACTCAATAACAACGTCCAATGATTTAGAAAATAGTTAAAGTGATTTTGCTAATCAATCTTAAAATCTTTACTCTATCAAGTATAGATTAACTTGGGTTAGCTGTAGGGACCGGTTCCCAGCTAGTGGTGGTCCGAAGACACTTAAATACCGTGTCGCTTAGGGCTATTTACACCCGGTTGACAGAAGGACCATTTTGGCTTATTCCCAATTTATCTCTACTTTTAGAATTAAGACTCAAGGAATTTGCAGTTTCACTTTAAATATTTATTTACTTCTAGAAAATAATTTGTATTATTCTAAGATGCAGTAGAAATATGCTCAAAACATTATTTTCACAAGGCAAGGTATTTAAGCAACTTGATATGTAAGAACTTGTTCAATTATAATTTAAAAATGATACAAGTTGTTCCAGAATCTTATTCAAATAAAAAACTAGTGTTATTTGCTAGTCACAAAATTGCTATAGTGTCTTTAAACGATTATGAACAATATAGTTGCAAAGAACTATATTTAACAAGTAAGGTATAGCCAAAATAATTTTATTGCTAACTGTATTGCTACAATAGAAATAATTTTATTGCTACATTAGAAATAATTTTATTGCTATAGTAGAAATAAATTTATTGCTACATTAGAAATAATTTTATTGCAGATAACCAAATTAAACAACTGTGAACTTGTTATTCTACGATTAACAAATATTTTACGTAACAGTAAATCGGTTCAACTCTTAGATTGTTACTAATTCTGATAATAAAATATATATTATTTTGTAAGATTTATAACAGGACAAAGAAACAAAAAAAAATTGTTACCGGCCTCCGGGGAAGTTGTGTACGAAGCACTGCCCTAAGAGTTGATCCGAGGTCTATGTGCAGACGTTTCTCGGAAGCTCCTAGTGGTAAAACCCCCTGACTATCGGGTTCTCTTCGTTGCACACAACTCGGAGAGAGAGACCGAACTTAGCTCTGCCCAGAGCAAGGATGTAGAGAACATAATGATTTGAGAGAGAGAGAGAGAGAGGTTTCACCATAGGAGAGTTTTCTGTAAAAAACAAAGAATGAAGAGACCACAGTATATAGGCAGTCCCCAAGACACAGCCATAGGACAGGACAGTTAAGACTCATAAACAGGTCATTAAGGAGCAATTTCAGAAGGAAAGAAACGTGGAAAAAAGCTGTCAAAAGAGCTGTTACAGAAGCTGTCACTAGGTTCAATGAACCTGGACATATAGCCTCAACGTTCAAAATTTGAATGAACCAAATGGGTTCAAAAATAAAGAGTGGCAAAAAGATTTTTGGATCCCAGCCCGAACCCGAAGAGCAAATTGGATCGGCATTCGGCGCCCGCAGGTGTGGGCACGTACCCACACCCGTTACGCGCCGAACCGAACCGAACCGAACCGGACGATGGCTGCGGCGCGCGCGTATGGCCCAAGGGGTTCCCCACACAACATCTTTAAGAAGGCAATGAAGAGGAACTAATATATACATACAAGGAGGGGTTGGCCCATCCGATGTGGGACTAAAAGAAAGAAGGAAGTTGAGCTTTTGCTCAAGCAAGGCTAATATAATGTAGCACGAACATTGTCTTCTTAGTATAGCATATCTCATGTTGGACACATGTGGACATCAATACTTACAGAGACTCGCTTCTCATGTGTCATACGCTCATGTTTATGCGTCCTCGTATTTTTATTTGAAATTCGACAATGGCATCCCCTAATACGACACTCTTTGAATACACACTTTTATAGTATACGTTAAAATATAAAATAAAAGCAAAGATAAAAGATCATAATTTAAATGATCTTGTTGTACGTATTTGTCACCACCCCATTTCCAGAGCCGGGTATTTTTTTTATTTTAATTTGGGTTAATTGTGTATTATTTATATTTAATTGTATTTATATTTAATTAATGATTGTATTATTTTTATATTGATTGTTTTAGGGTTTTGGCTAGCCTGGACCCATGTCAGACCCTAGTGGACCCATGTTCGACCCAACCCACACCCCTGTAAGACCTATTTTTGGATTTAGAATATTTATTATATTTTTAGTGGGTTAGTTGGAGAGATTTAGAGTTAGTTTGAGTGCTTTTGGAACCCCGAAACCCAAAATCCAAGTTAGGAGGGCATTTTGGTCATTTGGACTCTATGTAAACCCTTATTACATGCCTTGGCCGACCCTATTCCCCCATTCCAGCCCGCACACAGCAGGAGCAGCCCCCCCCCCCCCCCAATTCTTCTTTTTCACTTCTTCTTCTCCACTCTTTCCTCCTTCTTCCTTTCTCCTTCCCACTTCCAAACAAGTAAGTTTCTCCATTTTCTCTCCTTCCTCCTTCTATTTATTCTACTTATGTTAACCCTAACCCTACATTCTTCCCCAACCTAGGTGGGTAGAGCTTAAATTTGGTGTTGGAGCTTGGATTAGGAGCTTGGAAGCTAGGTATGGTAGATTTGGAGCATTTTGGAGACTTTGGCTTGGGATTCCAACTCCCAAGAGGTAAACCCTGATTTTATTCCTTGTAATTACTCTTTTATAGTGTAATTAATAGTTTAGAACCTTCCTATATCTTAGGGCTACCCGTGGGAGGAAGTTGGAACTAGTTTGGTTGAGTTTAGAGACTTTAACACTAGGTTTTGTGTCGATTTCGGGTGGAATCTAAATTTGGTCCAATTTTGGGTGATGTCCTAGGTTAGACGGACCTAAGTAGACATTTTCGGGTGTCTTGAGGGTGAGTACGTGTCTCCGTTCGGACACGGGAAGCCGTGTCGCGGAGAAACGAGCATTTCGGACGAATTTAGGGTTTTTGTCGTCGTCGGTTCTAAGTTCGTGTGCATTTTCGCCACGGACCTAGAATCAATACAGTAGTATTTTTTCTAGGATCTAGACATCGTTTAGGACCCGTGGGTAAATTTGGGCCGATTTCGAGTTGGTTTGGTGTGCGTTTCAGGAGGTTTTCCGAACCGCACACCGCGTGTTCGTCGAAATGACCGAACGGCCATTTCGGAGTGGTTCGGGCTTGTGCGCGCGTTTGGTTAGCATCGGAAAGTGTGTGCTAGAATTCGCGGGCTATATTTTATATATTTATAGGTTTTTGTGCGTGTCGGGGTCGTTGGGCGTGCGTTGGTGGGGCGTTGTGTGAATTGTGTTGTGTGTTGTGTGTGTGTTGTGTTTATATATATATATATATATATATATATTTGTGTGTGTGTTCCTATATATATATATATATATTTATATATTTATATATGTATGTGTTTTTATGTATATGTGAGTGTGTTAGTGAGTGCTTGTGTGAGTGTGTGTTGGTGTTAGTGTATGTGTGAGTGTGAGTGAGTGTTTATATATTTATATATATATATATATATATGAGTTTGTATATGTGTGTGTGTGTGTATATATATATATGTATATTTGTGTGTGTGGTTGTGTGTTTGTGAGAGTGTGTGTGAGGGTGTGTGAGAATGAGTTTGTGTGAGTTAGTGTGTGTGTGTATATATATATATATATATATATATAGTGTATATAGGTATCTATGTTAGTATGTGTGTGAATATATATATATATATATATATATATATATATATATATATATATATATATATATATATATATATATATATATATATATATATATGTATGTATGTATATAGGTGTGTGTGTGTCTGTGTGCGTGCTCGCGTGTGTGTAGGGCAGCGTGTGCAGCGCAGCGAGGGGGAGGAGGCAGCTGCCCCCAGCAGCAGCAGCATGCTCCACCAACAGGTGCAGCAGCAGAACAGCATCAGCAGCATGCTCCACCAACAGGTGCAGCAGCAGAACAGCATCAGCAGCAGCAGTAAAATACTGCAGCAGCAGCAGCAGCATCAATGCAGCAGCAGCAGGAGGTGTTCGAGCGGGGTAGCTTAGTGCGGGAGTTATAGAGAGATATAGATGGTTTAATAGATAGATAGATTAATAGGTTGATAGATAAGATATATATATAACTAGATAATAAGATGGATAGATAGATAGATAGGTACATACATAGATAGATAGTTGGTATCTAGAATAAATAGATAGTTAGATAGTTAAATAGATAGATAGTTAGATCTATAGTTAGATAGATATAGATAAATAGAAATTGATAGATTGATAGATAGATGGATAAGTAGATAGATATCTAGATAGATAAATAGATTGATAGATTCATAGATAGGTATATAATTAATAAGATAATTAGATAGATTGATATATCTATAGATACATAGGTAGATACATGAATAGATAGTTAGATATATATATATAGATAGATAGATAGATAGATAGATAGGTAGGTAGGTAGAGGGATAGCTAGATATATAGATCTATATGTATAGGTATATACATATAATTAATAAGATAATTTTTGACTTGCATCTTGCCTTGAATCTTGTGCGCTTCTTATAGTTTATTTTGGTTGCAGAATTATGGATCCACAAGCCGGCGATGAGACTCATCCAGCAGTACCACAAGGTGATGTGGTTACCCACGAAGATGAAGTGACACCAGTTGATGAAGGTCAATCATCACAACAACTCAGTCCAGCAAGTCAGCATGCCTCAAGAATCCAGGAAGACGACGTTCCACCATCGACGCAACTTGCTCCTCCGATGCCTACCGTTCCACAAGGGCAGGCTTTGGACGAACAACAAATATTTTGAATGTTCTACGCGATGATGCAAGCCCATCAGAAGGTTCATCAAGAAGATCAGCAAAACTAAGTGGAGAAGTTCATCGACAGATTTAGCTCGGAGTTACGAAGATTAATCAGCTCAAATGCAACTACCTTAGACGAGGACGTTCTTGCTGCAGCATGACCCATGGAGTGCAACACAAGGGTAGAGTCCAGCCAGAAGCGGCCGTATGCATCAGCACCAGACCAAGCACAACAGGAAAGAGCTGCAAAGCGACCACAGATGAATCCACCACCGAGGGCTTGTCACTACTGTGGCAAAGTAGGTCATTTTGCTAAAGAATGCCGAGGCAGATTGGGATGATGCTTATCTTGTGGATCCAAAAAGCATTCGGTAAGGGATTGCCCTGAACGTCGAGAGAAAGCAGTGATGATTCAACAACCAGCCACATCAGCACCAGCCGGAGCACCACAGAAAGAAGTTGCAAAGAAGTCTCACATGCACCAGCCACCAGAAGCATCTCCGCAAGTACTACCTATCTGTCAAAACTGTCGCAAGAGAGGCCACAATGAGAACGAGTGCAGACATAAATTGGGATTGTGCTTGATTTGCGCGTCCAACCAACACTTAGCCAAAGATTGTTCTCAGCATCGAAAGAGAGCACTAATGTTAAAACGACAAGCACTACCAGCACCAAGGCCAGCCTCTCCAGCATTAAAAATACTGCAAACAGAAGTTGAAGGAGTTCTACCACATGCCCCAGGAGAAAATCTGCCGAGGCCACCCTTGGCACCACAAGCAGCACTCTTCCAGCAGGCTCAACAACAGCCGAGGAATCATCTGCAAGGACGCGAACAAGCTCCAGTGATGACTTTGGAGGACGCACAGATTCATGGAGTAGCTAATGTGAGTAAGTTTGTATAGTTATCTGCTTATAGATTTGTTTTAGTTCGTGCCTGCTGGTTCGTGACTCTAGACCTAACTTGACAATTTTAACTTGCTAATAATTAATAACCTAGAATGCTTTATTAATGTTAACCTAATATGTTTTATAATTGATAACCTAGTGATAACCTAAGTAATTTTGAACTTGCCAATAACTTAGAATATTTTATAAATGTAACCTGATATATTTTTGAAAGATAAACCTGGTTTTCTAAAACTGTAATTCTAGATTTTCTTCATCCGAGAACTTTCATAACTTCCATTTTTAGGAAAATAATATTTTCATTTCCTATGTGTTTTAAACCTCATCTTTTGATTCTCCTGAAACATGATTCTTGACAGTAATGTGCTTCGAATAACGTTTTATAACCGTGTCATCTTTGTTGACCGGTTATTCTTTGATTGCGAGGACGCAATCCTCTTAAGGGGGGTAGATTGTAAACCCCCTAATTTTCAAGAATTTTTAATTTGGAATTTTCCTCAATTTTCTATAATTTTTTGAAATTTTTCTAAGGTATTTTAATAATTAAATGATTTTAATTGATGTTTAATAATATTAAAATATTATAAAAATAATATTTTATGGTGTAAAATAAAAAACTAGACATAGGGTAATTTTTCGGAAATTTATTGGACCCCGGAAGTATTTTTAAAGCCCTAAAAACTATTTTATAATTAAACCGAATTGAACCCTAAATAAACCGGGTTTATTTTAAATAAACCAAACCAAACCAATAACTGAACCAAACCGGTTTAACTGAACCCAAATCCTTATTGGGTCGGATCCGGGCCCAAAACCCAGACCTGACCCACTAGCCCGACCCGACCCGCAATTGTTTTGGATCGGGCCGGATCCGCTTGGACCCGACCTGTCCACCCGTTAACCCGAAACCCTTGCTCTCCTTCCCCCGACAGTTTCGAAACCCGTCGCCGGCTCTGGCCGTTACGTCGCCGGCCGTCCCTCTTCCTCTCCTCGAACGGCCGCCCCTTCGACTCCCTGCCGCCGCCTCACCTCCGTAACCGCCCGCCGCTCCCTTTGCCACCTCGCCTCTATAAAACCCGGCCGCCAGAAACCTAATTTTCCCTCCTTCTTTCCCCGCTCGGCCGACGACCACCCTCTCCTCCACCCTGGCCTCTCCCCTTCGCCGCGAACTTCCCTCGCTGCCCTAGTCGCTGCCCCGGCCACTGCCACCCCCAGCGCCGCCCTCGCGAGAACTCCGCCACCCGACCCCGCTCTGCCGCCGCCCGCAGCATCTCCCTCCTCCAGCAGCTACCCCCTCGCTGTCTTCCGCAGCACCCTCGCCGCGCCGGCCACCCCGACCATGGCCTCCCTCCCTCGAGCAAAACCCGAGCCTCCTGCAGCCTCGCCTAGCCGCTCCGGCTCCGGCCGACTCAGCCCAGCGTCGACGAGCGCCGCTCCGCCCTCCTTCGGCCAGCTCCGGCAAAACCCAGCCGCCTGAGCCCTAACCCTAGTTTGGACACGGCCGAACACAGGACACAGTGCCCCTTGTGTCGTGTCAGACACGAAGAATTCAGGTTTACGGAGCCCTGTTCAGGTACTCATTTCTCTCTCCTCGCAGCCTCGTTTTCGATTCCGTCAGTTGTGACACGAACCCTGCATGACCCTTTCGATGCCCGTGCAACTCGCTCGGTGCATCACGTCCTGTGGCGATCGCGAACCGCGATCCAAAAACAGGAAAACCAATGCCCTATTTTACCCCAGAACTGAGTACACCCCGCCAAACGGGACGACTTGGTCATGTGCTGTCTTCACCGATACGTACGCGTCGTTGATACGGACGTATAAAATTTTACAGAAGTTGATTTGGATGTGCGTGCACACCGAAATCAATACGTATCCGCCGACAACGCCCCGTATCCGTCTTTTCTGGTTCTCGATGTAACTTAGTGTACACACGTCGGATCGAGACGAAACTTGCGCCATCGGACTCATAGCAATACGTTGGTCCTGTGGCCCAAGTTTGCTTTGATTTTGAGAACGTTGACAAAATCGCGTATCGTGGGCCCCACAGGCTCCACTTGACGGGCGATTTTGTGATCGGCTCATCGGAATCCAATTCTGGAAGTTCCGTTGGGTTCGTATCATCGTTCCTGACTTGTTGACACTAAGTTTGACAGATTTGGAGACCTTTGTTTCTGACACATTTTTCGGTGCAAAGCGGCCCACATTTGGACCCCGTTTTGCCCTGAAATATTATTTTTGCCCATGTGTCCAAATTGGACTCAAGGACAGGCAATTCTAGCTGATTGATATTTTCTGGATCTGATGGTGATGTTTATTTCAGCAACCGAAGCAGTACCTGCAATTCCCACGGAAGTCAGAGCCACAATTGGAGCCGGAACCCCAGGCAAGTGTACCTTGCCAAATTCTGCAGTTTTTGTTACTTATTT
>JAYESA010000006.1:236508901-236511401 GCA_036927795.1 Iris macrosiphon
TTGATATAAATCAAATACTTATTTCTTAAAGATATGCATATATTCAATTAAATAATATTTACGATTAAAATTTAGATATATACATAGATTTGCATGCCATATTGCGTTGTGTTCCCGTATTTGTGGTGTGTCCATCCAACATAGCTAAGGATGTTAGAGGTAACATGGTTTACATTATAGTGTAAATACCTACTTGGATGTACAAGAGCCCTTTGTGATCAATATGATGGAACATCTTAGAAGCCTCTTTATATATATATATATATATATATATATATATATATATATATATATATATATATAGAGAGAGAGAGAGAGAGAGAGAATAAGGGAGGTGAGGTGGCACCTCACTCTCAAAACAAGGGTGGCGGTGATGTGGCACAATCCCAACCACACAAACGAGGGGAGGGGGTTAAGTGCAATTTGCCAATTATGAAATGTGTGGCTGGGATTGTGCCACGTCACTGCCACCCTTGTTTTGAGAGTGAGGTGCCATCTCACCTCCCTTATTATATATATATATATATATATATATATATATATATATATATATATATGTGTGTGTGTGTGTGTGTGTGTGTGTGAATGTTGTTGTTTTGGTTCGCATCAGATTGGTTGAAAGTTCTGTAAGAACAGTATCAATCTCTCTTAGTAAATTCACATTGATCAAACAAATAATATAAGATGGAGATAATATAGGAAAGTAGTAAATTCCACATAAAATAAATTTTCATTTTTTTTATATTATTGAATTTTTTTAAATATATTTTAATGAATATTTGTTATATATATATATAGAGAGAGAGAGTGTGTTCAAAATTATAATATTTTGTATTATTTTAATTAAATGGTCGAAGATTTATAAACGAATTGAACGGTTCAAATTTGATCCATTTTTCAAGTCTCGTTATAACCGTACATATGTGCCTAAGCAAGATTGGTGTGAAGATGTTTAAGGTTACACTAATAACATTGCAAAAATTTGACCTTCAATTACAAAGTTTATGAAGCAAAGGTAAGTGTTGAGGCCTTTGGTAAAGACATGGATAGCGAAAGACTATCAAGATTTTGTCCTTATTATAAAAAGAATTAAATAGTTTATATATATATATATATATATATATATATATATATATATATATATATATATATATATATATATATATATATATGAAAAACGGAATATGAGCCATTTGTCGTATTCTTAAATGAGCCATGCCATGTGGACTTCCACATGGTCCAATGTTAATTTTAATTTGAGTGATAATTTTACTGTTAAAATTTTATTTTAATGTTAATGTTAATGTTAAAAAAAATTACATTAAAGTTAAAATTAATATTAAAATTAATATTTAAAAGTAACACTAAAAGAAAATTACATTAAAATTAATATTATCAATAGAAAACTAATATATATATATATATATATATATATATATATATATATATATATATAAGAAAATTTGCTGTAAAAAAAATTTATAAACAAATTAACTAAAACGAAACAATTTTTAAAAATTGAAATCACGAAAGCTTTCGCCATCTCTGATGGCAAAAATATAAAATAAATTTTTTTATATTTGTCAATTTTTCGCCAACTGATTAACTAAATTTTTGGTTTGCCAAATTTTCGCCAACAAAGTTGGCGAAAATCTTACAATGGTTTTTTTTTTGTTTTGTTTTTTTTTGATGTTGGATTTGTTTTTGTTTTTTGGTTCTATAAAAGAATTAACCAATAGATTTCTAAAGACAAATTAAAATTAACTAAATATTATTTCAAATATTAGATACAACATCTATTATCATTCAAAATATAATTTTAGATATAGCAATCGTTTGATTATTATCTATACTAATTTGTTATTATGTATACTAATATAATTTTAAAAATATAATTATTATCTATAGTAATTTGCTATTATCTAACTAAACACATATCAAAATTTAAAACATATATTTATGAGAAATCATAATTAAAATAAATATCACAATTTAACAAATAACAAACTAATTATTTATTATCTATATAATTAATTATTTTACAAATAGTAATAAATTATCTTTTAGTGATATTAAAGAAAAATATAATATCGATAATAATATTAATCAATAGATTTTGTTATCTTTCATATTACTATAGATAATAACAAATTAGTATAGATAATAAAAATTACGAAAATAAAATTACCGAAAGTAAAATTTGGAGGTCGAAACATTTTTTTTGCGATTATAAAAAATTTCAAAGTCCGTCAAACGGTGAAACTATTTATCCCGTTGTACTTTTCGATATGGTTCATTTTGCACAAAATGGACCTTGTTTCGATCTCTCAACCAAAAAGTTATGATACTTTATAATTTTAAAATTTATAATTTTGTCTGTAACATGTGCGTCTTATTTCGATGAATTTTTTTCCTACACGAATTGTGTTACTCTCTTCGAAAACATAAAAATCGACATATTGTTTGACGAAAAACAATTTCCAAACAATATTTATGGGCG
>JAYESA010000006.1:236513901-236538738 GCA_036927795.1 Iris macrosiphon
GGCTCTCGGCATCGGAAATTGCGATCTTTGGCGGAGAATCGGGCTTTTTGCAACGGAAAGTTGAGATCTTTGGCGACGATGACGTCCGCGTCGGCGGTCCGGAGCTCGCTCGAGGAGATGCTCGAATCGCTTCGGCGGATGGACGAGAGGCCGAAGGATGCGCCACCGGCGCTGCCTCCCCGGCCTACGTCGAGGGGCCGGCTTCCATCTCAGAGGAGGTCGCTGCCGGTGGATTTCAAAGTCGGGGCGAAGGAGGGGGAGAAGAGGGATGTTAATGGAGACACAGAGGTCGTGTTCACGAGTAGATTCTTTGGGAACAAGAGGATAGCGAGGATGCCGCAGCCGGAAGACTCTCCATATGTCAAGATTCCGAAGTTGGAGAAATACAAAGCTGAGCCTTTGGATGAGAAGTTCCGGTGGGGTGGAGCTGCTGCCGGCGATTCCGTAACGAAGAAGAAGGTATCGATGTCTCTCACTTTTAGTGATATGATTGCTTGTTATACGGACATTGAGTTTAAGGTTACTTTTGGGGTTTAAAGGTTTCAAACTAGATATTAGACGTAGGTAGCTTGGTGCTACAGCGAGGCTCCATGCTTTTATGACGAAGAATGTGGGTTAGAGGCATGGAAACAGAGACTCCATATATTGTGGATGCAGCATTAGCGAGAGAACTTCCATTTATATTAGTAAAATATGTTCTATTAACTGGTGAATTCATTATTATCCATATATGGTTTTCTGTTGCCATTTATAAAGAACTAGTATATATGCACGTGCGTTGCACGTAGTTTAATCGTCTATTAATTAACTTTTTTATGTACTTGGAAAGAGTAAAGGAACCAGAAGAACAAACTACATTTTCCTTCATTTTTTTTCTATATGTAATTACCTAGCTGCCCTCATTAAATTTAGTGAACAATTTTAATTAGTAAAGTTGGATAAAGACATATTTGGAAGAAGAATTTTTTTTTACGGCGAAGCCTTTTCTTATTATGTAGTAGTATAGATAGATTAGGGATATGCAATTACGCTGTGATAGCAATTGTAGAAATAAAGTACAAGGCTCTTTTTAATTGGTATTATTGCAGGCTGCACAGTGCATGGTTTGTTTGACCTTTGCCACGTTCATCGCTGTGCCAATGCATACATAAAACTTTGAACTGCATGTTTGTCTGGGAGACGTTTCTCAACGCCAAGGAATATCGGAGCCTCCTTTCTTCAAATCTCCAATTTTTAACTTGCTCTCTGGAAGAGAATGACGGGGCCAGATCTGCTGTCCCAAGTTAATTTTGTCCAACCATGTTCCCTTCCTATTACATGTGGCAACCACAGATTTTGGGAGTATATATGGAGATGGTGGTCCACATGTAATTGGGGGGGGGGGGGGGGGGGGGGGGGTGGACAGGATATGATATAATTAGTTTGGAACAATAGATCTGCTATTGATCACTTTATTTACATAATACTGGATACTCTACCTATTGAGAAGAATTTGTTTTTTTTTTTTACGAGAACCTTGGGTAAGTACTGAGTCGAAACCAACTACTCAACCAAGTAATTATTACTGAACCTGCTCTTTTTACAAAACTTGAAACTCCAAACGAACTGATGGAATCACTGATCCCAAACTCATAAAAGTTACAAAAAAACAACTGAAAATCAAGTCCAGAAAAGTATAATCAACATAATTTCTTACTACTTTCATAACTAGCTACCATCTCTTAACTATTCAAAGCACTTCAAGCTTTCCAACTGAACCATGCTATAACTGAAAAAAATCCAGAACTTGAAGTACTCCCTGAGCCACTCTCCAGAACT
This sequence comes from Iris macrosiphon, assembly GCA_036927795.1. NCBI lineage: Eukaryota > Viridiplantae > Streptophyta > Magnoliopsida > Asparagales > Iridaceae > Iris > Iris macrosiphon. The sequence goes on from JAYESA010000006.1 coordinate 236,515,720, forward strand.
ACCCTTTTGCTCCGTGTGGCCCATTACGAATCTGCAAAGCTGGAAGCTTCTTCTTCAGTTCTTTGTTTTCTTGTTAACTTGAATAGAACCTGTTCATAAATTAATTAGCGGCACTATATTAAAAAGCAAGGAGTTCAAAGTACTTTCTTCAAAAATTCTTTTGTTCCTCTCTTTCCAGATCACCGATAGCAGAGCTATTGTTACCAGACCCAACCACAACTCATATTTCATTTAACATTTGTTTCTCTCGAAGACGTCCGCCACTTCTCAAAAGATTTTGGCTTAAACAAAATATTATAAGCATTAAAAAATAATTGAAGAATACTTGAAGTAAAATCACAATGATGAAAGAAATGCTTAGCAGCTTCTTCCTCTCTCGCACATAATTGAAATGAAGTTCATAAAGTAGCTAAATGTTCTAAATGAATAGATCTCATGTAAGGAAGGTAAAATCAGAGATCTTGGTAATACCAGCTAGATGGTTCCAAGATTTTAACTATTATAAATGTTCCCTCGATTGTTAGATCGGCTTTTTTTAGCGAAATTTTGGATTCTTTAACCGTCGATGGCTATTATTTTCATGCCATAAATTGGTTATCCACAGCATATGTAGTATCTAGGGTGTTACTTCGTTCTTGGTCTATGGACATGGTTGTCCAATTGTACGAGGTGATCTTCCCAAAATCTAAAGAGAGACAGACACGTGTGTGTGGTGGGAATTTTATCGGGCTTTGATATTTATTGAACTTTATTCTCTCTCTCTCTCTCTCTCTCTCTCTCCCATGCACCTGCATGGATGCACACACACATATGTATGCATTCTGGCACTGTATGCAATCCAACCAATTGGTTCGTAGTTCAATAAAATTGACTTAGAGGCTTATGGAACATCGATCACATATTCACAATCTGACGTCTTCCATATAAAATTGTAAAAGTTCAATTGTGGCTTTGGTACGAAAAATCCAAGAACGAAGAGTCTGGATAGTGCTGGTTGTACAACATAACATATGGTATTGGTTAATAACGTAAGCAATAAAGGCAGTATAATGTTCTATTTATGTGAAACATCTTTATGATGTTGATTGGATTCTGACCAAGTTTGTAGTAGCAGCATAGCAGTTTGGATATATATTACGGACCCTTCCTAAGAGTATTTTTTTGGGAGGGGGGGTTGGATTGTTCGATGGTTTTGAATCAGGTTGGTCTTCACAGTTGAGGTGTCAGCTGATATTTTTTGTGTGGCGTGTTTTTATAGTGACACATAATATTCCCGTTTCACAAGGATATAATATCTTTTATCATCACTTAGTTCAATGCACACACTATAAAGAGAGAGGCATTGAATGACAGTTTTTGTGTCCTTTATTTGGTCTGGAAAACATGCACTATTATGTCTGTACTTCATCTCAGTTAAAAGACAGATATTCTTCTTATATTTCTGAATATTAACAGTGATAATCAAGGTAGTAGATCTAGCGAAAAGATGGTCACATTAAGTCACACACAGATTTATATATTAGTTGATATCATCTATTATTTAGTTCAAAACAGAATGTTTCTATTTCTTGCTTGACCGTCAATATTAACTTTTAGTTTGAATGGACCTTCCATCAAATTTTTGAAATTCTTTAACATACCCCTTTAGGTGCCACATTTTGCCTTTTTTTTCTTTGAGTTATTGCTCTATCCTTTTTTGGTTTCTTCTTCTATCAGAAGCTCCACGTCTGGTGTCGGCTTCCGAATAATGACTGGGAATTGGGCACTATTCATTCAATAAAAGGGGAGGACGCTGTTGTTTTGCTCTCCAATAGCAATGTGAGATTTATGTGCAATGTCTGATCTTTGTTTTTCCATAGTATTGCGCATCCATGCTAGTTTCTTTAGGCACTTATACCATCTCTGTTTTTCAGGTTTTGACAGTATCCACAAAGAATCTCTTACCAGCTAACCCAGATATCCTTGATGACGTTGATGATCTAATAAAGCTCAGTTACCTAAATGAACCTTCTGTTCTTCGTACTGTAAAATGCAGATACTCTCGTGACATGGTTTATGTAAGCTGTGCTATTAAGTGGTTATGCTCTTGTTCTGTTCTGTTACCTGTAATTATTTTCTCGTGCCTTCTTCTGTAGACGAAAGCTGGGAATGTTTTGGTTGCAATAAATCCCTTTAAAGAGGTACCTCTTTATGGAAGTGACCTTGCTGCAGCTTACACAGAGAAAAAGGATAATAGGCCACATGTTTATGCAATAGCTGATTCTGCATACAATGAAATGATGAGAGGTAAAAAATATATTTCTTGGTGGAGAATATAGTTCTTTGATGCTGCATTGGCTTCCATCAGAAATGATGGGGAAGAAAGGAATGAAACAGAGATGTAGAATGCAAATCCTTTTATTACTTTCGTGTAGGGAGACATTGGTGACCTGGAAAAAATAGAACTTTGACGTCTACTTTCTCTCCGTTGGACAATATCTATGACTACTTCGTCCCCATATGTATTTGCACATGCTTGCTGTGAATGGCTACACGACACAGTCAATGCATTCTATATATCAAGTCTTGTGAATGGTCGCACTATTATCTCATGAAAGGCGGTTTAGTTAGCATTAATCTTCTTGCAATGGACAAATGAGAAGCAATATATTTGCCTGCTTCTGTTACTTTCCTTTCTTACCTTGCTCTGTCTAGAATACATTGTAATCTCATCTATTGTGTTTTAAAATGTCTATTTTATCTTTTAATAATTTCTTGTAATTTGCAGATGGAGCAAATCAATCTATTATCATAAGGTGAATCAGAGCATCTTTCTCGTCAAATATGTGCCTTATGTTTTCCTTATGTCTTTTTATTCTATTCATTTTTTGCATGTATATGGTTCCTAGGTAACTTTGTTGACGGAATTTCAACGTATGACTTCGTCGCAGTGGTGAGAGTGGAGCTGGGAAGACTGAAACAGCTAAAATTGCTATGCAGTACCTGGCTACTCTGGGCAGTCGCAGTGGGATAGAGAATAAAGTTATTCAGACTAATTTTATTCTGGAAGCATTTGGAAATGCAAAAACTTCAAGAAATGACAATTCTAGCCGATTTGTGAGTTACATTGCTTTTTGTTTTTGTTTGATATTGGTAAATTCTGTCTTTACTTCTAGAATAGTTGGGCAAAACTAGTTTGCTTGCACTGACTCAATTAATGCTAGCTTAGACTATGTGCCATATAATTATTGTTCAACCTACATGTGATGCAGGGGAAGCTCACCGAAATACAATTTAACGATGGTGGAAAAATTTGTGGTGCTAAGATTCAGACCTGTAAGCATGCTTTACTGGCCTATCTATTCCTTGGAGACATATAGCTTACTTTCTCAACTAGTTTAGCTGACTGGTCTCTCTTTTCTTTCTCCTTTCTAATATCTTGAATCTTTGGGCAGTTTTGCTGGAGAAGGTAAGTTCATTACACTTCAAAATTATGCTTATTTACGACGCCATTTACTATATATTTAAAAGTTTTTTTGTTTTGTTTTACAAACAGACAAGGGTGGTTCAGCGAGAGACGGGGGAACGATCTTATCATGTTTTCTATCAACTTTGTGCAGGAGCGTCACATATTCTTAAAGGTAATTTTATGTTTTGGTATGATAGTATAAGCTAGTCATCTGTTTTTGTTGTTTCATGCATGCAGTTAGCCTGCAGGTTTTGTAGTGTGTAAAGAGACACCTTATAAAAATTGAGCAATTAATGGTTGTAACTGATATTAGTATCATACACAATGATTTTGTCCCTACTTTTGATGTTGGCACTGATATTCACTGTATTTGCACGATGGCAAGGTGTCATAGCAAGCTTTCCAAATACTTCCATATAACCTATAGATTGCTTTCACAAAAGTAGTTCCCTCATACACTAGTTATATTAGACTGGCAATATCACATCGTTAGATTAGATTTTATTATTCTCTCTTTACTGGACAAGTGTTATCTTGTTATGCACTGATATGGCCAGTAATGAATTCTTAAAACAAGTGTTTGACATTATAGCATTTGCTATTAGGTGGAACTTTTGAGCCATTTTATATAGTTGATTTTTATGATATAATTACTGACAACTATCATTACTCATTAGCATGTTGCTAATTTTGACTTCGTAGTGCTGCTGCTGAATGTGCATCCCATATAAACTTCAAAATTGACCTTGCTTTTATTTTGTCCTAAAGCTGCTTTAGGGTTGGTGAATATGGTAATTACTGATAAGCACATAGATTTGGTGTGGTTCATTTATCCTGTGGTTTAATAATTTGCAGAGAAACTGAATCTGAAAGCAGCTGACGAGTATCAATATTTGAAGCAGATTGATAGCCTAAGAATCAGTTGTGTTGATGATGCTCAAAGATTTCACATGCTGATGGTATTTTGATTTTTGCTGTAATAAGTTACAATTCTTGGTTTGAGCATGATGGCTGATGATGTTTTGCCTCTATTTGCTTGTGATCTTTCAGGAAGCCTTAAATATTGCTCATATTAGTAAGGAAGATCAAGAGAATGCCTTTACAATGCTTGCGGCAGTATTATGGCTGGGTAACATTGAGTTTCAAGTAATTGACACTGAAAACCACGTGGAAGTGGTAACAAGTGAAGGTAGTGGTTCTTGATTATTAGTTCATTTCTTTGATTTCTTCTCTAACGTTTGATAGATATTTTCAAGTTTTTCTTTCTTGCACTTTCTGATGTTGCCTCATGCCCTTTACATATAACATTGAACTTCTGTTGCCACTGCTGTAGTGAGTTTTAGAATGATTTTTTTTTTTACGATGAAAACTTTTTTGTGGGCTGGAACGATACAGGCACACCTATTCACAATAAAGTTTGCAGTGTCGGTTATGAGTATCATACTGGCAATTTCTGCAGTTTTGGATTGGGGATCGAGGTTTAGGAGTTCTTCGTTTCAGAGAGCCAAAGAGCAACTAAAAACTAGAATAGAAATACTTGATACATTTAGGTATAATTTTATATAATACTTGTTGTTTCTTTGAATTGAATAATATTTAACATTGATGGATTTTTCACCCGCAATAAATGTTACTTTTTAGTTACTTGCTTTTTGACAAAGTACACCCACAATAGATAGGTTTGTATGGAAATAATATTAAGTCAAATTAATGTTGTGAATCTATAGGTATACAACTTCGACAAATGATAATGGTTACATTGTGGCCGGAACACACTCTAACATGATCTTCGGCACAGTCCGAATCATTGTTTCCGACACTGTATTTTCCCCATCTCTCTCTCTCTTTTAGTTTTTCTTATAATTCTTCTTTTCTGAGTTGACCGCAAAAGAGAGCCCCAATGTCGGTGACATGCCAAAACGATATGATACGGTGATACTGCAAATTGTACGTTCAAAGTCCTAAAATTTCTATTTTAGGGAGTTGAGTTATGCCGTAAGTACATATCAAACTGGATATATGAACATGAAATATCAAGTTTCTTCTCGAATGCCAATTCATGGAAGTATTCACCGAGTCATAATAAATTCTCTACCATATGTTTATTAATATTTAAGGACTGTGACTATTACGATAATTAGGATCTTTCTTCTAGTAGAAAAGGTGAGGCACGTATCGTGATCCAAGTTTTTCCTTCCATCTCATTTTCTATGGACCACAATTTCGAACATGGTATACGCTGACTGTCAACTTGATGCTGTCTTCTTAGAGTTGGTGATACTGACACTTTCGTATGGAGATTGTGCAAACCGTTTCTGAAAATGGCCCAAGGCTTGCCATTAAACCTCAAGTTCGCAAGTACGAGGATATCCTTATTTATCATTCTGGTCAACCTTGTGCATAGATGCCAATATTTGTTGTAGAAACTTTTATGTGAACTTTCACAAGGAAATACGTTCCAATTTTGTGGACTTGGAAGTTTAGAAAAAAAAAAAAACATTCTCAAATATCTGCACCAACTACTGCAACCAATACGAAAGTATAATGCTGAAAGCCATAAATCTCTTGAGATGAAAATTGAGGGTCATTTTTAAGATCATAGTTGTAGAAACAATGACAATATGTTGACCTTTCGTTGGAACACATTGGTGGCATAATCCAAAGGCACTAAATGGTAGCAAAACTTGAAACCCAGCTACAGGTCATCATCATCATCATCCAAACTTCCTCCCTTCAAAATTTGGTTGGATAAGAAAGTTCCATAATAGAATCGACAGAGTTTTCGACAGGATGTCAGACCTGATGTCAACTTTCTATGTTGGTGCCAAATTCCTAGCCAGTGTAGTTATGAGCATGAGAGCCATGCCATAAAATTTGGAAGGATAGTTAGTGGGTAGGTGGTCCTACCTTTAAGCTGGGTAGTTTTAAACTCATGGAATTCCTTCCAACTTCCCCTTGACTATAGAGTCTAGACGAAGAACTAAGACAATACAATTTGCTAAAGGGAATTGCATTCATCCCTATTACACATTAAGCCAAAGAGTGAAAAAGGAATGACATTCCCATTGAAACCCAACTGCAAGTGACTTTGATATTTACTTAATAGTGTAAAGAATAAAACAAAAATCAGCTTTCAAGACAGTCCAAGTACCTCATATGTGTTATAAACCAGGGAAAAATTTCACTTTTATCCACATCATCATCCAAATTTTCTCCCTTTACAATTGGGTCAACTTTGGAGCACCAGAAAGCTCCATTAAATAATTAACAAAGTTTTATGACCACTCGGCAGCCTGAAGCCGACCCTTTATGCTGGTGCCAAATCCTAGCAGACGTTGTTGCGAGCATGAGAGCATCATGCCATAAAACCTAGACTGCGAGATGCGGGTAAGAAGACTGACCCTTGGCGGTGCAATTTAAGCTCATGCAACAAAGGAGCACCCTCTAAATTCCCCTACACTATTAAAGAGTACAGGCAAGATGCAGGATAATAAAATTTGCTATATCGAATTGTATTTATGTCTATGACACATTTTGCCAATGAGTAAAAGGGATGAAATTCCCATACATGTTTATCCACATAAAAGTCTTAATATCCGAACAATAAATGCCTTGAGACAGAGACACAAAAGGAAATGATATAATAAGATATCACGATGACCTAACTAGTATTCTTCCCAGAGCTCATGGTATGCTTTACTTCTAAGTGATTAGTTTTGGTAGTATGATTTTCTCAAAATAATATAGTATCCTTGTTGTAAATCTGCACAGGTCTAACATCTGCGGCAAAATTGATTGGTTGCGAAGTCTCTGAATTGATGTTGGCTTTATCCACTCGCAAATTTCATGCAGGTGAAGATAGTATCGTTGAAAAGTTGACTCTGTCACAGGTAGGAAATTTGATTGTGCAACAGACACTTTTCACTTTAATTTAAGAAATGTTATCTATAATATCCTTTTTCTACAGGCGATTGACACCAGAAATGCTTTGGCAATGTCGATATATGTTTTCTTGTTTGATTGGCTTGTACAACAAATCAACAAATCGCTTGAAGTAGGAGAGACACACACCTGCAGATCCATAACTATTTTAGACATATATGGGTTTGAATCTTTTCATGTATGGTTTCTCTGCTGATGTTTGAGAACTTGTATTTTACTAAAAAGTCTAAACTTACACCTTCCATGTAATGCAGAGGAACGGTTTCGAACAATTCTGTATAAATTATGCAAATGAGAGACTGCAGCAGCACTTCAATCGGCATCTGTTCAAACTTGAACAGGAGGTAAGATTCCTGAATTTGTTAAGTGTTAGCATTTCATTCTATGTCAGAAAAATCTATTCAGAATGCCTCTTAAAATAACCTCATGTATATGTTAATGGAATTTCCAAGCCTGATGTGAATTTGTTATGATTTGTTATGGCATGTTGTGTAGAAACCCGTAAAAGGGAACCTTAGTTTTGATTGGTAATGCTCAACATAATGCATGAAGATCACCTAGTATAATAACACACTGATCTTTCTTTGGAAGACTGAGTCATGGAGTAAAACCAATTATTTTATGGTGGATGATTGAATGTGTATTATCCTTCCAGTTTAATGTCATAATCTGCAGAAAGATGTGCCATTTCTTAGTCCATTTACATCAATGATTTAAGAGGTATTTTGAAGTTAATATGTAGTGTGGGAATCTATATTAATTTTGCGAGAATGAAAAGTTGAAAATTCTGTTAAATGATTCGATGAAGCAGGGAAAATTTGAGAGAGGGGAAGTATGCAAAGTTAGCAGAAAAGATAACAATACTAGACTTGTCGAAACAAAGAAAAACAAATAACTAAAATTTTGGATTTCATTTGATGATACTTTATTCCAATCATGCCGATTTCCTTGGGACTCTGTTGGTATATTAGAATATTCTTAGTATATTTGTTGGTATATTAGAATATTCTTGGTATATTTGTTGGGATATTAGAATATTCTACAAGGATTTTTAATGAGGTATTAATGTAAGATGAATGATTGTAAGGCTATAAATAGCCAAGAGATTATCAATAAAAAATATAACAATTACTCCAAAATATTCTACATGGTATCGGAGCCAAAATCCTAGCCACCACCTCCCAAACCCTAGCCGCCACCACCGCCACCGCTGCCACCACCGCTGCCGTGCCGCCATCACCGCTGCCGCGCCGCCCGCCACTACCGCTGCCGCACCGCTCGTCCACCACCACCGTCGCCGCTCGCCCGCCACCACCACCACGAAGCCGCGACTCCCGCGGAGCCTTCTACCGCGGTTCCTGGCGTTTCTCGCGGGTCGTTCAAGACGTTGGCATCGAAGGCCTAGATCTGATGGGGAAGAGACATGATCGGGTCTAGGAGAGGACGAAGAGGGCGAACGTGAATCGTGAGACGGGTGTGAGGTGATCGGAGAAGAGGAGGATCGACGGAGGAGATCATCAAGAAGTTGGACTCTGCGGAGGTCGCAACGTTGATGAAGCTAATGAAACTGTCGGCTGGTGAGAGAGCGACACGAACATTTGCGAAGTTGGAGCTTCCATCCATCGATCTGAAGCTTGATGGACCGACCACCTACCTGAGTTGGTCACGACGGGTGAGGAGAACCCTCGCAGGAAAGAACCTGGAGGGTTTCTTGTCGGGAGAGAAGACAGAGCCGGATGAGGTCTCGGCATGATGTAACGAGTGGAAGTCCACTCATATGTTGGTATACATTTGGCTCCTCAATTCTTTAGTCCAGTCGATCGCCGCCACAGTGGATGGCCTTGAGATGGTGAAAGACGTGTGGGAGAAGTTGAGGAGAACCTACGATGGTGTGGGGAATAACTTGAGGGTTTTCCAGATCAGGGGGAGATCGACGACACCGTACAGGGAGAGATGACGGTACAGTAGTATGCCACGGAGTTGAAGCGTCTGTGGTTGGATTATGATCACTTCTCAGATTGGACGAGCTGCGAGGACCCGAAGTGTAAGGAGAGACAGGTATGTCTGCAGGAGAGGACGACGAAGTTTCTTAAGGGACTGGCCGTAGTGTTTGCTCAGAGGACAACACTACTTCTAGCCCAACTGAAGATTCCTACACTTGAGGAGGCCATCTCGGCCATGATCCAGGAGGAGACTCGTATCAAGCTACATGCAGGGACATGTGGTCCTCTTGAAGTGAAGACAACACTGACGGTTGCCAATTCAGACGGCACAGGACCTAAGGGAGACCTCCAACAGTGTTACAACTGCGGGGAGGTGGGCCATCTGAGGTATGCTTGCACCAAGCCACCCAAGGAGGGAGATTCAGGTTTCGGACGTGGACAGTTTGGAGGACGTGGCCGTGGGGGTCGATGGGGTGGTCGAGGAGGTTATCGGACGAACCTGCTGGTAGCAGAAGGCGATGGGGGAGCTAATGGTGCCTATACTGAGGAGAATCAGACACTATTGGGCATGCTGGAAGTACTCAAAAGAAAGCAGAGAGCGTCAAGCGATGGAAACAGGTGGAGTGGGACTGAGGAGGCGTCCACCCCAGTCTTCGCCAGAGACAACGCTGCCATGTATGCCCATCCATCGAAAGGTACTGATGACTCACTCGCCCTTGCATCTATGTCTTCCCTTAGATCGTCGGACTGGATTGTCGATTCGGGTGCGTCTCGACACGTGACAGGGAATGCTAGTGAGTTCTCTTCCTACACTCACCTAGCATTTGCAGACAACATTCAAACAGCCGATGGTACTTTTCAGCCAGTGGTCGGTAAGGGTACTGTTGATTATACAGGTTCAGTAAGATTATCCAATGTTTTACATCCTCTTTCTTTTCCAGTCAGTCTTTTGCTCATTAGTTCTATAATCCTCCAACTAAAATACATTCTCTTTTAATATTCCTAAGGTGATCTTCCAGGAGAAGGAGACGGGACGAAGACTTGGGACTGTCACTTGGCATGGTGGACTGTGGTAACTGGATCGGGAAGGACTGGATTCAGCATTGGTATCTGTGGCAGAAATGGCAGGAATGGGAGGACCAAAGATAAGTGCCGATGATACACTGATACTCCATCACAGGCGGTTGGGGTACTCCTCTTTTGGTATTTTGAGTAGCTTGTATCCATCTATTTATGAGAAGACAAATAAGGAGAAACTAGTATGTAATGCATATGATTTAGGCAAACTTACTAGGAGCTCATATGTTGGTGCGGGCCGTAGGAGCTCTTATGTTTTTGATATTATGCATTCTGATGTCTGGGGGCCGTGTGCCACAACTACTATGAATGGTTACAAGTATTTCATCTCTTTTATTGATTGTTCCTCTCGCGCCACATGGCTGTATTTGATGAAGAATAAGAGTGAGGTCTTTGCCTGTTTTTGGAACTTTCATAAACATGTCCAGACTCAGTACAGAGCAGTGGTGAAGGTACTAAGGTCTGACAATGGAACAAAGTATACCAACAAAGCACTTGAGGAATACCTGTCAGCCCAAGAGATACAACATCAGACCACCTGTGCATACACACCAGCACAGAATGGAGTTGCAGAAAGGAAGAACAAACACCTTCTAGAGATGGCAAGGAGCATGATGATCGCCATGAATGTCCCACGGAGTCTGTGGGGGCATGCAGTGTTGACAACAACTCGATTGATTAACATGATGCCCTCGAAGGTACTGAGATGGAAGTCTCCATGTGATATACTGCAAGAAAATAATAGTGAGATACTCCCACTAAAGGTGTTTGGCTGCGTATGTTTTGTGAAGCAACAGACCGTCTGTTGGAAAACTTGACCCCAGAGCAGTCAAGTGTGTATTCGTGGGTTATTCGGCGACTCAGAAGGTGTACGTGGGCTGGAGCCCAGTAGAGAAGAAGTTTGTGAGCATTGATGTTCACTGCAGGGAGTTTGAGCCATACTACCGTCAGGAGAGAACCTCATCCATGAGCAACTCACCTAATACTGAGAGTATGAGGCGGGAGAGGGAGATTGGTGAGAGTGTGGTGACCGATTTAGGAGTATGGCATGGAGGAACGTTTGAGGAAGAGCAGGAGAGTGAAGAGGAACAAGGGGAGGCGATGAGAGATGTTAGGCCCACGGCTCAGGCGGAGTTACTTACCTACAGCAGGAAAGAGAAGCAAACTGCAGGACCAGTACCTATAGTGCCAGTGCCAAGTCCCTTGTCTGTGTCCGTCTCAACTCCTGAGACCTACACCACCACCACCAGATTCCCCTTCAGGTGATATCATTCTTCCTACTCCTCCCACACCATTATCAGTACGGAGGACCACTCGCAGCAATGCGAGAAATCCTCCTGATAGATATAGTTGGGACCTTGCTCAGTTTGTTTCATATAATAACGTCTCTTCTCATGGAGCATTCATTGCATATTTGGATAATATTACTGTACCTAACAATTGGCATTGCCAAGAACGATCCAAAGTGGAAAGCGGTGATGCATGAGGAGTTATGCGCTCTTGAAAAAAATCACACTTGGGAACTGGTAAAACTGTCAGAGGGAAAGATGACAGTCGGATGTAAGTGGGTCTTTACTGTGAACCATAACCCAGATGGAAAAACAGAGCGCTACAAGGCTCGACTGGTGGCAAAATGATACAGTCAGACGTACGACATTGACTATGATGAGACATTTGCATCAGTGGCGAAGATGAGCACCGTCGGGACCCTGATTTCTTTGACAGCGAATGGTGGATGGAAGCTACACCAACTGGATGTGAAGAATACGTTTCTTCATGGAGATCTAGTGGAGAAAGTGTACATGGAGATACCACTAGGATTCTGCACCGATAAGACAGTGGACAAGGTTTGTAGGTTAAAGAAGTCCCTCTATGGACTGAAGCAGTCTCCTCGAGCGTGGTTTGACAGATTCAGGAGGACGATGATAGGGATGGGATATCAACAGATCAATGCTGATCATACTATGTTCTTCCGTTAGAGTGGAGGCCACATCACCATGCTTGCGGTGTATGTGGACGATATGATTATCACAAGAGATTGCCCGACTCAAGGGGAAGCAGAGGGGATTGAGATTGAGATTGCTCGAGAAGCAGAGGGGATTGTTCTTTCTCAGAGGAAGTATGCGCTGGACCTTCTCACAGAGACAAGGATGTTGGGATGCAGACCTGCAGCGACGCCGATCAACCAGGGGTTCAAGCTGTGTGCTGAGACTGGAGAACCAGTTGACCGAGACAGATATCAGAGACTGGTGGGCAAGTTGATCTATTTAAGCCACAAACGTCCTGATATCTGCTTTGTAGTGAGTGTGGTGAGCTGCTACATGCATGACCCAAGGAAAGGTCACATGGACACAATGTACCAGATTCTGAGATACTTGAAGGGTGCCCCCGGAAATGGGTTGATATTCAGGGAGAATGATCATTTAAGTATCGATGGCTACTGTGACTTTGACTGGGCTAGCTGTACTGATGACATGAGGTCTACCTCGGACTATTGCATATTTGTAGGAGGCAACTTGGTCTCTTGGAGGAGTAAGAAACAGTCGGTGGTGGCCAGATCGATAGCTGAAGCGGAGTACAGAACTATGGCCTTGGGAGTTGCAGAGCTGCTATGGCTGAAGAGTATGCTGGTGAAGCTGAAGCTGGATCAAGGAGCCAAGATGAAGCTGTGGTGTGACAACCAGTCAGCCATCAGTATCACCAACAATTCAGTGCAGCATGACAGGACCAAACACATCGAGATCAATAGGTTCTTCATCAAGGAGAAGTTGGACCGTTGATTACTGGAGCTAGGTCATGTTTCAACCAAGGAGCAGATAGCAGACAGTATGACTAAGGGACTTAGCTCTGCAGATATGATTAAATGATGTGACAAGATGGACTTAGTGAATATCTTTCGTCCATCTTGAGGAGGAGTGTTGGTATATTAGAATATTCTTGGTATATTTGTTGGTATGTTAAAATATTCTTGATATATTTGTTGGGATATTAGAATATTCTACAGGAGTTTTTAATGAGGTATTAATGTAAGATGAATGATTGTAAGGCTATAAATAGCCAAGAGATTATCAATAAAAAATATAACAATTACTCCAAAATATTCTACAGACTCCAAGGGCCAGTTTAGATTGTTTGTTTCGTTCAAGGCCCTATTTGGAGCCAAAGCACTAGCCATTTGGCTAGCCTCCGTCCCGTCGAGGCCAAACACACCCATACATTTTGGGGATTCAAATGGCCATTTGTGGAACATTATTCCAGTGAGTTTCCGAGTATGGATGTTTGAGCAAATGCCCATTTCCCACACGGAAATCCAGGCAAATCCCTAGTCCTTCCACTGTACCCATTTGGATTTTTATTGCATGGTCTGTCTGACTGTATAGGGGAATGGATGTTGGCTTTTTGGCTTTTATGGTACCTGCAATTTCCTACGATCTGATCTTTTCTCCTTGTCTAGACTCTTTCCTTGTTGAAGGGAATTCAACATGATCATAAAGAAAGGTCTACCACCTCCTATTTAGCATTTTATTTGTACCTGGAGAGGAATTTTGCTGATTATGTTATAGGATTGTTGTTGTTAGACTGGCAGCTTTTAAAATATTGGTCAATTCATTCTTGCAGCGTTCTCAACTTACAATGCTGTTTAACTGCACTTTGAAGGGAAAAGGCCTGGATATTGATGGTGATGATGATTGCATAGCTTTGGGTTAGTTGTCTTAGGTCCAGTTGTAGGTTAGAGTCCATAGATGCAAATTTATAGTCTATTTTCTGGTCAAGTCCTTTTCTGTTCTTGTTCCTGTACCTTCTCAGTGGTTTCACCACCTAATGCTCGTCTGGCACAGCTTTAGTCTTCTTTGATTCTGTCTTCTAGTTACTATGTATCATTATTAACGTGCAATCTTGTGCATCATTATTGTCAATGTTTACTAATAAATACCTTCATATTTTATAATCTTAGTATCTTGACTTGTACGTTTATCCTTTACATGTGCAATTTGACCCATGATTTCCGATATTTTACTCAATTCCCATACTTCTCAATTCCCGTTGTTGACATTTATGATTTATCTTTGCAGTGCTCATTGCCGGGATCTATGTTGCATAGACACAATGACATGACAGAATATGGACACGTGTCACTGATACACCATTGATTTTGTTGTCATAGTTGTATTTTGTAGTATTTTTGTTGTGCTGATGTGTCCGACACAATGGACACAGTTTTTGGAGTGTCCTTGCTTCTTAGGTCATGATTCTTTCATTTATAACAGAATAGCTGAACTATCTCTTTATCAATATAGGAAGTTTGTCAAAGTATGCAAGATTTTTTTGTAATATCATTCTTTAAGCATTTCGCCCTGATTTTTATATTTCATTTTCACTTTCCAGTTTCTCCCTCCCTTGATTTGGATCTAGTTTAGTGTTCAATAAAAACTTACAAATTTGAAGAAGTTCAATGATATGGAGGAGAAACTTGTAGGCTTATTTCAATGTACCTAGTGTTTAATTTACATACTAAATCTACTTACTCTTGCATCTATGAATCCGACAATCGAAAGTTTATGGCACATCTTCGTCAGACAAGACCAAGACACAGTTGGGCATGTCAAACTAGGTGTTGTATCACAATGTCTGTATCCATGCAACATAGACAGTGCCATATTGGTTACCGAAACTCTCTTGAGTTGGTCGTGGATGAAATTAAGATGAATTGGAAGTGGAATGTTTTGGATGAAATCTGAAACCCAAAGTCAGCTGAAACATAAAACCTTTTAGGGATATGTTCCAAACTCCTAACATGAAAACTGATGAATCCTTTGTAAAGCCAACCAAAAAAATGTTCCTCAACAGCCCATCTACGCTTCGGGGCAGTTACATGCTTTTAGCTAAATTCGTGATAAGCTTGTGTACCCCTAAATAAAAGGAATATGTGCTGTGGCAGATAAGGAGCAACCTGCATGGTCAGGATGGGTCCACCGTTTATCCCAGGAGGTTATACGTCCGTGATGAAAAACTGTGTGATTACCCTGAGATCATCCCATGAATACATGAACCCCAATATAAATTCTTGCTCCACTTACAGACAATCACGGCACAATTCATGGCCGTGACTCAATATCATGCTTTGCTTCAAGCCATGCTCCAAAATCTCTATGCCTTTATATAGTTAGTAAGAACATGCTAGTTCTCTCATTGAGAGGTACTAGGGTCCAGTTAGAAATCTTGAAAGAGTGCGTAAAAGCATCTAGTTTCACAGTCTCTCTGTGTCGTTAAGCGCCATCTCTTCAGGCTAGTGGCTAATTGCTTTTTTTTGCTGGAAGTGCTAGTTCCCCTTTTTAAGCTCCAAGAGAGCAACTCCGACTACCGAAACCCGAAAATTTCAATGTTAGTAAATCACTTGATGTAGACTCACCAAATTTTCTAGTGACATTTCACTGCTGGAGATTCAGATTTGTTACCGTAATCTGAGATCATAAGGCAATTTAATTTGTTAATTCTCCAGCCAAAACATGGAAAGGACAAGTGTTTCCATGACTCAACCACCCTGACTCTCCCGCTCATGGTGAACTACCATCTGCTAGAGGTCAAGTCACTTCTGGATATCTAGGGCTATATTTGAAGTGTTGATTATATTTTCAAGGCTTTTGTCAGTGTGATGGTTCACAGAGGGTTTAAGTGACATGCTCTTAGAAGTGCTGATTAATTTTTCGAGGGTTTTGTCAGTGAGATTGTTCACAGAGGGTTTTATTGACATGTAATGTTGCATACTGTTTAAACTGTCCAAAAGTGATCAGATTACATAATTCTATAACCTTACGCTCTCCATATGCCTAGAATTAGTTATATATCTGACAGTAATATATGGGATTTTCTTGTTCTTGACATTGAAATATGAATTTGATGAGGTTCAATTGAATTTAAACATGAAATTGATGAGAGCTGACTAGAAGATTTTGTTTGTATTGAATACAAATTGTTCAATAATATGATGACATGCTCAATCATTTCACTTAGAAGTTTATATTAGAATCTTTTAAATCGAAAGATTATTCGCCAATGGATGTTTGCTAAAGCTTGAGATAAAGTTGTTCTCCCTTGGTTGTGATTTCTTATAGGCTAAGCGTGCACTCTTGATTTTGATTCATGCGTCCTTGAATCGATGATTTTGGACACAATTCTATTATTCTTTTTAACTCCAAGATGTTTCAATTATTCTACCGAAATTCATCATCCTCAAATGGGATTAATTGATGGTCAAAGGTTTACATTTTTCTTTTTGTTGATTGTAGGAGTATGTCCAAGATGGGATCGACTGGACAAATGTTGAATTTATAGACAACAGTGAATGTTTAGATCTCTTTGAGAAGGTACGTTGGTTTATTCTTCCATATGTGAAACCCTCAGAAAGTCATTACTCCTTTCCATTTTGTAACCTAGATTATGCACGGAAGGTTTTAAGGGCAGTGTGGAGATACCTTCTAATCCATTTGACCTGTATGGAAAATTTACTCTACTCTTGTGTACAACACAGAAAAATAATATATAGTAATTCCTGTTCTGTTAACTTTAAGCCCTTAAAATGTGAGGCCTTTAGTGGAAGTTGACAACTCTTGGGTGATAGACTCGCGGCGAGTTTACCTTCTCACAGCATTTTGGGAATATCCAACTAACTGTTAAGCTTTACTAGAACGTTTTAGGGAAAAGCTTGTGGTAAGTATGCTTGTTCTGACAGGCAAAGGACTCTTGAAATGGTTACATCACATGTCCACCTTGTTATGGGTTATTGTAACTGTTACACCCAGTTTTCTCATTATTTGCTACACAATGTTACGGTCATAGAACTTGTCAAAATTTTCTATTTTAATATTGCATAATGACAACTGATATGGTTCTTACATATGGCAGAGACCATTAGGTCTGTTATCCTTATTGGATGAAGAGTCAAGTTTCCCGGGAGCAACTGATTTGACTTTCATTAACAAGCTCAAGCAACATTTGGATGGTAACCCATGCTTCAAGGGAGAAGGAAGAGGTGCTTTCCGAGTTCGTCACTATGCTGGAGAGGTTGGTCATATGGAATTTTTTCTACTTATGCTTATAGGCCTTGCTTTCCTTGAAATTGCTGCAAATTTTTTTGAAGAGTAGGATACCAGAAATTTGACTCGCATAATTCCCTTATTAAAAGGGATATACAAACTTTATCCTATTATAAAGTATATTATGCTTCAACTCATTAGTTCAGGAGCACATAACAGATATGACAACATAGAGTATTGATTTATGTTTTGTTCACAAAAATTCAGTTTGCCACACGTTTGGATGGCATGAACTAAGCTAACTTATATGGGTTAGATCCTGCAGGAACTAATTTGGACAAAGGAAAGAACCGAGTTAAACAAACCACTTACAGGATCAGAGAATTAGAAAAGTTAAAAAATAACCATTTCTGTATTTCCTTTATGTCATCGGTGATTGTGTACTGCCTTAAACTAGGGTTTCATTTGGTTGCAAAATGACAAAGGAAATAACTTTAAGAATGGAAAAGGGAGAAATATTCAATTAATTTTCTATTTGAGTAAAAAGGAAGAAAATTACTTGGAATACAAAATGATCCCATTTTTTGTCTATGTTAAATAATTTTCTGTTATGTCCATGCTATTTACTGGAAATTTGAAAATTCTAGGTTTCAAAGATTTTCTATATTTTCAAGAAGAGTTTCCCAAACTTTCAGCACACTAACCTGACGATTTGGTTACCATGAAAAATCTTCAATTTCTTTTCTGTTTGACTGAAAATGAAAATAAAATTACTTGGAATAAAAATAATCCATATTTTCTCAGTGTTTTATGTTTTTTTAAAATTTTCATGTTATTCATTGACTGGAAATTTGAAATCTAGGTTTCAAAAGTTTCTCTTATTCTAAAAAAAAAAAAGTTTCCCAATGTACTCACAGCAATATGGTGATTTTTTTTTACCATGAAAATCGATTTTCTGACCCTCTCCTATGCAATCAAGAGATTCCCTCGCCTTTTCTTTCTAGAAAACAACCACGAGATGTTAAGCCTTTGGGATAAAAAAGGCAATAAAAATGTTCTGTTTCATATATGTAGTAGTTAATAAAGATGCATGTTTACTTGATATCCATATAGATATGAGCTTCAATTGTGATATTTATTACACAGCTGATATAGTGGTTCCTCAGGTTTTGTATGACACAAGTGGCTTCTTGGAGAAGAATAGAGATATACTGCCCTCAGATTCTGTCAAGCTACTGGCTCATTGCCAAGTTTCCGGTTTATTTGCCTCCTATATACTTAATCGATCTCAGGATACAAATCTTATCAGGCAGTTTACCAGTGGTGATTTACTGGATCAGAGTGTGGGATCAAAGTTTAAGGTATAATCACAGCCATCATTAGTTGTATATAGTTTCAGAAAGTTGTCATTATCTGTGAATGCCTTTCATGTGGAGTTTGTAGTTTGTACTTGATACATTTCAGTATCGTAGTTATGTTGAGAAGTTTTTCCTCATCTTGTTCTGAATTAACGTCATCTTTAACTTCCCACGGTTACTCATTCATATCCTTTAATGTATTGCGACTTATCCATCTTAGCTTTCTCATTTCAGCTACACTAACTTTATGGACATGTTTCTTAATTGTCCAACACTTTGATCCATAAAGCGTGACCTGTATTAAAGCAGTCTTGTAGAAAAAAAAATCAACTTCAAGGGTATCTTACGATCATGAAGTTCTCCAGAAGCACTTCACCATTTCAACCATCCCGTTTTAATTAATTTTATTCATGAAATCCTTCTCAATCTCTCCACTACGATGAATGATTAATCCGAAATACCGAAAGCTATCACTCTTATGTATATGTTGTTCAGCTATCTCATTATATGTTTTAACTATTATTATCATCCACACTTGTATTTCACGATATTTATATTAGTGTTGGGTATAATACGGATACCGATATGCTTCTATGTGTTTATTGTTTTGTTTGCCTAACGTTTATTTTGTAGAAAAATAATTTGGATAATTTGAAGAATGATTAGTCATGGACTTATGCAAAACTATGTTGGACAAAAGATATGAGAACTGAAATTGCATCTAAGTTTACTTGAAGATTGAAACGTTACGAAGATACACAAACCCGAGCTATATCAAAGAGTCAACTTAGAGATGTAAAGCTTTGAAGATGCAAAGCCCTGATCAAAAGTCAAAGCTCTATCAAAAATGGACATGCCCTATAAGTTAACTTGAAGATTGAAATGTTACGAAGATACACAAAACTCGAGCTATATCAAAGTCAACTTAGAGATGTAAAGCTTTGAAGATGCAAAGCCCTGATCAAAAGTCAAAGTTCTATCAAAAATGGACAAACTTGAAGAAGCCAAGTTATACGAAGCATGAAGATACTTAATTCAATTTTGTATCTTTAGTCTATTATAGTGTAAATTGAGTTATCCTAGGTAAATGATGTAACTCAAGCAGGTAAGGCAAATTTAAAGCTCTGACCTAGCCTTAGAGAAACCCTAGAATTGATCTTGTTTTGAAACCTAACCATTAAATCCTTTCCCCATTCAAAACTAAGTTAAGTTGGTAACTGGCAATTTTTCATTTGGGCGGTGTAGTGCATTTTGTTTTTGACTCAAAATCTTCAGCAGTACACTGTCAGTATACTATCATTATATTGTTCTCATACCACTTTCTCACACAAAAATTCAAAGGCCAAACTTTTTATTCATCAATATATTGACACGATACGGGTAGCATACTACTAGTATACTATCAGTATACCGCTGTCTTAAATTTTTCTCTGCAAACCTACAACGGCTAGATTACCACGACTATATTTCTAGCTGTTACTGTACAACAATATATCGGTAGTTTACTGCTGCTATAGTAACGAGAGTATTATGAGAAGACATTGGTTGTGTGTTTAGAGGGTGATATATAAGGACTTGTTCTCTTTTAAACTTACTTCTTGGAGCTTATATTTGAAACTAAATATTCCAAACCTTTCCACATTCAAGAGCTTTCACTTTTCATCATCTATCTCTACATCCAAGAGCTTTTACTTGCCATCATCTATTTGAGATAGAGTAAAATTGAGTTATAAATTTGATATTCAATTATTGTAAGAAGATCACCGATCCTTTTTTGAAAGAGATTGAAGTCCACAAGCCTTCAGATCAAAAGCTTGTGTAGAAGTCAACGAGCCCTTCGAATCAAAGCTCATCTCTTTGAAGTTGACGAGTCATTCAAATCAAAGCTCGCAAGTGCAACTATTTTCCATAGTTTAAAGTATCGGCCGATACCGATCCGATACGGCCGATACCGATACAGTTTGGCATGTCCCGATCCGATACCGACCGATACCCGATACTGACCAATACCGACATTAGAGATCTCTTTTCCAGTCAATTCGGCAAAAAAATTTGAATTAAAAAGACCAATTAGAAAGGATGTAAAAGCATAGTAAGGTTGTAAAAACATATAAAAGAGGAAAACTTATCTATCGCATATAAATCAATCTACAAGGATGACTACTATTTCATTCAATATCAAAAATACTAAGAAACAATACTGAAAATACTTTAAATTATGCATAAATGTATAAAATATATTCTCTAAAATGTTAATAATTTACTAATAGTTGTTTACTTTCCGATACCAAAAAATCCGATACTCCGATCCGAAATCGCCGATACTACCGATACCGCCGATCCCGATACTCATAGGAATGGTCCGATACCGATTCCGATACCGATACTTTGAACCTTGCTATTTTCATAGTAGTGTATTAAAGCAGAGAGAATTACAAGATTGGAGTACCTCACGAAGGATACATCAGATGTTTGTGTCCTTGTCTTATTTCTAGTTTCTAGCACTTTTTAAATTGTATATTAGCTTTCTTTATGTGTGTTTAATTTTCATTAAACCATATTCACCACAACCCTCCTCTTTTAATCGGGATTGTGACCGACAGTTAAACTATAGAACATTGAGCACAACACATGCAGAGTTAAAAACAACTGCGGAGTGCGGGGTTGGAACCTTCCTCAAATCCCACCCAAGAAATCAATACACTTATTAGAAGGATCTATGCTAAATATTGAGGAGATCCAACAGATTCTAATACATCAATGAAGCTTTTATGAATACTAATATCTGGAATCTCAAGTACCAATCACCACTAAACTCTTTCTATTATTTGAAGCATCAATCTTGAAGTTGCAACTTGACATTAACAGTGGCCTAATCTCCTTCCAAACCATAACTTAGAAATTCAAGAAGGTTCAATCTTTTCCAAGCAAGATGAAGTCGGTCAGTATGAAGAGGGGGTCTCCCTCACTCTCGCCATCAGCAAAAAGACAATTGAAAAGACATCAAACAAGCCCTATCAGTTTTTTGTAGGCTATGAAGGATCTTTTCTTGTGGGTACATTTATTTTACTTTCTTGTAAGAGGTACTTCACCAACGACCTTAGTACTACAGACAAATAATCAAGTATTCATGATAGTTCTTCGTGCAAAGCCTCAAAAGCTTCATTGGTGATCAAGTTTCATGATGGTTTATAGTTCAACATTTGTTCTGGTGATTCTTTCTTGCAAATTTTTTGTTAGATAGCAAGTGTATTAGCCAACTCCTAAGCAAAGCCCGTTTTAATTAGGGTACTTCCAGATAGAAACCCTAGGTACATCGGTGTGAATTAGCTTTTTTTTTTTTTTTTTTGCACCTGCAGGGTAGAAATACCTTGCATGGGAACATCTCCTGGATGCAGCTGAATCAGATTGATTAGGTTCTGGTCCATAAACTTGACCTCTGTTATATTTGGGTAGGAATGGCTCTCTATATAATTGATCAACTTATTCAAGCTGTATATTCAGTCATGTTATAATGCTGATTGATAATAAGTCATTCATCATTTGCCTTGTTGAAACATATCCAATAAAGTCTCATGATTTTCACCTGTTTCATTTTCAGATGCTTGAACACAATTATATGATAAACATTTTAAAATGCTCTAAACTGAAAGGTGAATTTTCCTAGTACAATTGAGACCATGTTGGCTGTTGAAACTTCAAAGAGATGCTAACTGTATCAATCATCTGGATATTCGTGTGAAACTTGAAACCTTGTCTATTGAGTGTGTTTGATTATTTAATGGTTTACAGAGAAATATTAGGGTAGTAATTACATTTATTTAATTATTTCTTGTTACTTCTTTTTCCTATTAATATTTGGGATAGATGTTTACAATTTTTAATATTTTATAGTGGCCAGACTCATGACCTTAAAGTGATTTCTATTAATACATTTTATGTTACTAAGTTGATTTTAGGAAATGCTAGAGGTAACAACTATCTGGACCTTTGTATGAATCTTGAAAAAAATTGAGGGCTTATCTATTTTTGTTCGATTTTTGGCTAAATTTCAACTTGATACCCTCAACTATTTCAATTTTTCAACTTGATACCCTAAACTTTAAAAGTGGACAACTTGATACCTCAACTATAATTGTACAACTTAATACCATAACAATTGTTAACAAAATGCTAATTGACCACATTACCCTCAATCACTCTCTCCCTCCCCCCCC